>CM075977.1:247409821-247473109 GCA_038087875.1 Malacoraja senta | reverse complement strand
GAGAGGGTGTGGGAAGTGGGTAGAGAAGTGGAAGAGTGGTGAGGAGTGGGGTAGGGGGAGTGGTGGAAGAGGGACAGAGAGGTAGGGGAAGGATCGGGGGAGAGAGGGGAGTGAGGGGGAGTGGAGGGGGGAGGGAGGGGTGGGGGAAGGGGAGGAGAGAGGGGTGGGGGAGGGGGAGAGGAGAGGGGATGGGGGAGGGGGAGAGGGGTGAGGGGGAGGGGGGAGGGAAGGGAGGAGAAGAATGGGGTTGGTGGGTGGGGAGATGGAAGGGGGTGGGGGAGTCAGAGATGGGGTGGGGGTAGGAGAGGTAGGGGAAGTGTGTGGAGGAAGAGGGAAGGGAGGGGGGAGAGAGAGGGGTGTGAGAGGGAGGTGGGGAAGGAGTGTGGTGGGAGGGGTGAGGGGTAGGGGGAGAGAGGGAAGGGAGGGGGGAGGGGTGGGGGAGGGATATGGGGAGGGGTGGGGGATGGGGGGTGGTGGGAGATAAGTGGAAGAATGGGGAGGGAGGGGGAGAGGTGTAGGGGGAGTGGTGGAAGTGGGAGAGAGGGAGGGGGAGAGGGGTAGGGGGAGTGGTGGAAGAAGGACAGATGGGTAGGGGAATGGGTGGGGAAGAGAGGGGAGGGAGGGGTGGGGAGGGGGAGAGAGAGGGAGTGGTGGAAGAGGGACAGAGGAGGGGGTAGGGGGAAGGGAGGGGGAGAGAGGGAAGGGGGGGGGAAGAGAGGAAGAGGGGGTAGAGAGGGAAGGGGGAGGGGGGAGGTGGTGGGGTGGAGGAGGAGGGAGAGGAAGGGGAGAGGGGTGAGGAGAGGGAGATGGAGATGGGGGAGGAGGGAGAGGGAGGGGGAGGGGAGGGGAGGAGAGAGGGGGAGGGGGAGAGAGGTGTGTGGGGAGGGGGGATGGAGGCGAGGGAGAGATGGGGGTAGGGGTAGAGGAGGGAAGAGTGTGGAAGGAGGGGGAAGAGTGGGGAGGGGGAAGGGGGTGGGGGAGGGGGGTGGGGAGAGAGGGAAGGGGGTGGGGGAGGGAAGGTGGAGAGGGAAGGGGGAGAGGGAAGGGGAGTGGGGAGAGAGGGATGTGGTGGGGGGAGGAGGGGAGGAGAGGGAGAAGGTGGAGGAGAGGAGATGGAGAGGGGAGGAAAGAGGGAGGGGGAGGGTGCGAGAGGGATGGAGAGGGTGAGAGAGGGATGGGGACGGGGAGAGAGGTGTGGGGGAGGGATGGGGGAGGCAGGGGAGGAGGGAGATGGGTTAGGGGAGGGAGGGGGAAGAGTGTGGGAGGGAGGGGGAGAGGGGTGGTGGGAGAGAGGGGAAATAGTGGGGAGGGAGAGTGGAAGGGGGAGGGGTAGGTACAGTCCATCTGTTCCCCATTCCCTATCACCCCAATCCTCTTTCTCTATTCCCACACACGTGATGACGCGCTTTGACACAGGCTGCGGGGGTGGGGGGGGAGGGGTTGGGGCTGGGGCTGCTGCAAAGGCATATGTAAATGGATCCATTCCGATTGGACATATGTGAGCATTGGGCATTGTGACATCACACGATGGAACGTTCACCAACATTCAATGGGTGAGAGCTGTTTTTTAAAATATTTTGACATTTTTGGGGGGGGGAGAAGGATTTTATTTAAAATGTGTACATAAACACGATGAAGTTTAATCAGGAGTGGATACTTGGAATGAAAAGTGAAATCTCTACCAAAATGGGAAAAGATCTCGGCGTTTCTGCATGTGGTGTTGGCGTAGCAACGAATCAAAGGCAAGGCTGGCACCCACAAGACAGGCAGGCAGGCAGGCAGGCACGCACGCACGCACGCACACACACAGACACACAGACACACAGACACACAGACACACAGACAGACAGACACACAGACAGATAGACAGATAGACAGATAGACAGATAGATAGATAGATAGATAGATAGATAGATATGATGCAGTGATCTCTTTCAAAAAATTAGGATCACAATTTTGCCATTTCATGTTGTAAATTTACTTCCTAACCTGCATTTTAACTTTGGGCAGGACGTAAGCTGAATCATTATTAAATCCACTTATAGGATCTTTTCGGAGAACATATATTAATTTCTCATAGGATAACACGCCAGTGGATAAAGTTTTTCAGTAAAATCAGTTTGAGTTGATTATCTTAGACATTCTTCCTTTTCTGATATTAATTTGCATTATGGGCCTGTCCCGCTTAGGCTATTTTTAGGCGACTGCTGGCGACTGTCATAGTCGTAGCAGGTCGTTGAAAAACCGGCGACTGGACCCCCCTTCGACATAAAATTTGAAATAGAATCATGACTTTAAGAACAAAAAAAACGGTCAGCACCGGCGACAACCTACGTCACCTGGCAACAACCTACGTTAACCTGGCGACAACCTACGTTAACCTGGCGACAACCTACGTTAACCAGGCGACAACTACGACAGCGCCTACTTCAGGAGAAGTCAAGCTATGCTCATTGGTGTCAAACCCACTGTCACCAAAATGTTTTCAACATGTTGAAAATCCAGCGGCGACCAGAAAGACGCTACGACTATTTGGGCGACTGAGGAGACTACTCACGACCTTACAGGCGACACTCTGGCGACCATTTGGCGACAACCTAATCACCTGTATTCGCCTAAAAAATCACCTAAGTGGGACAGGCCCTTTATGCTTCTATTTAATTCACTAAAGATAATAGTTCATTTTTTTCCAAATAAACTATTGTCCAGCTTCCAGAAACTTGTCTTAGTTGTCAATGAAAGCAAGTGGCAGTGGATCAACAGATATTGACACTTGCCTGTGCTGTTATTGATGAGTTCTTATGAAGACATTGAGCACCTTAAAAAACTAAATCTTTCCTCAAGGCAATTGAATATTTTGTTTCTTTTATATTTTGAGGGGATTACATGAGCAGGGAATTTAAATTTAAATGTTAGTTAATTGACAATGGAAAGTTAAAATGTTGAAATATTTAAGGGAAAATCCAGTGGTTTATTAAGACATTACGATGTTAAACATGATAGATGAGCAATAAATGTTATCCAAGTTCTGGTTCTGGTTGTTTAAAAGGAATAAACAATTAACTGCTCGATAGACCAGAGAAAGGAAAGTAACATTCATTTAAAAATGCTGTTACTTAAACAAGCAATGTGGTACCCACTGTTATTATTTGCAGTACAATAGATAAATTATTAACTGGTAGTTACAGCTTTAACTTAATTTAAATTCCTACCAAGAATTGAGTCTCCACAAATCCCATGTCTAATGTAATCAATTAATTTAATATAATTGGTTTGCTTTTGCCTTTCTGCCTGGTAAAAATTGAATTAATTTCATTGGGTATCTAAAAGCATAATTTACTTCTTTAAACTACATTAATGTCGCTTAGTGTAGATAAATGCTCTTAAATGCTGGCAACATTACTTATTCATCAGTGTTTAGTAATCTATACTTATAACTATAAAACTCCAATCTTGGATGCTGATGTGTGTGTGTGTGTATTTATTTGTTTGTGTGTGATCACATCTACTCGAAGAAACGACGCGCTAACGGGAACATTTTTACATATTTCGGTAGAGATTTACCCCCCGGGGTCCAAGATCGGCTTACCTGAAAATTTCCTGCTTTATTTCTTGAGTTATTAATAAATATCTTCACAAATCCGATCAAAATTTAAAATCAAAACGCCTGTTTTTTTCACTGATGATGTGACAATGGATCTGCCTGCCTGCCATGCCGTCTGCTCGCGCTGCGACTGACGTCACCTCCCACCCCTCCCTCCTCCCCATGTTGTTCAAAAGTCGCCCCGTCGACTGAACACCGAAGATCATCGCTGAAGACTGCGGCACGCGCTGCGAGTGAAGAATGAGCAAGTCAGGCCCTGTATTAGAGTTTTCGGGTCCGTCTCGGCTAATATCCGTCGTTGCCGAAAAACATTTGAAAAAAACCCCGCTGTCCAAAGATCATAGAGCGCTGTCTTCTAGCTCGCGCTGCGAGTAACGTCACCCCTCCCCGACCACTTCCCCCCGTTCTCGGGCCCTGCCTGCCAAAGATCAAAGATCAAGCCTGCAGTCTGGAGCCGGGAGCGAAGTTCGGAACCAGCCCTCCCCTCTGATGACGCGCCCCCCCTTCAAACTCCACCCCCCTCCCTCTCTTCCCCCCTCACGTTCCCTCTCTGCCTCCCGTGGGGGCAACGGGTAGGGGACAGGTGCATTTTGCAGCCAGGAATGAGGGATTATTGCATTCGGGAACCAGCCCTCCCCTGTGATGAAATGCCCCCCCACCCCACAAACTCTACCCCCTCCCACTCTGCCCCACCCCGTCCCTCTCTGCCCCCTCATGCTCACTCTCACCCCCATCCCTCTCTGTGCCTCTGTGTCCCTCTCTGTGCCTCTGTGTCCCTCTTTATGCCTCTGTGTCCCTCTCTGTGTCCCTGTCTGTGTCCCACTTTGTATTCCACTCTGTGCCCCTCTCTGTGTCCCTCTATGTGTCCCTTTGTGTGCCTCTGTGTCCCTCTCTGTCCCTCTCTGTGCCACTGTGTCCCTCTTTGTGCCCCTCTCTGTGCCTCTGTGTCCCTCTCTGTGTCCCTCTCTGTGTCCCTCTCTGTCCCTCTCTGTGTCCTTCTCTGTGACCCTCTCTGTGCCCCTCTCTGTACCCCTGTATCCCTCTCTGTGCCTCTGTCCCTCTTTATCTACCCCCTCCCTCTCTAGCTGTGCCTTCTAGTTGGGGGGGGGCTATACATAAGTGGATAGGGCAGGGGATGGGGTAAAAGGAGTGAATGAATAATATTAATATAATATCAATGGGGGGTGGTTAGTGTGTGTGTGTGTGGTTGGTGGTTAGTGTGTGTGTGTGTGAGGGGTTGGTTAGTGTGTGTGTGATGCTGCAGGCCATCCCCTCCCCCCACAACCACGCGTTGAGGGGACGGGACCCAACGGGTCCCACTTGGTCTAGTATACTTATAAATCTCTGATCTTGGATGTGTATTTATTTGTGTGTGTGATGTTCGTGTGCGTTTCACATCTCCTCGAAAACACAATGCGCTAACGGTGACATTTTTACATATTCTGATAGAGATTTATGCCGTGGTCAAAAATCGCCTTATTTGAAAATTTCATGCATTATTTCTCGAGTTATTGATGAAAATGTTCACAAATGTGCAGAAACTAGGAACAAATAACTGCTTTTCCCCTGTGCTTACAGCTGTGACGTCACAATGGGATTGTAGCCCTGGTCGCAACATTGTTGTTATCCAAGTACACTGAGTTCTGCTAGCCCTAGCAAGTGCAAATGCATTTTTTTTTTAAAGTCACAGTACACTGAGTTCTGCTAGCTAGCAAGTGCAAATGCATTTTTTTTTAAAGTTTAAAAATGAGGGAGGGTGCATAAGGCAAAATGAGCAGCTCCTGCGCAGTTGTCGGCTATGGGTGAGTGGTGGGATATTGCATTGTGGAACAGGTTGCGTTGGGGGATCAGGCCTCCCGTGTGACAGGGACCCAATGGGTCCCACTTGATCTAGTTTAATATAAAAAGTTAAGAATGGAATCAAGTATATTATGTGTAATATACATTTACATTCATGTGGAATCACAGCTACACAACCATAATGCAGGGGCAGCACAGTGGCGCCAGGGTAGAGTTGCTGCCTTACAGCACCAGAGACCAGAGTTCGATCCAGACTACTATCTGTACGGAGTTTGCACGTTCTCCCTATGACCACATGAGTTCCCTCCAAGTGCTCCAGCTTCCTCCAACATTCCAAAGACCTGCAGGTTTGTAGGTTAATTGGCTTCTGTAAATTGTCACGAGCGTGCAGAATAGAAAAATAGTCTATCGGTGGGCCAAAAGGGCCTGTTTCCATGATGTATATCTAAAACAAAACTAAAACTAAAACAAAAAAACCTACCAATCTCTGTAACGTATCTATCAATATACTACATTGTAATTTTTTTGAAAATTGTTAGAAACCATACTTTCTATTTAATTTCTCTGTGTTTGATATATTCAGTGAAATTTTAAGAGTTATTCTGTCATAGCATTGGTGGCAAAGCCAGCATTTATTGCCAAATCATTATTGCCTCATAGTGAGTGATTCCTCTCCTCAAAGCACAGGTCAAAAGCAAGATGGAATATTCCCCACATGCTTAGGTGTATGATTTTCCAATGACTTTCCCAAAGTTTGTGACTATCCAGGGTAAAACAGTGGACTGGAGCCCACAACCTAATGTTGGTGCACATTGAATGCTGCACCCCATCCACAAAATACACTGTAGTTATACTCATCTGGGATACTCCAACAGCATCTCCCAAATTTGCCATCACAACCTCAAAGAAGGTAGAGGTTAGCAGACGCGTGGGAACTTCACCATCTGCAAGTTATCCTCCAAATTGTATACCGTCTTGATTTGGAAATCTATCGCTGATCCTTCATTGGTGGGTCAAAATTGTTAAGCTCTCTATCCAATAGTTACACTAGAAGGACTGCAGCTATGTATCTCATTACCATTTTCTCAACGGCAGTTAGAAATGGATAATAAATGTGTTGGAAGGAACTGCAGATGCTGGTTTACACCTAGGGCCGGATTTAGATGAAGAGAGGCCCTAAGCTGTTCCACTTGTGAGCCCCCCCCCCCCAATCCCCCACCCCCAAGACTAGAGAAAGATGGTCCACCAGATTGACACTGATTTTTGCAGCCGAGCGTGGCCAATGAGATAAGGGGCTGGAAAGCTGTGCTTTAATTATTTATTTATTTATTGCCAGTGCTAGTGTCGAGTTATTGGCTTAAAACACAATTATTCTGAAATGGAGGGCAAGGAAAATGACTGAAGGGTTGTTTAGAGACTACAGTGCGTTGTGACAGCATATGTTAGAAAGGCCTATGACAATGTCAAAAATATTATACACCTTGCAGGGCTCTCACTTAATTTTTTTTCTCTGTTGTCAGTCGGGCAACCTTAGCAGCTTTTTAAGTTGCCAAATGACAGTTTAGGTGGTCATTTAAGACGGCTTGCATGACGCGTGCGATAATGTGTTTGGACGAAGTGCGTAGTTACCAGTCGGAATTATGCTCAATGAAGCATTCACATATTATTTCTGCTTCAAATAAAGCCACAAACTAAACATATTCACCAATCAAGACATGATGTATACCACAATGACATGCAGCAAAATTATAATACAGTATCTCAACTCTTTTTTACACGTTGCAATGAATGCAATATTTATTATTTCTTTCCACTTCCAAACAAAAATGTGGTTGGATTATTCAGCGTATGATCAACCTCAGTGAGACCAAGCGCAGGCTTGGCGATCGCTTCGCACAACACCTCCACTCAGTTCGCAATAACCAACCTGATCTCCCGGTGGCTCAACACTTCAACTCCCCTTCCCATTCCGAATCCGACCTTTCTGTCCTGGGCCTCCTCCATGGCCAGAGTGATGCCCACCGCATATTGGAGGAGCAGCACCTCATATTTGCTTGGGTAGTTTACACCCCAGCGGTATGCACATTGGCTTCACTAATTTCAGGTAGCCCTTGCTTTCTCCCTCCTTCCCCTCCCATTCCCAGCTCTCCCACAGCCTACTGTCTCCGCCTCTTCATTTCTTTTTCATGTCACCCCTCCTGACATCAATCTGAAGAAGGGTCTCGATCCGAAACGTCGTGTATTCCTTCGCTCCACAGATGCTGCTTTACCCACTGATTTTCTCCAGCTTTTTTGCCTACCAATGGGATCCCACCACTGGCCACATCTTCCCATCTCCTCCCCTGTTGGCTTTCCGCAGAGACCGCTCCCTCCGTAACTCCCTGGTCAATTCGTCCCTTCCCACCCAAACCACCCCCTCTCCTGGCACTTTCCCTTGCAACAGCAGGAAATACCAAACTTGTCGTTTTAATTAAGTTCAAGACTATGGGGCTGTACATTGGCCATAAAGTTGCTGTCTAAAAGTGCCAGAGACCCGGAATTGATCCTGAATATGGGTGCTGTCTGTATGGAGTTTGCTCCTTTTCCCTTTGATCACATGGGTTTTCTCCGGGTGCTCTTGTTTCCTTCCACATTCCAAAGGTGTGCAGGAACCTATTTCAGACACAACCCAAAACGTAATATTTTCCTTTTGTCCAGAGATTCTGTCTGACCTGTTGAGTTACTCCAGCTTTTTGTGTCTATCTTCAGTTTAAACCAGCATCTGCACTTCCTTCCTACACACACGATACTATACCAGTTTCGGTGGGCGGCGCGACTCTCGTTTGCAGCGGCCTCTGCAGTCCGTCTGTCTTTTTATTATTTTTGTCTCGTTTTTATGTAGTTTTTTATTTATTTTTTTGTCGGGGTATGTGTGTGGGGGGGGTGGAGGTGGAGGTGGGGGGGGGGGAAACTTTAAAATCTTTCCCCTGCACGGGAGACCCGACCTTTTCTTTGTCGGGTCTCCGTTGTCGTTGGGGCTGGGCAACGTGGAGCGGCTTCCAGCAGGAACGACCTGGGGCTCCAGTTGCGGAGCTGCGGACTACTCACCGTCACGGGGCTGGCCGAGTCCGGAGCGGGTGGAGCTGTGGTGGAAACAATCGCTGCTGCTACCCGACCCCCGGAGATTCGGAGGCTACAACCGCGGGTCTGGCGGACGGCAACACCAGAAGCCTGCGGGTCCCCTGGTGGGAGACCGCTTTTCGGGGCTTCCACAGCGGCGACTTCTCCCGCCCGAGTTGCGGGGTTGAAGAGCACCTGGAGCGGGGCTTTGCATCATCCCCCCGCGCGGCTTGGAATGGCCGCCGGACTTTGCGAGCGCGCGCCGGGGCTCTAACACCAAGACCCGGTGCGCGACCTTGCATTAACCAGCGTGGCTTTAATGGCCGCGGGATAATTGCCATCGCCCGCCAGGGGCTTTGACTTTGACTCTGACATAGGGGGGGGGGGGGGGAGAGTGCAGTGGAGAGATACGTTTTTTTTACCTTCCATCACAGCGCTGTGTATTGTATTGTATTGTATTGTATTGTATTGTATACGATAGAACTTTATTAATCCCAGGAGGGAAATTGTGTGTGTGTGTGTGTGTGTGTGTGTGTGTGTGGGTATATATATTATGCACACACACACACACACACACACACACACACACACACACATATATATTTATATAGTTATATATTCATATATAAATATACACCGTTTTGTTTTCTCGTTTATAACATTGTTTACTGAGTACTATGTTTACATATTCTGTTGTGCTGCTGCAAGTAAGGATTTCATTGTTCTAACTGGGACGTGAGAGAATAAAACACTCTTGACTCTTTACTTACTCCGCTAATGTGTGGGATAGAACTAGTGTACGGGTGATCAGTGGTCGGCGTGGACTCGGTGGGCTGAAGGGCCTGTTTCCACGCTGTATCTTTAAATTAAACTAAAGACACTAAAACCAGAGGGAGTCTAAAGAAGGGTCTCTACCCGAAACGTCACCCAATTTCTTCTATCCTGAGTTGCTGGCTGCTCCATGGAGTTTTATTGTCATGTGTCCCAGATAGGACAATGAAATTCTTGCTTGCTGCAGCACAACAGAATATGTGAACATAATACAGAACAGGAGATAAAAGTTCAGTGTGTTTATATACCATTGACCATATATATACACAATATACAGATAAAATGCAATAGGCTGTTATTGTTCAGCCCTCTACCACCTCCAGTTTAAATTCCATTTAGAATATTTATGGAGGACCAGAAAACCAGAAGCAAGAGTCACTCCAGGGAGTTACTCCTGATCCAGGGTCGGGGAGTGATTCTGCGTTGGTTCTCAGCGCTGGCGGCGAGGCAGCGACCGGATAGCAATGGCGGCCAAATCTCCCACAATTCAAAGCAAGGGAGAAAGTGCCCAGCGCCGACCAGTTGCCGTGGCAGTGCGCATGCGCAAGGCGGCCGATGATGTGCGGCCCGTGGTTGTACGCATGTGCAGGGGGAGGACATGCAGGCCACAGCTATGCGCATGTGCAAGGCGGCCTGCCGTGCCGGCGGATGAGGAGCGAGCAAAGCCCGGCGGCCCGGATACGAATGGCGGGGGGAGACGGAGAGAGAGATAGAGATAGAGAGGGAGGCCTGCCCAGAGTTGAACGGCAGGTGTCCTGCCTTGGCCGGAGGCCCCCTAGATTTCGAGGCCCTAAGCTTCAGCCTATGAAGCCTATAGGTAAATCCGGCTGCGAGGCCCCCCTAGATCTCGAGGCCCTAAGCTTAAGCTTGTCCAGCTTATATGTAAATCCGGCCCTGTTTACACCGAAGATAGACACAAAATGCTGGAGTAAAGGCTCTGTCTCATGGTGTTGCGGTCATTGGCGGTGAAGCGCGGCGTCGCCGGAAGAGGGGACCGCACGTCAACCCCGAGAGCGGCGAGCCTATGCCGCGGGAGCGCCGCACGGATGCTGCGCGGGGGCCGAGTGATCTCAGTACGGCCGGTCCCACGAGCTTGCGGTGTTATAGAAATTTGCTTTCTAATAAAGCAAGCGGGGCTGTGGCGGCAGTAGTGCTGATCGCGGCGCTGTGGCGGCGCCTGTGCCGCACACGTGCCTCACTGGCGGAGGCTGTGGCGGTGACCGTGCCGCACTCGTGCCTCACTGGCGGCGGCTGTGGCGGTGACCGTGCCGCACTCGTGCCTCACTGGCGGTGGCTGTGCAGTAAGAAATTATTTTTAAACAGTGCTGACTTTTTGTGAGCACCGTGCGGTGTTGGGACCAATGCCGCACGGCCTCGGCAGTGGGCGTTTGACCGAACCCGCGGTCTCTGGCGGTCCACGAGCGGTAGATACTTCCTGTATCACCGCCAATCACCGCAGACTCGTGAGACAGGCCTTTAACTCAGCAGGTCAGGTGGCAGTGGATTTGTGGGCTCCTCCTTTCCTGGCTCTGATTTGTTCTGTACTTTTTCATAGCTCTTGTTTCCCTCTCTCCCGACTCAGTGTGAAGAAGGATCTGGGCCCGAAAAATTACCTATTTATTTTCTCCAGAGATGCTGCCTAACCCACTCCACCATTACTCCACCATTTTGTGTCTATCTTCTATGGATAATACATTTATTATAGGGATCATGACAGAAGCCTCCTTGTGGTGATCCCTGGAAGCAACGATGCAATGCACTCTATGATGCATCGGACGACAATTCTGTCAACATGTTGGACACAACGACAGAAGCCAACGGCGAGCTACATCGTCTGACACACGAGCAAACGAACGAACGGATAATAAATGCTTGTGTTTATGGCAGTTAAATCCTTTGTCTGTTTACATTACATTTCTGCACTACACTACACAACATTATTTCATTCTATCACAGAAATTCCCTTTGTTCTACTTGTTGCCTATTATCTTATCTGCTACTGACACTCTTATTTTCCCTCCTTTTCATTTCTGATGAAAAGATTTTGCCCTGACACATTAACTGTTTCTATTTTCACAGGTGCTACCTGACCAGTTGCATTTTTCCAACATTGTATGTCTTTATTTCAGATTTCCAACGTCTGCAGTTTTTTTTTAATTTGTCCTTTTGAAACACTTTAGTTCACGTGATAAAGATATGATACATCAGCAAAGAATGAATGCCAATATTTTCCAATCAGGGTTATAGTCATAGAGTTATATAGCATGGGAATGAGTAATTTGACCCAACTTGACCATGTTTCTAAGATGTACATTTGAGCTTGTCCCATTTGCCTGCTTCCCTCTAAAGGAAAGGTTTAGAGGTGTATGGACCTAGCACGGGCAAATGGGATTAACTTATCTGGATGCCTTGGTTAGCATTGGCTGAAGAGCCAGTTTCCATACTGTGTGACTCTATAACTGTGCTGGAAAAAGTAGCCAAATATTCACCAACTATGGTACTGCCTTTATGTGCACATTGCAATGAAAATGTTTGCAAAATAGATCCAATGTTAGACTTATGTGTATTTCTTCTCAAACTATGTGGCTCTGAGCATGCCCAGTATCTCAGATATGGTATTACATGAAGCAGCCATGTTATTATCTCTTGCTCAGCAAAGAATTTGCGTAATCATTCATTGATATATGTGGGACAAACCCTTGCAATTTGCAATGGTGATGAAGATGAAGGTGTTAGAATGCAGTCTTCATCAGTTTGAACTGTGCATGTGCGTGTGCGTGTGCGTGTGCATGTGTGTACCCGACACTGACCTTTTACTCTCAAGCTTTTGATCTGAGCTGGGTATCCTGAAACTGAATCAAGAAGATGTAAAATCCTTATATGTAATTTGATTCATCTACATCTGTTCAAGCCAACCAATCTCACAAATATACTTTAAAACAAAAAGACAAACTCAGTTCATTCAATATATCCACCCTGAGCTCACACCACTATTAACTTGGTGACATGATGCCATAGGATGTGCCTTCCAAGATATCCTTGGTGGGGAAAGTGACCTACTTGACTCAAAGAGGTAATGACGCCATAGGATGTGCCTTCCAAGATATCCTTGGTGGGGAAAGTGACCTACTTGACTCAAAGAGGTAATGACAGAATTTGGAATCACAGAGAGCATAAGAAATAAGCCCTTGTGTTACTTTATGATGGTGACGTATTGCAGGATACATTAAATATTATCACCTGCACCTAATAAACATCAAAAACTGCACTGACTACATATTTCACCACAGCACAATGCAATATATGAGGTGATCGTGTTCCATGGCATATGGCAAATGAGCAACAATATTGCATTTGGCCATGACAAATGTGATATTTTTTGATCTTGAGTCATCTGAAAATGCAGGTTATTGGAGGATTAACATCAAAGCAACTGGGAGAGAGCACCCTTTAACAGGATATCAAACAGAGCTGAATCAGTTAGCAAGAGCATTTTCATTTTCAGAGGGTAGTTGATGTAGAGAGGCCACAAGACTGTGACAAGAAATGGAGCAGAAAATAATGCTGAACTAGAACTATTCGCTCAGAACCATCAAAAAAGAATGATTGCTGGCAAAAATCAAGAGAGTGTTGTTATTGTGGTGATTGTTACCGCACACCACCAGGGGACAGATGATGTGGAAGGCTTAGCCTTCCATGAAACTTGATGCTCAGCAAAGTATCAGGACGCATCAAAATGTGTAGTAAGCATTGAAGCCAATCTAGAGATCCCAATTATTCCGATTATCCTGAGCTCATATTGGATATTCATCCCAGACGTGACAGCAATCAGATGTGGGCAGACAAGAATATTTGCAAGTTGAAATTGATACAAGCAAATCTGTACATGTGGAAAGTAAACAAACTTTCACCAACTTTCGCTTTTATATCATCAGTGAGGAAATCCAAGGATATTTCTTCATAAATAGTACTGACTTTGACAGCTCTGGAAACATTTCATTACAAATTACATTCAAATTCAAGGGTGTTAACGTGACATTGGACATACCCTCAGAAGATTGTGATAATCTTCTGAGTTTTGACGCAGCATCCATTTTCACATTGTAAAAATTACTTTCGCAATGCCTCAACCTCATTCTACTATTTGTATTAAAAGTTCACAAGACCGCTTATGGTAATGTGAATGTGAAAACAGTGCCTAAAACTGTAATACTGAGAAGAATCAAAGTAAAATGTTCTTCTGTTGCTGCATCATGTTAGAAATGGATTCACAAAAATGGAATAATATCGTAGAACTGACATTGTCCTGAGACATTGCATATACAGTTACATTCAATTATCTGCTATCCAACTATTCAGAAATCCTGATTTTTTTAAATTTCCAAAAATAAACTTTATTCGGAATAAAAAAATATACAAAGCAAGAACAGTGCAAAAATGCTTCTGACATTCTCAGCATCTCCATAGTCATTAGTGTCTTATTCAGTAGTGTTTGCAACAATCTCCAGATTCAGGGACAGTTTCATCCCAGCAGTTATTAGGCAACTGAGTCATCCTACCACAACCAGAGAGCAGTGCTGAACTACTATCAACCCCATTGGTGACCCTCGGACTATCCTTGATTGGACTTTGCTGGCTTTACCTTGCACTAAACGTTATTCTCTTATCATGTATCTTTACACTGTGGATTGCTCGATTGTAATCATGTATTGTCTTTCTGCTGACTGGATAGCACGCAACAAAAGCTTTTCACTGTACCTCGGCACACGTGACAATAAACTAAACTAAACTAAAAAATCTTAAACCAAACACCCTTGCTATTCTTACGGTCCCCTGGGGTGATATCTCTTCCCTTGTTTGAGGGGTGTCCCCACAGGACTCTGCCCCTCAATGGGCTGCAGAAGAAGGACGGACCCTTGGCTGTGGTCCTGATGGTTTGCAGCTCGCTCACTGTGTGTTGCAACATTGCATTCCCCTTCACATGCCCCTTTTCCCATGCTTCCATTCACACATGGGCCCCAGGTTCCCACATTCATTTGAAACTCACTGAGTTCTATTTTCTGCGCTCCTTTTATATTTGGTGGTGAACTTATTATTTGACTATGTTACATCTAAAACAGAATTAAAAATGTATCAGGGTATTAAGGTAATAATATGCAATCGCCTGGAAAATCCATCAGTCTATCACCAAAAATGTCCCCGGAGTGCTGGATTAACACAAGCTATGCGGTACATTGCAAGATTTGCATTTATTTACAGGCGAGCATATTTTTGACAGGCGCAGCAAAATCTGGATTAGAGATCTTTTGGTAGTTGCCCATCAACAGATAGCCCGTGGGACAGCCAAAAATGAAGATAACAGCTTGAAATTTTTTTAATAACCTCTCAGGATGACCTAAATAATTGGGCACTTTCTGCCAACCACAAAATCCCCAAAACATATGGGTCAGTAGGTTAATTAGTCTCTGTAAATTGTCCCTAATGTGTAGGGGAAGTGGGATAGCATAGAACCAGTGTGAATATGTGATGAATGGTCGATGTGGACTTGGTGGGCATCTGGGCCTGTTTCAATGCCGTATCTCTAAACTAAACTAAACTCAATCTCAAGAATAGAGCACAACTTTTTATTTCTGATTAATATTGAAGTGTATGTCTCAACTCGTAAAACCTGACACAAGAGTCCAAGCGAGCATATAGTTATTCCAAAGTAGGAAAATGAAATGCGCCTCTATATTGATAGGTCATCGGGTGCTGAAGGAGGATAGTTGACCCCTAATGATTTTTTGGAGCTCTTCTCCACTGAGAAACAGTATTGCGTGATTTTTGGCCGCTCCCATAATTATTTGCTGAATTAACTTCTAATATCAACCATAGAATAAATAGGGAGAAGAACCTCGTCACAGAATATAAGAGGAAATCACAGTAGCATTTTTTGTTTAGTTTAGTTTATTGTCATGTATATCAAGGTACAATAAAAAGCTTTTTGTTGAATGCTATCAAGTCATGGGAAAGACTATACATGATTACAATTGAGCCGTCCTCAGTGTACAGATACTGGATAAGGGGAATAACATTTAGTGCTGGGCAAAGTTTGATTAATGATAGCTTGGGTCCCAGCATCACACGGGAGGGCTGGTCCCCCAACGCAATATTCCACCTTTCCACCAATTCCAATATTGGTGGCCAGTGGGTGGGGGGGGGGGGCTTTCTGGAGCGCTAGTATGTTTGTTGTGTGCTGAAGGGACTGGTTTCCAGAGGGCTAGTATGGACATTGTGGGCCAAATGGATTCTTGGGCTGGCGGCTCAGTCACTCAAGCCTGTTGTGCTGGCAGCTCACTCACGGCTGGTGGGCTGGCAGTTGACTCGCGGCTATTCCTTGAAATTCCATTTCAAGCAGGGTGCAAGGCCACCAAATTCAAGGGCAGTTTCATACCACTTCAAGCAGGGTGCAAGGCCACCAAATTCAAGTGCAGTTTCATACCATTTCAAGCAGGGTGCAAGGCCAATAAAGACAGTGAGTCGTGACCTCTCCCTCCCCATCTTGCATAGACTGAGCAACACCCACACTTCCGGGTTTTATAGTCCTCCCCCTCTCACCAGAAGGGGCGTGGCCTTCATGGCGTGATTGACAGGAGAGAGAATCGAAACATTTTTAAACACTAATAACTCTTATATTTTTCATCGATGGGAAAAATCCTCGGCCCCTGATGAGCGGAGGGGACTCTGAGTAAGATGGCCAAAAATCACAGCCGTACGTGGTAGCGTTTCTTTTTAAATCAATATAAAGCGCAAACAGGAAGTGGTCAAGTTTAAACTTTTAATTATATATAGAATTCTTTAATTAGGCAAGGCAGCGTTAATTAGGCAAGGCAGTTTTAATTAGGCAAGGCAGCTTTAATTAGGCAAGGCAGCTTTAATTACGCAAGGCAGCTTTAATTAGGCAAGGCAGCTTTAATTAGGCAAGGCAGCTTTAATTAAGCAAGGCAGCTTTAATTAGGAAAGGCAGCTTTAATTAGGCAAGGTAGCTTTAATTAGGCAACACAGCTTCAGCACTTTCAAACCAAAGGCTACGCATCTTCAACACTTTCAAACCAAAGGCTATGCAGCTTCAGCACTTTCCTACCAAAGGCAACGCAGCTTCAGCACTTTCAAACCAAAGGCAACACAGCTTTAGCACTTTCAAACCAAAGGCTACACAGCTTCAGCACTTTCAAACCAAAGGATACACAGCTCCAGCACTTTCAAACCAAAGGTTACACAGCTTCAGCACTTTTAAACCAAAGGATACACAGCTCCAGCACTTTCAAACCAAAGACTACACAGCTTTAGCACTTTCAAACCAAAGGCTACACAGCTTCAGCACTTTCAAACCAAAGGCAACACAGCTTCAGCACTTTCAAACCAAAGGCAACACAGCTTTAGTACTTTCATACCAAAGGCAACACAGCTTTAGCACTTTTAAACCAAAGGCTACACAGCTTTAGCACTTTCAAACCAAAGACAACACAGCTTTAGCACTTTCACACCAAAGGCAACACAGCTTTAGCACTTTCAAACCAAAGGCTACACAGCTTTAGCACTTTCAAACCAAAGGCTACACAGCTTCAGCACTTTCAAACTACATTTTCAAACCGCATTAAGGGCACTGACAGATCAGTAAAACCACTCACAGTTTAGTAGACATGTGTTCAGTGTTATTCACAGCTCTGACTAAGAGATGTGACCCTCTCGTTCCCCCACCTTGCAGAGACTAACTGAGGCACGCAACACTTCCGGGTTTTATGGTCCCTCCAGAAGGGGCGTGGCCTTCAGGAGAGAGAATATCAACATTTTTTAAACACTAATAACTCTTTTATTTTTCATCGATGGGAAAAATCCTCTTGTCCTGCGCAGCAGAGGGGGGACTCTGAGTAAGATGGCCAAAGATCACAGCCGTGTGGGCAGCGTTTTTGTCTAAAATCAATATACAGTACAACAGGAAGTGGTCAAGATCAGACTTTTAGTAATATACTAGACCAAGTGCAGACCCGTTGGGTCTGGTCCCCGAAAGTGCTTGACACCCCGGGGTGTTTGTTCCCGAACGTGCTTCAGACCCCAGGGTGAAAATGGTGGAAAAAAAGATGGCGTCATTTCGGAGAAAATCGGAGACAATCGGAGAAAAATCACATGGGGGGTGGGGGGGTGGGATGGATTTTATTAAAAAACATGTACATAAACAGGACCGAATATAATCAGGAGTGGCTATTCGTAAAGATAAATGTCATCTCTTTGGAAATGGTAAAAATATGGGCCTTTCGCGCGCTGTGTGGGGTCAGGGGCGGTATCAAAGGCGGCACAGGTCAAGCAGAACGTTGGACGTACGGACGTACAGACGTACAGACGCACAGACGGACGACAGCCAGAGAGTTTTAAAAGTATACTAGACCAAGTGCAGACCCGTTGGGTCTGGTCCCCGAAAGTGCTTGACACCCCGGGGTGTTGTTCCCGAACGTGCTTCAGAACCCCGGGGTGAATATCTGCTGAAAAAAAGATGGCGTTGTTTTTCGGAAAAAATCGGAGAGAAAATCTGCGAAAAAAAGATGGCGTCGTTTTTCGGAGAAAATCGGCGAATAAAAGATGGGCGTCGTTTTCGGAGAAAATCGGAGACAATCGGAGAAAATCACATTGGGGTTGGGGGGGATGGATTTTATTAAAGAACGTGTACATAAACAGGACCGAATTTAATCAGGAGTGGCTATTCGTAAGATAAATGTCACCTCTTTTGGAAATGGCGAAAAAACGTGGGCCTTTCCGCGTGCCGTGTGGGCCAGGGCCGTATCAAAAGGCCGCGCGGCAAAGTCAAGCAGACCGTCGGACGTACAGACGGACGACAGCCAGAGAGTTTTAAAAGTATACTAGACCAAGTGCAGACCCGTTGGGGTCTGGTCCCCGAAAGTGCTTGACACCCCGGGGGTGTTGTTCCCGAACGTGCTTCAGACCCCGGGTGAATATCTGCTGAAAAAAAGATGGCGTCGCTTTTGGAAAAAATCGGAGAAAATCGGCGAAAAAAAGATGGCGTCGTTTTCGGAGAAAATCGGGGAAAAAAAGATGGCGTCGTTTTCGGAGAAAATCGGAGACAATCGGAGAAAATCACATTGGGGTTGGGGTGGGGATGGATTTTATTAAAAAACGTGTACATAAACAGGACCGAATTTAATCAGGAGTGGCTATTCGTAAAGATAAATGTCATCTCTTTGGAAATGGCGAAAAACGTGGGCCTTTCCGCGCGCCGTGTGGGCCAGGGGCCGTATCAAAGGCCGCGCGGCAAAGTCAAGCAGGCCGTCGGACGTACAGACGGACGACAGCCAGAGAGTTTTAAAAGTATATAGAAGATAGATAGATAGATATATATATTTATTTTTAATTATTTTTATTAGAAGTACGGTAAATTACAGTAATACACAACACATATATCTTAATACATTTTTTGTACCGCTTCATTTTTTTGAGCTTTAAAAGAAAGATAGAAGTAAGAAAAGTAAAGAAAGTGCGCAAGAGTCGTGAAGTGCAAGAGAGTGTTGGGAAAAGAAAGCCCCTTAGAAAAGAAGTTAGAGAAGGAAGTAAAGTAAGAAAGTAGACCCTAGAAAAGAAAGAAAAAGAAAGTAGGAACAATCGCAGAAAGGGACTACCAACCAAGTCTGTTTTTGTTGTTTTACCTCCCATTACCAGGTCCTGATACCATTTATTTATTTATTTATTTTTTAAATTACTATTGCACCTCATGCTTGTAATAGGTCCAGAAACGTAGACCACGTCTTTTGGAATTGGTCTGCTTTACCTGCTAAGAGGAATCTCATCTCTTCCAGATGTAATGTTTCAAACATATTTGATGTCCACATTTTTATTGTTGGTGTGGGCGCATTTTTCCAGAATTTAAGTATGAGCTTTTTTCCCATTATTAGCCCGTAATTGAATAAATTCTTCTGATACACGTTTAATTCAGGGATACCTTCCGATATTCCAAAAATGATCCATTCTGGTTTTGGTACCAGTTTTATTTTAATTAATTTTGAAAAAATATCAAATATTTCATACCAGAATTTTTGGATTTTTGTACAAAAAACAAAAGAATGCGCTATGGTAGCTTCTTGACATAGACATTTATCACAGATTGGTGAAACATTAGGAAAGATTTTATTTAATTTAGTTTTTGAATAATATAGTCTATGTAATGTTTTGAATTGGATAAGCGTATGTCGTACGTTGATCGAACATTTATGCACCTGTAGTAAATGATTATCCCAGCTCTCTTTTGAAATTTTTATAGCTAATTCTTGTTCCCAGTCTCTTCTAATTCCATCTGTTGTGGGTATTTCTATGTTTAAAATGATATTATATAAGTACGATATTAGATTAGCTGATTCCGCCTTTGTCTTCATTGCTTCATCTAGTAAGTCGGAAGGCATATTATGATAGTCTTTTGTGTATTTTTTCAGATAATCACAAATTTGTAGATATTTAAAAATATGGTTATTTTTCAAATTATATTTCAGTTGTAGTTGTTGAAATGATAGTAATTTTCCCAATTCATACAGATCTTCGAGCGTTTTGATTCCCATTCTTTCCCATTGTATAAATGATTTGTCTATGATTGAAGGTTTAAACGATGGGTTATTGACTATTGGTATTGAGAGAGATAGGTTTCTTAATTTTAGATTCTGTTTTATTTGTTTCCATGTTCTAATTGTGCTATATATAATTGGATTTTTATTATAATTTTTATTATTCAAATTTATTGGAGAGAGAATAATCGCTCCTATATTACTCGGGGAGCAGTCCCCTTTTTCCATTACAATCCAGTCCGCCTGCAGGCAGAATTGTCCAGCAGGTGAATCATATTTTTTAATATTTACCGCCCAATTATAATACATAAAGTTAGGGAGCTCTAGACCCCCCAATTCTTTTCGTTTATTAAGGTGTGCTCTTTGTATTCTATGGGATTTATAATCCCATATAAAATTTGTAATGTCTGAGTCCAATTTTTTGAAAAACTTTTTGGGAGATATATAGGTATTGATTGAAATAGGTATAGGATTTGTGGTAAGAAAATCATTTTTATAGCATTTATTCTGCCTATTAAGGACATCGGAACTGTTTTCCAGAATTTAATCAAATTATTTAATTTCTTAAGTAAGGGATTATAATTGGCTTTAAACATATCCTGGTAATTTCTAGTAATTTCAATTCCTAAATATTTGAATTTTTCTGTAGCTATTTTAATGGGGAATTTCCTGAGGTGTGTTGAGTCTTTTGGTTTTATCGACATAATTTCACTTTTGTTCCAATTTATTCTATATCCTGAGAAGGATCCAAAGTCCTCAATTAAATTTAATATATTTGGTATACTAATTTGTGGTTTTGTGATGTACAGTAGTACATCATCGGCATATAGGGATATTTTGTCATTTGAATATTTTGTATTATAACCGTAAATATCCAGGTGTGTTCTTATTTTTTCAGCCAGGGGTTCAATTACCAAAGCAAATAACAGCGGTGATAATGAACATCCTTGTCTATTGCCCCTTGATAGTTCAAATTTCGAGGATAATATATTATTAGTTAGTATTCTAGCCGTAGGTTTGTTATATAATAGTTTTATCCATGCAATGAAGTTCTCTCCCAATTGGAATTTTTGCAATACTTTAATCATATAGTCCCATTCTACTTGATCAAACGCTTTTTCTGCGTCCAGTGAGATGATAGATAACTCTTGGTCATGAGATTTATGTGAGTGCATTATGTTAAGCAAACGTCTCAAATTATTGAATGAATGTCTCTTAGGTGTAAATCCTAGTTTGGCTTTTAGTAATATAGATATGTATATATATGGGTGGGTATGTTTATATATACACACATTGAACTTTTGTATTCTCGTTTATCATATTGTTTACAGCATACTATTTTTCCATATTCTGTTGTCCTGCTGCAACTAAGAATTTCATTGTACTATCTGGGACATGTGACAATAAAACACTCTTGACTCTTGAAACTCCATACAGATAATACGCTTGGTCACCCGGGTCTCTGGTGGTGAAAGGCAGCAACTCCACCGCTGTGCCACTTTGCCGCACACTTGGGTGGGGATCCTTCTTCAGACTGATTGTAGGGTGAGGGAATGAAAGCTAGAAGAGAGGAGGGGCAGGACAAAGCATTGCAGGTAATAAATTAGTACAGGCAAGGGAGGTTTTTGATATGCAGATGGTTGGACGAATACCAGAGGTGGAAATAGGTGTGATACAAAAGGATTGAAGAGTTGCAAATTGAGAAGCCAGGGGAAGGAATGTAGGTGGATGGGGAGGGGGAGGGGAGAAATAGAGGAGACCAAATGCAAACTCGAGGAACGGCATGTCACATTACGCCTGGGTCACTGTACACCCAACAGCATGAACATTGATTTCTCCAGTTTCAGGTAAACTGTGCCACTGTGCTCCCTTTCTCTCTCAGGGCTCGAAATTACCGGTTGCCCGGGAGGCAATGACCACCCAAAGTGCCGCCGGGCAACCTAAATGCCGAGTCATTTTGCCCGGCTTGGCACTAGCAATGTTACAAAATTTTGAGATTTTAAAAATAAAGTCTGCAATTTATCCCATCAGATAAAGCATAAAAAGAAGTTTAATTTGACACCTAATTCACTTTCATATCTTCAGTTTTAAAGAAGTTATGGCCATTTTCATACTCGGAAATTAGCATCTTGTTCCCTATTGCTTTTCCATTGACTTAACACAAAAGCTGTGATCGAGGACAGTTAAAAGCCCATAACTTTCTTAAAAAATAAGATAACTGAAAGAAATTTTCAGTTATTATAGATTGAAGCATTCTGAAACAAATATGAAACAATCTTACTTAGAAGACATGAAAGTAAAGCATATAATTAGTTAGTTACCTAATTGTAGCTAATTACAAAATTCAATTACTAGATCTAAACATCTATCAATTTCTTAAGAATAGATTAACATTTTTAAATAGCCTAAGTGTCCAAATAACATTCACACAATAATTCACAATATAACATAATTTTTAAATCTCATTTTCATGAATTTACAGGCCAAATGGAAGGAATTGAATGTTTAATACCTGTAAATTAATGGCATTTAAATCATCTGGCGAGTGAGGATTTCTGGAACGCGATCATTTGGAACGTTCATTTGCGATGAATTTAACCCCGTATTGGCATGAAAAATACTGCCGTTTGTTCGGGGAATAAAATCACCGTGTCGCATGAAAAAATGTGAATTAAAGGCTTCTTAAGAAGCACTTTTATACATTTAAAGAAACCGCTTTCGTTTACCTGTCCCGTGTGTGAAATCCGTCCCCGTTATCGGCGTTGACGCTTCAGGAGCTGCTTTTAAAATTACTCCAGCGCTGACATTGCCGATTTAATAAAAATAAAAAATTCACAAAACGCCACTAGGAACGATTTGTCAGCAAACGCTTGTACTCCAACGAAATATAATTCAGGACAAGGGAGGAGAAACCGCGTTTTAACCCCGCCCCCCCTTAAAGGCGCCAAAATCGCGCACACGGCCAGTGGCAGAATTACAGCGCGACTGAAGGTAAGTTTTGTAACATACCTACGGATACTGGTTTATACCGAAGATAGACACAAAAACTGGAGTAACTCAGCGGGTCAGGCAGCATCTCTGGAGAAAATGAACGTGACGTTTCGTGTCGGCGGCTGTAGCGCGGAGCAAAGATACGGGGTGTAGGGTGACGAAGGGTCGGAGCGAATGACAGACCCCGCACAGCAGCAGCAGCGATAACGGCTCCTCCTCCTCTTCCAGCACCCCGCCCGCCCTGATAGCGGCCGCTGCTTGCCAATCTGCTAACCGCGATACCGCTTTCAAAACAAACCCTCCCGCATGCCGAGGCCGGGAGGAGGGAGGGAGGAAGGGAGAGGGAGGGGGAGGCCCTCTTCCGCCATCTGAAGCAGCTGCACCTTCCTGTTGGCTGGCGGAGGAGGGGAGGCGGTGGCGAGGATATCCCAACCGCCTCCCCCTTTGGCGGCAGCACTTGGCGGTGGACAGGGACGGCCAAGGCAGCGGGGCGATGATGCCGTCCATGTCCGATGAGCGCTGACCTTCCTTCCTCCCCACCCCCCCCTCTCTCTCTATTGTACGCCCCCCTTATCCTGGGACCCCTCCACTGATCCCCATTCCCACCTCTATTCAGTCCTCACTGACATCCCCTGTGCTCCCCTCCCCATCTACCCCACCCCCCCATCTATTCATCCTGCACTGATCTCCCTATCCACCTCGCATTGATTCTCCTGCCACCCCCCCATCCATCCTACACTGGTCCCCCAATTCATCCTGTACTCACCCCCCTTTCCCATCCATCCTGCACTGCCGCCCCCCATTCATCCTGTACTGATCCCACCATTCATCCTCTACTGATCCCCTCATTGATCCCGTACTGACCCACCCTCCATTTATCCTGCACCGATCCCCCCATCCATCCTGTACTGATCCCACCATTCATCCTGTACTGATCCCCTCATTCATCCTGTACTGATTCCCTCATTCATCTTTTACTGATCCCCTCGTACATCCTGTACTGATCCCCCATCCATCCTGTACTGATCCCCCCATTCATTTTACTGATCTCCCCATTCATCCTGTAGCAAGCCCCCCATTCATCCTTCACAGACCCTCCGATCCACACTGCACTTACCCCCCCATTAATTCTGTACTGATCCCCCATCCATCCTGTAGCGATACCCCATTCATCCTGTAGTGATCCCCCATCCATCCTGTAGTGAACCCCCATTCATCCTGTACTGAATCCCCCATTCATCCTGTACTGATCCCCGCCCATTCATCGTGCACAGACCCTCCGATCCACAGTACTGATCCCTCCATTCATCCTGTACTGATCCGCCCATTCATCCTGCACAGACCCTCCGATCCGCACTGTACTGATCAACCCATTCATCCTGTACTGATCCCTCTATTCATCCTGTACTAAGCCTCCATTCATCCTGTACTGATTCCCCCATTCATCCTGCACAGACATTCCGATCCACACTGTACTGATCCCCCCCCATTCATCCTGTACTGATCCCTCCATTCATCCTGTACTGATCCCCCATTCATCCTGCACTGATCCCCCCCCCCATCCATCCTGTACCGATCCCCCCATTCAAGAAGAATGGGGGGATCAGTCTGAAGAAGGGTCTCGACCCGAAACTTTGCCTATTTCCATAGCTCCACAGATGCTGCCTCACCCACTGAGTTTCTCCAGCATTTGTCTTCCCCCATTCATCCAGT
The DNA here is from genome assembly GCA_038087875.1 of Malacoraja senta. Taxonomy (NCBI): domain Eukaryota; kingdom Metazoa; phylum Chordata; class Chondrichthyes; order Rajiformes; family Rajidae; genus Malacoraja; species Malacoraja senta. The sequence continues at coordinate 247,448,470 of CM075977.1, read as the reverse complement.
ACTGATCCTCCCATTCATTCTGTACTGATGCCCCCGTCAATCCCGTACTGATCCACCCCATTCAACCCCACTGACATCCCCCACGCTCTCCCCTCACAATTTTACCTATTTCGACCAACACGCACTTATTCCCCTGCCTCAATCCATCCATCCCGCACCTTGCCTTATCACCGCCCCCGCCATCTATCCATCCCGCACTGATTCACAGCCACCCCCCCCCCCCCTGACCCTACTGTGCTGGAAATGTCTTCAGAGCGAAAATTGACTATGTTTGATAATGGAAAGCAATCAAATGTGTTTTAAATCCCAATTGTTATTATATGTTTTAATCCATAAAGATGGATTAATTAAATTGTGAACACGTGAAACATTAAAACCGCAGTGTTCGATTGTCACTGCTACCGTTGACACGTTATTACAGAATTCATTTTAACGGCAAATCAATGCTCTTAATATGGAGTATCAGTACTGTAGTTATTTAATGAGCAACATTCACAACTATATGTTGGATTTATCCAGGTTTTACTTCTACAGTCGGTCATATACATCACAAATTTGGTCAGGAGATATTTCAGTTGAAATTTTAACATTAATTCTGAAGTGGGAATGATGGAAACAGTGTTTATCTATAATTTTTTTTTAATCTGGTGCATACAAACTGGGTATCTTCATTGCTGTTCACAACACATACATTTAATCTGAATGTCCGGTAATGTGGCATTTTGACACCTTTAAACGTATTACCAAAAGAACATTTGCTGCAGTTATGTCCTTTGGCCATCTCTTGTCAGTTAGTGTAATGTTTAACCTGTCAGATGGGTATAGTCGGTTTTAACAGCTATTATCATAAAATGCCTTTAGAAATTTCCTTGCAACCTGTATATTTTGTTGTGGATAAATTACGTGGGAAGCGAGAGTGTTATGGCCATGTCATGATAATTTTCGGTCCTTCACAGGAAACATGCTTGCATCAATCTGTAGTGTGCATGGTTAAGCATAATATGTTACCATGGTCCAAGATTTATTGACACAGGTTGATCATACGCTGAATAATCGAACCACATTTTTGTTGGGAAGTGGAAAGAAATAATAGAAATTACATGTGTAAAAAGAGTTGAGATACTGTATTATAATTTTGCTGCATGTCATTGTGGTATATATCATGTCTTGATTGGTGAATATGTTTAGTTTGTGACTTTATTTGAAGCAGAAATAATATGTGAATGCTTCATTGAGCATAATTCCGACAGGCACATGTTCAAGCACATTATCGCACACGTCATGCAAGCCGTCTTAAATTGGCCACCGTCTTAAATTGGCCACCTAAACTGTCATTTGGCAACCTAAAAAGCTGCCTAAGTTGCCCAGCTGGCAACAGGGGGAAAAAGTTAAGTGAGAGCCCTGCTATCTACCCTGGTGCTCTCTCATGTTCCCTTCTTGCTATGTTAACACCCCAGCACCCTTTCATCCTGTATATCCTCTGCAATGGATCCTCAAACTCTTGACCAACAGACACCAATCAGTGAGGATAGGTGACAAATCATTCTCTACAAAAATCCTCGACCCTGATGCCCTGCAAGGATACGTTTGCAACCCCCTTATATACTCCTTATACACTCATGACTGTGCAACCAAATACCAATCAAACTCAATTCACAAATCCGTGGATGATACCACCATAGTGGGCCGGATATCAAATAATGATGAGACGGAGTACAGGAAGGAGATTGAGAACCTGGTAACCTGATGCTAAGAAAACAGTCCCCCCCCCCCCTCAATGTCACCAAGGAAAGTAGATTGTGATTAACTTCAGGAAGTGAAGCAATACACACACCCCAACATACATTGATGGTGCCGAAGTAGGTTGAAAGCTTCAAGTTCTTAGGAATAATAGACGGCATTTTATCAGGATGCATCACAGCTTGTTTTGGGAACTGCACCCCTCCCTCTGTTCTTTCCATCTGCCACCATCCTTGTTCAGTTCCATTCTTCACCTTTCTTTCCTATAGATGCCAGAATTCAGAATTCCAAATGCCAGAATCGAAAGGCTTTTGTTCTCCACCTATCCAGCCCTTCTGGCTATATCCTCATCCTTTCCTCCTAAATCTGACTTGATCTGCTGATCAACCCCTCCACACCTGTGTCCACCTTTGCCTTACTAGCTCTTGACACACCTGTCCCTCCACCTCTTTATACTGGCTACCTTTCTCTTTACTCTTTCAGTACAGATGAAGTCTTGACCCACAACTTTGTCTGTCTGTTTATCTCTACAGCTGCTGCCTGACCCATTGTGTTCCTCCCAATACTCCTCTTTTAACATTTGGCCTTAACTCCATTAACCTGCCAGATCTTTAAGACCTTTGACTCCTCTGTCGCCTGTGAACGTGAACGTAATAGTTTCTGAACCAAATATGCACAATTACCAGCACAGGTGGAAAGCAGCACTTGATGTGCAGGGACAACAAATCACTGATAGCAGTTTCTGGATTTTTATATTCAACGGCACATGTGTACTGTGGAAGTTTTCATTTTACTGGTGCAATGACAGTGATTGCTGACAGTTTCACCATCATTAGGATAAGAAGGAATAAGATACAGGCCAATGTATATTGTGATGTTATATAGTACTGCATATGTGTGACACTAAACAATGTCGGTTGCATTTTCATCTTCTCTAGTTCAGGAAGGCGGATGTCGAATTTATCACTGAAATTGGTGGAAAGCAGATGTTAGGTTTGTTTTTGAACAGTAAAGAAATCTCATGATGATCCAACAGCCCTGAATATTCTCAGTTGTTTTATTAATTCATGAATAGAACAAGGTTATTCATGTTAACAAGTCCACTATTTATTCCCTCTTGTATTTGGATAGGAGGAGTTTATGCACAAATAAATTCAGGGGATAGAAAGTGGAGCATTATTCAATGCTAAATGTCACCATAAATCTCAAGTCAATAGCGAAGAACATATCCAAACCCTTCTTCCTGTATCAGCAACATTTTGATCAGTTCATCACGAACTCTTCCCATAGCTTCCCTCAAAATGACAGCTGCTATTTCTTCCATAAATAACAAAGTAAAATGGCCCTGGGCATATGACAACGTCTGCATACATTAATAATATTCTCAATATAACTATAACTGCTCATGATTTAATTGGCAAATAAAAATCAAAGTAAATTTCTACAAATACTTTTTAATTTATTGCCCTTGAAATATGAATGGTTTATTTTCAAACGTCATAATTTTTGTTGAAAGCTATCACACTATATATACTTGACCACTCAATTTTACACCAGCCTGAACGGGCACATCTGCTCCTACCACTTTCACTTCTATTAAAAAGATAAGAAAAGACAAATATTCATGTCTTGATGTTTAAGAAGGAACTGCAGATGCTGGAAAATCGAAGGTAGACAAAAATGCTGGAGAAACTCAGCGGGTGAGGCAGCATCTATGGAGCGAAGGAAATAGGCAACGTTTCGGGCCGAAACCCTTCATCAGACTTGAAGTCCCTTAAATGCCACAATTGTATCTGCTACGATGCCTACCGCTGGAAGAGTGTTCCAGGGATTCACCACCCTCTGTGTCAAAAAAATTGCCTTGCACATCTCCTTTAACCTTCTTCCTTTCACCTTAAAGCCATGCTGTCTAATATTTGACATTTCCACCCAATCTATGCCTCATAATTTTATAAGCATCTCCCCTCAGCCTTTGGAGAAAACAGTCTAAAGGGCCTGTCCCACTTGGCCGTCATTTGCGCCTCATTTACGCGCCGTATGTAAAATATGTCGATGCATTGTGACAAACGGGTAGCGTGTGGGTAGCGCGGGACCGGCGCATGGAGAGGCATGGAGGAGTGTGGATTTGCGTGCGGTATCGAGTGGCGCACCAGGATTTTGTCCTGTACGAATTCATCGCGCGCCACCTGCGTGACGTATCGTGTACGCACCCTGACGCATTGGGTACGCACGCTGACGCATTGACATCCCGAAGTCTCACGTGTATCGCGTGGTGACGCATGGTTACGTCACCGTGCGTAACCATGCGTCGCCATGCACCGCAGGGTATTCTAATGATGTCACGCGCACCAGATGGCATGATGACGCGTGATTTGCGCACGACGTCGCGCATAACGACGCGTCCACTTATTTTACATATGACGCGGAAATGAGGCGCAAATGATGGCCAAGTGGGACAGACCCTTAAGTTTGTCCATCCTCTCTTCATGGTGAATACCCTCTAATCCACACAGCATCCTGATACACTTCTTCTGTGCACACTACAAAGCCTCCACATCCTTCCTGTAATGGAGCGACTTAAACTGCACACTATACTCTACATGCGGTCTACTCAAATGCAATAAAACTGTAATATTACATCCTGATCTTATATGCAGTGCCCTGACTGATGATTTAAGCAAACCATACACCTTCTTTACCACTCGATCAACTCACATTAATGCTCTTCAAGAGACTTAACACCACTTCCTTCTTGGTATCAAATTGCCCTGTAATATTGGGGTATACACTTCACTGATCTCACTATCCTCCTTGTTCTTTTTGTTGGTGAATATATATGCAAAGTACTATTTTAGAACCTTGCCCTCATCTTCTGACTCCAAGCATAAATTCATGTGTAGGGAGTGGGTAAGGAAGAGGGGTAGCATAGAACCAGTGTGAATGGATGATCGAACATTGGCATTGGTGGACCAAAAATCCTGTTTCCATTGTGGTATCTCTAAACTGAACTAAACTAAACGAATGAAATAATGTGGATAAAAGATTGTTATACATTATTGATATTTACTGATGGGGAAATAAAGATCATATGAGAGCAAAAGTCATATAACAATTGGACCAAAAAAGCAAACAGCAACATTTTTAGCAAATTGCCCCATTATTAACTATCCATTAAGATCTTTCTTTAATTTACATAGTTACATGTTTATTTAATATAAACATATATAATAAAGTATTTGCCATTGATAAAATGGATACTATATAAGTTGTCTATTAAGGCTGTGATCTCTCCTGTTGATCAAATGAGAGGAACCTTTTTTCTACATCATTAAAAATAGCATACTTGTCATAACAATACAGCCAGAACAATAAAAATCATATTATCTAGAGTAATTAATTCACAGCACGTGGGTTTCAAAGTAGCAGAAATCAAACTGAACAAGGTCAATGAAACTCTAATATTTAATCTAAACTGATAATGAAACTAGTGGAAGCTATTTAAAAAAGAAATATTACTACAGGAAAATATATTGGATATATTTCAAACACAGATAAATTCTTCAAAGCTTGAGGAACTGCATGATATTACAGTGTCTGAAAATAAAATTTAATATTGCTGAAAATATTAAGAATTTTAAATGTATTCTCGAAAGATTGGGAACAACCAGCTAAATGTAGTAACTTGTAAAAGATTAAAGCATAAATCTTTCATTAACAAATCAGTCAAAGCTGAGGTTCCTTCATTAGAAATTCATTTGGAAATGTAGGATACATTGGTGGTGCTAAGGGAAAATATTCCAAACGATGGAACTTCATAGTAATGGAAAATGTGTGGATAGATAGGACAGTGAAAAAAAAATATTCCAGAAGAAGATGCAGGAAATTCCTGCTTGAAACATATGCACTAAATGAATGACGTGGTGATGAAAATGTATTGAATTTCTATTCTAAAATTCAATTTTATAGAACACTAGGCCAAGTGCAGACCCGTTGGGTCTGGACACCGAACGTGCGTTTGCGGGGGGGGGGGGGGAGGCTGTGGCGTCACACTAATCACCCCCTTTCCTCCAAAGCATGGAACCCGGCACCCACAAACACACACACTCATCACACCCCTTGATATTATTGTAATTTTTTAATTTGCTTCTTTTATCCCATCTCCACCCTATCAACTGACGAATAGCCCTCACCTCTCAGATGTGTCTAGAGGGGTTGGGGCAGAGGGAACATTTAATGTTAGAAAAAAAAAATTGAGGAGGAGGGTGGAGAGAAAGGGGGACAGAGGAGAGGGGTGGAGAGACGAAAGAGAGGATGGGGGAGAGAGGTGAAGGGGGGGTTGGAGCGGGCGTGCATGAGTCGAGCCATGGGCTGTGAAGAGAGAAGGGCAGAGAGAGAGAGAGAGAGAGAGAGAGAGAGAGAGAGAGGGGGGAGACACAGAGAGACTGGTACACAGAAAAAAGCTGGAGAAACACAGCGGGTGCAGCAGCATCTATGGAGCGAAGGAAATAGGCAACGCTTTGGGCCGAAGCCCATCCTCAGACTGGTTTTCTACCGAAACGTTGCCTATTTCCTTCGATCCATAGATGCTGCTGCACCCGCTGAGGATATACAGGTTTTTTTTGTGTACCTTCGATTTTCCAGCATCTGCAGTTCCGTCTTAAAGACAGAGAGACTGTTTGCGGGCTGTTTTCCAAACGCGCGTTTGCGGGAGGGGGGGAGTGTGGCACCACACTCACACTAACCACCCCCCAAACTCACACTAACCCACCCAAACACACTCGGGGGAGGGGGGAGAGGAAGACGGGGTGGGGAGAGAAGAGGGGAGAAGGAGACGGGGTGGGCAGAGAAGAGGAGAGGGGGAGGGAGGGGAGAGGGGGATGAGGAAAGGGGAGAGATTGGTGAGGGAGAAGAGAGCAGGGTGGGGGAGAGGGTGGGGGAGGAGAGTGGGGAGTGGGAGGAGAGCGGGGAGGGCAGGTAGGGGGAGAGGGGGGGAGGGGATGTTAGAGGTGGAGAGAGGGGATGAGGGGAAGGGGAGAGGAGTAGGGGGAAGAGAGGGAGAGAGGGAGGGGGTGAGGGAGGGGGGAGGGAGAGGGGAAGAGTGGGGATTGAGGGGCAGAGGGGTAGCGGGGAGTGGTTCAAGAGAGAGGGGAAGTGGGTGGTGGGGAGATGGGGGTGAAGAGGGGTGGTGGAGGGGGAAGAGAGGGTGGTGGAGGGGAGGGAGGGGGAGAGGAGAGAGGGGGAAGAGTGGGGAGGGAGGGTGGAAGTAGGAGGGGTAGGGACAGTCCATCTGTTCCCCATTCCCTATCACCCCCAATCCTCTTTCTCTATTCCCACACACGTGACGACGCCCTTCGACACAGGCTGCGAGGGTGGGGGGGAGGGGCTGGTGCTGGGGCTGCTGCAAAGGCATATGTAAATGGATTCATTCCGATTTGTCATCTGTGAGCATTGGGCATTGTGACATCTCAATGTTGGGCTGTTTTCCCAACGCGCGCTTGCGGGAGGGGGGGCTGCGGCATCACACACACTAACCACCCCCCAAACACACTTGGCGGGAGGGGGGAGAGGAAGACGGGGTGTGGAGAGAAGAGGAGAGGGGGAGGGAAGGTAGAGGGGGAGGAGGAAATGGGAGAGATTGGTGAGGTTGAAGAGAGTAGGGTGGGGGAGAGGGAGGGGGAGGAGAGTGGTGAGTGGGGGAGAGCGGGGTGGGCAGGAAGGGGGGTGAGGGGGGATGGGGTGGAGAGGGGGGATGAGGGGAAGGGGAGAGGAGTAGGTGGAAGAGAGGGAGAGAGGGAGGGGGAGGGAGAGAGGTGGGGGAGGGAGAGTGGAAGAGTTGGGAGTGAGGGGTTGCGGGGAGTGGTGCAAGAGAGAGGGGAAGGGGGTGGGGGGGAGATGGGGGGGAAGAGGGGTGGTGGAGGGGTAAGATAGGGTTGGGAGGGGAGGGAGGGGGAGAGGAGAGAGGTGGAAGAGTGGGGAGGGAGAGTGGAAGTAGGAGGGGTAGGGACAGTCGGGTGGGGAGAGAAGAGGGGAGAGGGAGACAGGGTGGGGAGAGAAGAGGAGAGGGGGAGAGGGGGAGGAGGAAAGGGAGAGATTGGTGAGTGAGAAGAGAGCAGGGTGGGGGAGAGGGAGGGGGAGGAGAGTGGGGAGGGGTAGGAGAGCATGGAGGGCAGGAAGGGGGGAGAGGGGGGAGGGGATGTTAGAGGTGTAGAGAGGGGATGAGGGGAAGGGGAGAGGAGTAGGGGGAAGAGAGGGAGGGGAGGGATGGGGAGAGGAGAGAGGTGGGGGAGGGAGAGTGGAAGTAGGAGGGGTAGGGACAGTCCATATGTTCCCCATTCCCTATCACCCCCAATCCTCTTTCTCTATTCCCACACACGTGATGACGCCCTTCGACACAGGCTGAGGGGGTTGGGGGGAGGGGCTGGGGCTGGGGCTGCTGCCAAGGCATATATAAATTGATTCATTCCGATTTGTCATCTGTGAGCATTGGGCATTGTGACATCACAAAACGGAACCTTCATTAACATTCTATTGCGGACGACGCCCTTCGACACAGGCTGTGGGGTTGTGGGGGAGGGGCTGGTGCTGGGGCTGCTGCCAAGGCATATGTAAATTGATTCATTCCGATTGGACATCTGTGAGCATTGGGCATTGTGACATCACACAATGGAATCTTTACTAACATTCTATGGCTGAGCTGTTTTTTAAAACATGTTGTAATGGTTGGTGGTGGGGGGGGGGGGGAGAAGTAAAAAAGTGTACATAAACACGACCAAATTTAATCAGGAGTGTCTATTCGTAAAGATAAATATAATCTGTTTAGTAATGTTAAAAAATATCGGCGTTTCCGCGTGCTGTGTGGGCGTAGGGCGGTATCAAAGGGGCTGGGTGGCACAAGTCAAGCAGGCGGACGGACGGATGGATGGATGGACGGATGGCAGCCACAGAGTTTTATATAATAGATAGAAGATAGATAGATAGATATTCTTCTTAGAACAGCATGTAGTTGAGCCCACTGGGGAAAAGGCAGTTCTGGATTTGATGTTGTTAATGAAGCGAACTTGATTAGGGAACTTAAGGTAAAGTAAGGTTAAGGTTAAGATAGGAGGTAGTGACCATAAATTGATAACAATTTAACTGACAGTTTGAGAGGGAGAAGATGAAATCATGTGTGTCAGTATTACTGTTGAGGAAAGGTGACTATCGAGACAAGGGAGGAGATGGCTAAAGTTGATTGGAAAGGGGCTACCTCGCCAACTGTCTGTCTGCCCTTTCCTTCTTTGTGTTTTAATAGTATACATTAAATGTATGTTTTTAGTGTTCTTCAGTTTCTTTTATGTGGGGGGGGGGTTGAGGAAAACTTTTTCGTATCCCTTACTTCGATGGAGATGCGTTTTTTTTCCGTATCATATCTCTGTCGCACTGCGGCCTAACATCGAGGAGTTGGCGGCCTTTACTGGAGACCGACTTTTGAGAGCTCCACTGTGGGTGCCTGTGGACTACCATCACGGAGCCCGCGATCCATTTGTCAGGGATCGGCCACAGAGCACCAATCGTGGGTGGTTGTGGACTTAACATCACCGTGCCCGCGGTCTCTGGTCAGAGACCGACTTTGGGAACTCCAAGCCGCAGGAGCTTCGACCGCCCCGAAGAGAAGGTGCACAAACTGATAATATCTCAAGAGAATCAGAAGTTAGTGGAGTTGCTATTCCTAAGAGAAGATGCTTGGGAAGCTGAAAGGTCTGAAGGTGTATAAGTCCCCTGGACCAGATGGACTATGCCCCAGTGTTCTGAAAGAGGCAGGGTTAGAGATTGTGGAGGCATTAGTAATGATATTTCAAGAATAACTAGTCAGAAACTGTCCCAGAGGATGGGAAAATTGCAAATGGTGCTCCATTTTTCAGAATGGTGTGAGGCAGAAGAGTGGAAACTATTGTCCAGGGGAATTGTTGGCTTTGTGGCCAAGTTTGCAGATGATACGAAGATAAGTGAAGGGGTAAGTAGTGTAGAGGAAGCAGTGAGTCTGCAGAAGGACTTGGACAGGTTGGGAGAGTGGGGTAAGAAGTGGCAGATGGAATACGGCATAGCAGTGTGCAGCCACAAAGAGGAGGTTTAGGAGAATGATCGCAGGGATAAATGGTTTAACATACCGTATGATGAATGTTTGAGCCGGTACTTGCTGGGCTGTACTTGTTGGAGTTTAGAAGACTGAGGGGGGATCTCATTGAAACTTACTGAATAGTGAAAGGCCTGGATAGAATGGATGTGGAGATGATTTTTCCATGAGTGGGAATGTGTAGGACTAGAGGGCACAGCCTCAAAGTAAAATGATGTATCTTTAGAATGGAGATAAGGAGGAATTTCTTTAGTCAGAGGGTAGTGAATCTGTAGCAATTCATTGCCACAGACGGCTGTGGTGGCAAAGTCATTGGGTATTTTTAAACTGGAGATTGACAGGTTCTTGTTTAGTAAGGGTGTCAAAAGTTATTAGGAGGAGGCAGGAGAATGGCGTTGAGAGGGAAGGATAAAACAGCTATGATTGACTGATGGAGAAGACTGGATGGGCCAAATAGCCTAATCCTGCATCTATGACTTATGAACTTCTGAATATATTGGAATTGAATTTTAGACACGGAGTACAGTATCCAGCTGTTTTAGTGCAGGTGACTAAGAATACATTTCTATTCAATAGCACTAGAGGATATATAATTTATTTTTAGAATCATGAAAAGATTAGATTCTATTCAAGAGGTAAGAACTCTGCTACATATTCCTAAAACTGTTAGGCAAAGTGATAAAAAAAAATCAGACAGCCATCGCCCTCTAGTGTAGATCAGGAAAATGTAAGAAGAAAAGGAATTCCTTTCATAGACACAAAAAGCTGGAGTAACTCTACAGGGTCAGGCAGCATCTCTGGAGAGGAATGGATGAGGTTTCGGGTTGAGACCCTTCTTCAGTCTGGTTAGGGATAAGGGAAACGAGAGATATAGATGATGATGTAGAGAGATAAAGAACAATGCATTAAAGATATGCAAAAAGTAATGATGATAAAGGATATCGGTTGTTTGTTGGGTGAAAACGAGAAGATAAAGGAAACAGGCCATTGTTAGCTGTTTGTTGGGTGATAACAATGGCCTGTTTCCTTTATCTTCTTGTTTTCACCCAACAAACAGCTAACAATGGCCTGTTTCCTTTATCATCATTACATTTTTGAATATCTTTCATTCATTGTTCTTTATCTCTCTACATCATCTATATTTCTCATTTCCCTTATCCCTAACCAGTCTAAAGAAGGGTCTCGACCTGAAACATCACCCACTCCTTCTCTCCAGAGATGCTGCCTGTCCCGCTGAGTTACTCCAGCTTTTTGTGTCTATCTTCGGTTTAAACTAGCATCTGCAGTTCCTTCCTACACACGGAATTCCTTTCATTTGCTCCTTATAACTGACCTCTTTAAACAGAGTAAAATAAAAACAGAAAATGTCAGAGGTCAGGCTGCATTTATTGGAAGAAAAACAGCACTAAAGATTCAGATCAAACAAGGGCCCTAGATCTGAAACATTAGCTTTATTTCTGTGGCCTGAACTGCTGAGTACTTCCAGCATTTTCTGCATTTATTTTTGAATTCTAGCATCTGAAGTTGATTTTGTTTTTTTTGAACAGAGCATGCTACTTGCTGATCCCTATTCCGAAAGGAATATTTTCTTTCCCAAAGCAATTTGCAACTTTACAGAGAGAATCTCTCCTTTTTATTCACATGGATTTATCGGGAATGGAAAGATATGGATCATATGCAGAAAGAAGAGATTAGTTTCACGTGGCGTCATGTTTGCACAGACATTGTGAGCCGAAGGGCCCGTTCCTGTGCTGTACTGGTCTATGGTACACAGAAATGCTGGAGAAACTCAGCGGGTGCAGCAGCATCTATGGAGCGAAGGAAATAGGCAACGTTTCGGGCCGAAACCCTTCTTCAGCCCGAAACGTTGCCTATTTCCTTCGCTCCATAGATGCTGCTGCACCTGCTGAGTTTCTCCAGCATTTTTGTGTACCTTCGATTTTCCAGCATCTGCAGTTCCTTCTTTAACACTGTACTGGTCTATGTTCTATGTTCTAGGTAAATACTCCAATTATTAGACCCTTAGTTTCTGCTGTCTTAACATCACCTCCTTTGTGGAAAATCAGTCAAAATTATTGATTGTTATCCTGGTCACGTCCTGGCCTTTCTCTGTAAGGCTCCCAGTTTCTTCTCATCTCCATCAATACATTCAGCTAAAGTCAGTTTAAAGGAAGACCTCATTACTTTTTTCACTCAATTATACATTTATCTCATAGTTTTTAACATCTTCATTTTTCTAGCCTTATGTTTATCCTGACATTAGTCAATCTGGGCAGTGCTAAATGCTTTAGTTTCCTTATTTAATTTTGGTTTCAAAACTGATCTCTCTTTATGCATTCATGAACTCCAACCCATTTTGCTAAAATGTGTTTGAATTATGTACTCCCTGCCTAGTGTTTTTTAAACATTTTTCACATTCCTTTAATTACAAGCCTTAACTACCAAAATAATTTTATTGCTGTAATATCTTTTAATCAAGAGATTTGAGTGAAGCTATGCTCTGCCGTTAAATTTGTAGCCTTTAAGTTAATAATGTGCTAAACATTAACACTAGAGATTACAACTGTGACAATAGATGGTAATGCTAAATGTATTTGTATGACACTTTGTTTTATTTGATTACAGACAATGAGCTGTTTATATTAAGAATCCATTTAAAGCACCAATAGACAATAGACAATAGGTGCAGGAGTAGGACATTCGGCCCTTCGAGCCAGCACCGCCATTCAATGTGATCATGGCTGATCATCCCCAATCAGTACCCCGTTCCTGCCTTCTCCCCATATCCCCTGACTCCGCTTTCTTTAAGAGCCCTATCTAGCTCTCTCTTGAAAGTATCCAGAGAACCGGCCTCCACCGCCCTCTGAGGCAGAGAATTCCACAGACTCACAACTCTCTGTGAGAAAAAGTGTTTCCTTGTCTCCGTTCTAAATGGCTTACCCCTTATTCTGAAACTGTGGCCCCAGGTTCTGGACTCCCCCAACATCGGGAACATGTTTCCTGCCTCTAGCGTGTTCAAACCCTTAATAATCTTATATGTTTCAATAAGATTTCCTCTCATCCTTCTAAACTCCGGAGTATACAATTCTCCACCATTATTCTAAGTAGAACCATGATAGAAAATAGCCTTTTTTAAAGCTTTGATGTAACGGATATACCCTGAAATCCAATCACATTGCATAATAAATTTGAAACTGGGGAGGGCACATTGCTGACTAGGTGAGAAATAACAGTGGGCTTAATTACCTGCAACGAGGCCCACTTTGTCATCTGTTCCTTGCATTCTGTATCCACCAAATGGGGTTGTCACTCAGAGAGTGTACATTGCACCAATATTGACATCAAACTAAGAGTGTTCCACCTGTTGGAAGGATTTCGACCTGAAACGTCACCTATTCCTTTTCTTCAGAGATGTTGCCTGACCCGCTGAATTACTCCAGCATTTTGTGTCTATCGTCAGTGTTCCACATAATATTGCCACTGAACATCTGTTGCACTTTTCTGACACTTTAAACAAAGAAGTTACCTACCATGAGACAGAAGGAGGCCATGCAGCCCATCAGGTCTATACTGTCTCCCAGCAGAACATTACATTCCTATCTGCCCCATTCTTCTTATTCCTTTGTAGTCCTACAAATTAGTCTTTTGCCTATGCCAGTAAAAGTGCAGCAGTAGAGTTGCTGCCTTACAGCACCAGAGACCCGGGTTTGGTCCTGACTATGGATGCTGTCTGAACAGAGTTTGTACATTCTCCCCGTGACCACATGGGTTTTCTCCGCTTTCCTCCCACATTCCAAAGACCTACATGTTTGTAGGTTAATTGGCTTCTGTTAATTGTAAATTGTCCCTAGTGTGTAAAATAGTGCTAGTGTACAGGGTATCGCTGGTCGGCATGGACTCAGTGGGCTGAAGAAGTTATTCATATTTATATTTGGTCCATCATGGGTATTGACCTCCTACCATTGAAGGGATCTGCAGGAAGCATTGCCTCAAGAAGGAAGTTAATATCATCAAAGACCAGCACAGTTAACAGGCAAAATAATACATGTAGCTGCTATGAGGCACAAAGAGTAGGAATAAAACCAATAATAATTCAAACCTGTTAAGAACTTGGCTCTGATTTTCCATGAATTACTTTGATCTGATTTGGCAGGCAGTTTGGCAAGAAACCAGGGGAATAGCCATTTCTCTCAGAGTTTTATTGATTTGCTGCGGAAGTTAGAGAATAAATTGGAACAAACTTAATTTAAGTCCACGTCAAGTATAAATATTGCACCAATGGGGTTATTTAATATGTTTATTTTAATCATCTATAGGCAGATGTCCAATACAGGCTGAGCAATAATAGCAGGTTGGTCATCATAGTAGATGACAACCAGTCTGATTAGGGGGAAAAAAAAAGAAAGAAAAAATGGTATGTGAAATGTCCATGGCTCATGCACCAAGAAAAATGGTTTATTGGAATCCTAAACAAACATCAGTAAGCGATGCATGAACAATATTATAAATATCAACAGAAAAAAGTTCCCTTTCTTTATGTCGCTCATCTATGACCTTGTTACCTTGATTACTCCAATCATAGAAACATCAAAAATAGGCGCAGGAGTAGGCCATTCAGCCCTTTGAACTAGCCATTCAATATGATCATGGCTGATCATCCAAAATCAGTACCCCGTTCTGGCTTTTGCCCCATATCCCTTCCTTTAGCCCTAAGAGCTAAATCTAACTCTCTTGAAAACATCCAGTGAATTGGCCTCCACTGCCTTCTGTGGTAGAGAATTCCACAGATTCACAACTCTCTGGGTGAAAACGTTTTTCCTCATCTCAGTCCTAAATGGCCTACCCCTTATTCTTATACTGTGACTACTGGTTCTGGACTCCACCAACACCGGGAACATTGTTCCTGCATCTATCCTGTCGATTCCTCTAAGAATGTTATATGCTTCTATAAGATCCCCTCTCATCCTTCTAAATTCCAGCGAATACAAGCCCAGTCGACCCATTCTTTCATCATACGTCAGGCCGCCATCCCGGGAATTAACCTGGTGAAACTAGGCTGCACTCCCTCAATAGCAATAATGCCCTTCCTCAAATTAGGAGACCAAAATTCCACACAATACTCCAGGTGTGGTCTCACCAGGGCACCGTACAACTGCAGTAGGACCTCCTTGCTCCTAAACTCAAATCCTCTCGTAATGAAGGCCACATGCCATTGGCTTTCTTCACTGCCTGCCTGCTGTACCTGCATGCTTACTTTTAGTGACTGATGTACAAACACTCCCAGGTCTCGTTGCACCTCTCCTTCCCCTAATCTGACACCATTCAGATAATAATCTGCCTTCCTGTTCTTGCCACCAAAGTGGATAACCTCACATATATCCACATTATACTGCATCAGCTATGCTTCTGCCCACTCACCTAACCTATCCAAGTCATCCTACAGCCTCATAGCATCCTCATCATAGCTCACACTGCCACGCAGCATTGTGTTATCCACAAATTTAGAGATGTTACATTAAATTCCCCTCATCTAAATCGTTAATATGTATTGTAAACAACTAGGGTCCCGGCACCGAGCCTTGCGGCACCCCACTAGTCTCTGCCTGCCATTCTTAAAAGGACACGTTAATTCCTACTGTTTGCTTCCTATCTGCCAACCAGTTCTCTATTCATGTCAATATCCTACGCCCAATACCATGTGCTCTAATTTTGCACATTAATCACTAATCTCATGCTTGACCTTTCCCTTTGTAATCTTCAGAACTTCTTTGACATTTAGATGCTTTTGAGATCTCATCAATTCTGACTTCTTGTGCGTCTCTGATTTTAATTGCTTCACTGGTGCTGGCATTCTTTTAAGTTATTTTTGTAATTATATGGAGTACCACCAATTGATTTATACAAATACACTTGTCTACCACATAAATAGGGCAAGAAAATTAGAATTGTTTTTATGTACGCATCCCTTTTCCACTGACTCAAGGAGGTACATTTCTGGCTTATTTGGGAATCTAATGTGTAAATAGTAAAAGATAATAGCTTCAGATAATTTAACAGTGTGGCAATTTCTGTTATTTCTGGCACCTAGAAAACTACCCTGACCACATTCACACTTTTTGTCAGGAAGGAATGAGCCAGACTTGTTTGTCATTATATTTATTTTTTTGGAAGCAATTTGCAAAATTATTAATACATGACAAATTCAACTCATGACAAATATTGATTTGATGTCACTTCAAGAACACTTTCTTTCATTTCTTTAGTATTAACTTTAATCTGATGATATAGCTCTACATTTATAGAAAATTACTTTAAAAGCAGGAACAGGAGCAGACCACACAGCCACTAAAATTGGTTCAACGTTTATTAGCTCAGCATTTCCACACACATGTCAGAAAGTCTCAAATATCCTGAGCGATCCTTACGGCTTTCTTTCTGGCCATACTCCGAAGTTGCACTCATCAAGGAGCACCCATCAACAACACCAACAGTGTTGCTGGGAGATCTGGTGCAGGTTCAGCAATTCCATTCATTTTAATGGAGAGGAATGGTTGCAATGGAGAGGTATGTTTTTCACTCGGTGGATATATGGAACAAATTGCCAGAGGAGGTAGTTGAGGTACATGGATGGGAACAGTTGAGAGAGATACGGGCCAAACGGGACTAGCTTTAATGAGGTATCTTGGCCGCATGGATGGGTTCATGTTTATGAGCAGAATTAGGCTATTCAGCCCATCAAGTCTAAGCCGCCATTCAATCTTCACTGATCTATCTTTCTCTCTCAACCCCATTCTCCTGCCTTCTCCCCATAACCCCTGACACCCGTACTAATCAAGTATCTGTCAATCTCCGTCTTAAACATTTGGGCAAAGATCTTGCTTTTGTGCTGCATGACTCCATGACTCTATTTCAGGGAATTATCATTATTTAATCCATTGAATCAACTTTAATGTATTTAATTGCAAATACATTTTCATATGTTGTGTCATTTTTAACTTTTAATTATTTTCAAAATCTTTTTGTGTGTTCATGAATGTGAGAAATAATCAAAGCCTTTGACAATTTCAACAGCTGATTCAACTCAATGTCTACTGTTATAGCATTTCTCTTGGTGGGGTTTGTCATCTTTGGCTGAATGGCCATGGACTCCACAATCCCTCACCAATCAAGCCAGTACTGGCGTCTTCGATCAAGTTGCCACTGGTAGATATGCTTCAGTTATGTGTCAGTCTAGTGGTAAGGGAAACAGCAAGTGAGGGGAGCTCACCACTTCAACATGGCTGGTCCTGCATCTTATCCACTTTGATCCCTCAAATGTTAATTCCATCAATATCTGAATATGTATTAATCCTCACCTTGAATTTCTCAGATTTTTTTCATATGACAGGAGGTTGTTTATCTCATTCAATCTATGGCAGATTAGTTTAATTTTTACAGGCCAATTTACCTACAAGTAAATGTCTTTGGAATGTGGGAAGAAACCGGAGCACCCACAGGAAATTCATGAAGTCACAGGGAGAACGTACAAACTCCATATAGACAGCACCCGTAGTCAGGATTGAAGCCAGGTCCCTTGCGCTGTATGGCAGCAACTCTACTGCTGTGCCACTGTGCCACCCTGATATCAGAGCAATTTCTTCAATCCCATTCCTCCACATACGTGTATCAGGCAACTGAATCATCCTACCACAACCAGAGAGCTGAACTACTATCTACCTCATTGGTGACCCTCAGACTATCCTTGATCGGACTTTGATGGCTTTACCTTGCACTAAACATTATTGTTTTATCATGTATCTATACACTGCAAATGGCTCAATTGTAATCACGTATTGTCTTTCTGCTGACTGGATAGCACGAAACAAAAGCTTTTCACTCTACCTCGGTACACATGACAATAAACTAAACTAAACTGTAGCCTATTTTCTTTTGTACATCCACCAACCTCCTTCTCCTAGATAGACACAAAATGCTGGAGTAACTCAGCGGGACAGGCAGCATCTCTAGAAGAAAGGAATGGATGACGTTTCAGGTCAAGACGCTTCTACAAAGAAACGTCACCTATTCCTTCTCCCCATAGTTGCTGCCTGTCCCGCTAAGTTACTCTAGCAATTTGTGTCTATCATCGGTGTAAACTAGCATCTGGAGTTTCTTCCTACACAGACCTCCTTCTCCTCCCCCATCATTCACCTACACTAGTGGCATCTTACAAGGGCCAATTAACCTACCAATTAGCGGATCTTTTGGATGTGGGAGAAAAACAGAGCACTTTGAGGAACAAAGAGAATGTGCAATCTCCAGAGATGTGCACACAAGGTCAGGATCAAACCCAGTTTGCTGTCAGGGATGAGGCAGCAACTCCACAGGTCGTGTCAGTGTTCTGATCAAATATACTCCAACTGCACATGAAAGCTCTCTGGGAGAGGTAATTCCAAAGATTTATATTGACTGGTTTCGGGGAGACTTTCCTCAACATAGACTTCAATAGTTGACTACTCATGTCTCTTTAGGTTGCTATCACCTCACATTCTTCCAAACTCCTGAGTAAAGACCCAAACCACTCAATTATTTTTCTCTTAACTATAACCTCTTCATCCTTGAACCAATCCAGTGAACTTCTCTAAAGCACCTCAAAGGAGAGTACAGGAGCACAAACTGCAAGCAGTACTCGCCCAAAGCCTTCTAGTTGTGGCTACACTCTCCTGCTTTTGCACTACAGCCCCTTTTACAATGTAATCATCTCTCTTATCTACCGAAATGGAGCAATTAGATTCTTACATGCTGCTACAAGTAAGAATGTCATTGCTCTGTTGTGGTACATGTAACCATTAAACACTTTTGACTCTTCCTTCCAAATTACTTGCTGTTCCTGCATACTAACACTCTGGGTTATTTTAGACAAGGACACCAAGATCAAATCAACATTTATGTGTCAGTAACGTGTCCTTAGATTTATATTCTGTGTGTCTACGCATACATCTGTGCCGCTGTATTACCCTTTATGACCACTCATGACATTTTCATTAGTTAGCCACCTACCAAAGCTATATCTATTTTTAAATTCATGTTTCTTCTCATTAATATTGCATGAGATTACTATTTTAAGGATCGCTATCTATTTTTAAACTAGTTTTGCAATAATACCATCTCTCATTTATATGCCTGATATTTGCCATTTAAATATCTTTTCCTTCCCTGAGAACATCCTATAATCTCACTGAAAGTTCATTCAGAAACATTCTATTCTTTATTTTTCTTTACATCCCTTCAAACATACAATTATGATCTGCGGACTTTTAAGAATGCATAATTAACACACTTCCTTGCTGCACAGTCATGTATTTAAACTATATTTTAGGTTTAGTTTTAGAATACAGCGTGGAATCAGGCCCTTCGGCCCAATGAGAACATGCGACCAGTGATCTCCCATACACTAGTCCTATCCCACATTATAGGGACAATGTTCAGAAGCCAATTAATCTACAAACCTGCACGTCTTTGGAATGTGGGAGGAAACCAGAGGAAACCCACGCAGTCACCGGGAGGACGTACAAACTCCGTACAGACAGCACCCAGTCAGGATCGAACCTAGGTCTCTGATATTAAGGCAGCAACTCTACCGCTGCACCACGGTGCCAACCTACTTTCTAAACTGGATGGAAAAGAATAAAGCAATTCAAGAGAGAACTATGGAATGTTATCTCAGCTTTTAAGAACACACAGTTTCATCTTTAAGATATGAAAGTGATTGTTTTCTAACTTGCAGTTGCTCAAATTGAGTAAATCACAGTATACGGCCAGTTCTTATGCCAGGAGTCTGCACCCTCATACATCCCCTAAATCTCATATCCTTCCTTGTTAATAACGGCAGACAAGTGGATTTACATTACGAGACTAGAATGAGCACGGACAAAATTACTGCACAATTTACCAAATGATGATGCAACCGATAACTATGATAACTGAGGTGCTAGAGAATGAAAAGTAAGACTTATCGGCTAAACAGAGACAGATTAATATTAAAAAGGACCAGTACAGAATAAAGAGCAAAGAAAATAATGGAGAGTATTCAGAATAAAGATAAGGAAAGTGACAAATGGCATAGTTTGGAAATGGTCAGAAGTAGTAAAGCACATGCTTTCTGTTGGGGATTGCAGGGACCATAACTCACAGGTGGATTCCCCAGTGGGACTTACGATTGTCATTTGCCAGTCTGTTCACACTAGACATCAATACTGTTGATATATTGACTATTCATAAGTGATGGGAGCAGAATTAGGCCATTTGGCCCATCAAGTCTACTCCACCATTAGCTGATCTATCTCTCCCTCTCAACCCCATTCTCCTGGCTTCTGCCCATAACCTCAGACACCTGAATGACATTCTCACAACTAATGGCAGGTAGCTGTCTGACATTACACCCTCCTACACTGAATTGTCGCCACTTGCCAAATCCCTGATGTTAGGCCAGGATCTGCTGTGATCAACAATCTGGAATAAATGGATAAGTATATGTGGTAGGGCCTATTATGCATTCCATTCCTTTCTCCTCTTCTACCAGTTTTCTTGATTAATATTGTCTTCTTCACTGGTGCTGCTGCTCCCCCTTTTGAGTCCACAAAGGTAGGCCTAGCAAAGCATCTATTGTTGAAAACAATGTACTAATCACAATGATGTCATAGTGGTAGACCTACTGCCTTCTTGGTTCTTGGTTTCTTGGTCCTCCAAAATATTCCAAATGGAATTTAAACTGGAGGTGGTGGAGGGAGGACTTAAGCCAGAGAGGGTTTTTGGGAAGAAAGAGCTACCTTAAATTTAGTTGCATCTGGTTGGGTAACTATGGTAGGGTGAAGACTATTCCATGCTTTAATTGTGCGGGGGAAGAATGAATTGCTGTACACATCTGTCTTGGTAGCTGGTATCTCAAATTGGATCGAATGCCCTCGTCTGCTCCTAATTGGTTTGGGTTTGGTGTAGGTTTTGTAATCTATGTCGAGTTGGCCATTTAACATTTTGTAAAAACAGGTCAAACGGTGAGCTTCATGTCTGTCTTGGAGAGGGTAGCCTTACAGCAACAGAGATCCGGGTTCAATCCTGACTACGGGTACTGTCTGTAAGAGTTTGTACATTTTCACCGTGACCTGCGTGGGTATTCTCTGAGATCTTCGGTTTCCTCCCACACTCCAAATACATACAGGTTTGTAGGTTAATTGGCTTCTGTAACTTGTCCCCAGTGTGTGTAGGATAGTGTGAATGTGTGGGGATCGCTATCGGAGTGGACTAGGCGGGCCAAAGGGCCTGTTTCCGTGCTGTATCTCTAAACTAAACTCTCTCCATCCCCTCCCCCTTCCCAGTTTTCCCACCACTTACTGTCTCCGACTACATTCTATCTCTGTCCCGCCCACTCCCCTGACATCAATCTGAAGAAGGGTCTCGACCCGAAACATCACCCATTCCTTCTCTCCAGAGATGCTGGGTGTCCCGCTGAGTTACTCCAGCATTTTGTGTTTAGCTGTTTCTTAAATGTTGGGATAGTCCTTGTCTCAACCTCATCCTCTGGCAACTTGTTCCATACATCCTCCATTCTTTGTGTGAAAAAGTTACCCTTCAGATTCCTATTAAATCGTTTCCCCTTCACCTTAAACCTATATCCTCTGGTACTCGAATCACCCACTCTGGGCAAGAGACTTTGTGCATCTACCCGATCTATTCCCCTCATGATTTTATACACCTCTGCAAGATCACCCCTCATCCTCCTGCACTCTAAGGAATAGAGTCCCAGCCTACTCAATCCCATTCAAAGTTTGTAATATAAAGGAGTCGCAGATGCTGGTTTATACCAAAGATAGGCATAAAATGCTGGTGTAACTCAGCGGGTCAATCAACATCTCTGGAGAAAATTAACTTAATTTGCAGAGTCGGCTGAGAGAATATGAGAATTGGGCAGGTCATGGAGTCTGGGTCTGGAAGAGGAGAAAAGAGTCTGGAATATCGTCCAATTCAAGGGCATGGTGGGGGAGGGGTTCATCTTCAGAGAATGAGTTTTTTAGGGATGGGAGATGGCCTCTGGAAATGTATATGTGATTGGAAGAGGATAAGATGACCAGAGGATGAGGGAAAATTTGTAGGGGAAGTCCAAGGTTTTCTCACAACCCTAAATGAGAATGTTAAATCCATCTATTCCTTTAATGGAGCAGATATGGACTTTAGTAATAGTCATACACCAGGGAAACAGGCCCTTCGGCCCAACTTGCCCATGCCAACCAATATGCTCCACCTACACAAGTCTCACCTGCCCATGTTTGGCCCAATAAACCTCTAAACTTTTGCTGAGTGATACTCTTCCTAGAGCTTTTCAGCGTATTACATCCAGATCCCGATCCATGTATAAGTCCAAATGCATTTTTGTTATAGTACCTTTCTCAACTACCTCCACTGGCAGCTCATTCCACATACCCACCTCTGTGTGAATACTTAATTGTTACTTTAGAGCAAGAGAGACTGACAGGACAATCCAATAATTACATAAGCTGTTAAGTACTGGAATAAAAATTCTGTATTGAATGGATTATTAATGTGAAACATCCAGGCAGATTCCCTTCATATCTCTAAGCAATCCATTCATTTCTTTCAACAAAATTGACCTCTAATTTTACATAGATTTTAAATATGACTTATTTCTGCAATTTATTTGTTTGAATCTTTGAAACTTATTCCCAATGTAGCACATTCCCCATGTCTACAACTTCTTCATAATGGGATAAATCGATTGAGATATTAAACACTTTGGGTTCAATTTAACCTTATACAAGATATTATTTATTTTAAACATCTCAAATTCCCTTGGACTTTAATCACAATTATACTGAACTCCTGAATGTTGCCTTGAGGAACTAATCTTTCCAGATATTTACATTCTGAAGCACTATTTCAAACTAACTTGCTTCTAATGTTCGCTATAGACAATAGACAATAGGTGCAGGAGTAGGCTATTCAGCCCTTCGAGCCAGCACTACAATTCAATGTGATCATGTCTGATCATCCCCAATCAGTACCCCGTTCCTGCCTTCTCCCCATATACCCTGACTCCGCTATCTTTAAGAGCCCTATCGAGCTCTCTCTTGAAAGTATCTCAAGACAGCAAAATAGCAAAATAAATTAAACTTTGTCTCTGCATTTATGCTTTTTTTTCATCAATGTCTTGCAGGTAAACCTCCCCACTCAACCTTTTAATATGTGTGTGTGATCCTTCAATTGTCATTCAGCTGGATTTTCAAATATTTGTCTGGTCTCGAACCGAAAATTAGTCTGGTCTGAACCCGAAACGTCATTCATTCCTTCTCTCCAGAGATGCTGCCTGTCCTGCTGCGTTACTCCAGCATTTTGTGTCTATCTTAGATTTCTGCTCGTGCTTCCTCCTCTCTAATATTTTTCTTTAACCTTTATGAAGCAGTAGATAGGTTTCCATCATAAAGACGTCAGATAATGGGATAAATGCTGTGATGGGTGATAATGGGTGAGCTTAAAACCCGAGCGCGGGGCTTTGTTTTTACAGAGGCCCAGGAACCGTTGGTGCGGAAGGAGTTACCCAAATCTGTAACGTTCCATTCGCATTTCAAAATAAGTGGGCTTAAGGAAGCCGCTGATTGGTGGAAGCGGACTAGAGGAAGCAGCTGATTGGGAATCAGATCCCTGCTGATTTCTTCCAGCAGTTTGTATTGTTTTGTATTGTACTTTGTATTGTATCGAATGGAAGGGGGGGAGAATGAGGCCCAGGGCAGTTTACTGTTTTGGATGTCAGATGTGGGAGGTCATGGAGTCTCATAGCCTTCCAGACGTCCACATCTGCGCCAGGTGCGTCGAGATGGGGCTCCTAAAACCCCTGTCTCACAGTGCGAGCTGACCCACGAGGTACCCCAAGCTTAAAACAAATTTAACTCGTGGTAATCACGTACGATTAACGTAGCGGGAACGTCGGAACTCGTGGACGCAACTTAGCGACTCTTGGCGCTAACGGCAGGTGCCCATGACACTTGTTAACTCTTGGAAAAATTCAAACATGTATAAACTTTTCCACGAGTAAAATGTACTCTTGAGGTTAAAATTTGAAACATTTAAACACGTTGTAAGAACGTAGTGGCCCGTGCGTTTACCTTAGTGACCCGTGAGTCTACCGTGGGAACTCTTTAACTCAGCGGGCAGGCAGCATCTCTGGAGAGAAGGAATGTGTGATGGGATGACATTTCCAAATTTCTGCTGTGTCTTTGTGTAACTCCAGCGCTTTTAGGTGGTATGATATCCACCTTCACAAGGTGACCCTGAAGCGCGATCAGCGGTACATGGGATATACCATCCATAACGTACATAAAGTCGACGATAATAATTTAAATATCCATTATGATCCTAGAGACAAATTCAGTTCCTCTGAGACAGATGATGAATTTTGAAAAACTTCATCATATCTGGAACTGTGACAATCAGAAATTGAATTGCAGAAACGATGAATTTTGCCGCATTGTTTTTGATGCTGCATTTTGGTTTTGTGCGCTGCTGGGGGCGACCGTGCAATAACATGTAAATCATCAAGTATACCATTTGTGGGGCGAGGTTACAACTGAATGTGGAGATATTAAAACAGTTCGGTATATTCGTGTACTGCGACCGGATTTGTAAAACGGGAATCTTCGTTAAATCTTGATTTCGCCTCAACCAATATATCTCCCAGTTCCCCTGCAATTTTGGACTCCAGAACATTTTGATTTCCGAAAACAAATGTGACTTTTTTGCTTGCCTTTTTTAAGTCGTTTTCAAATAACGATTACAGATAATATTGTGAACTGTTTTACATCCGGCTGCCAATTGTATCCAGGTAGCTTCTTCAACCTGCCTCTTACATGTCTCCCATTCTGCCATTGAACAGGTAAATATTTGCACAGAGGCAGAGGTCCTTGTGCAACAATAAACATATAAACATAAAACTCACTCGCGGGGCCTGAAATCATCTGGCTTTCCATCATTGGCTGAGATTACTCGATTCTTCACTATCGAAGATCGAGTTGAGTGTTGCTACATCCGCAGACCCCGCAAAAAAAATCACGTTTTGACATTTTGTTAGGATTTAGACATTTAATATGGAATACAATTATTAAAACAGAGGAAAAACAATATCTCTTTATTCACAATTGGAAAATACACTGTCACACGGTTTAACCTCTTTCACTGAAACACAAAGTACACGTGGACCATTCATTTCAATAAAGGAACTGTCTTTGTTGCATTTTTTTTCAATCAGGAGTTCTGGGTGGCATTTGTCAATGCAAGGGAAATACAAGATGACTGCAACATGCATCATGATCATAACATGGACCAATACTGTAGTTACAACGATTAACCACCACTGAGTAGAAATAAACAATCACATATTTTACTTTTCACATTTTACATTTCATTCAATTAATCAAAAATTAAATTGTCTGACGAAACCACAGATTCATAAACACCACAATACCGCACCAAACGTAATAATATAATTCTTTGGTGTGTCTGTACTATCGCAGAAAGATATGACACATCAGCAAATAAATTATAGTTTACAAATAAAAGAGCATTTCTGGACAAAATCTTAAGATAGCTAACGATTACATCAATGACTTGCTGCCCACAACAATGATGTACAAATCCTACAGGGACAGGCCTGTCATTTTTGCATCTTCTGGCCTCTAAGGACATATTAGTGCTCTTTAGTTTGTTTGTCTGAAGGCCTGAATAATTATGTGTAAAATATGAGATTTTTGACTTTACCATGACGGATAGAAGATCACACAAAAGAATCCTAGAGCTCTTGGATTTAAGGGTTGAGATATTGTCGATTCTGATTTCAGGGTCAAATAGAGTACTTGTGAGTTTCACTCTTACTGATAGAAGACTCTTTTCACATATAGCAGGAAAGTCCGAATTCAGCTTTGTATGTTAGGGATGTGTAAATAGAATGCCGCTAGTGCTTCGTTACCGAACGTGGTGGCACGGTGTCATTTCACTGAACACAAGGCTATGGCCGTTTTGATTCCCTCCAGGGATTGTAGTCATGAAGATTTCACAGAATTGTAGAATTTCCCTTCTTTCGGACAATGGTCTCTAATTTGGGAGTAAGCAAAGATCGGCTATGTATGTATCACTTCCAAGAAGCGAGGTGTTTCTCGTGGGTCGAAGATTCTATTGCCAGTCCGAAATGGGTCTGATGATATGTTTTATTTATTTAAGTCACGTCTGATTTCAGAAAATCAATATCTACAGTCTGAAAGTAAATGAGATTGCGATTCTCTTTTACCTCGAAGTACACACAATAATTCTGACTGACACGGAGGCCAGAAAGTTGCCTAAGAACCGATACTTAGCCCTTAAATTCCTTTCCTACGAGGTTTGAATCTAGCTGGTGTAAGATGGTCATCATTGGACATCCTAGCTGCCTTTAGTTGATGGGCTCCATTGCCACTAACCCTGCGTTGACTCTTGCCCACTTGCACACTTCTCCAACGCACCTATGTCAGAGCATAGTTCTGGGATCAGAGTTTGTGTAAACTTCCTCATCCTCGTGTCGGACGAGGTGCCATTGTTGGAAGGTGCGTGCAGGCTGTTGGCCGCCCCACTTCCCTGACAGAGGTACCATTCGTTGAGGTTAGTTACTTGCGAGGACACGCTGGCAGTGCGGCCCCTGACTGTCTCTGCGGCTGGGGACACCATCCCCAGGGATGTGTTTGAAAGCTCATAGCCTGAGCTAGCGGGAGGGGGAGGAGATTTGCAGTGAACTTTCATGTGTTTGCGAAGAGAACTAGGGTGAGTGTATGACTTGTCGCAGCCTCTTACTTTACAGTTGTACGGTTTATCACTGGTGTAGACGTGAGAATGCTTCTTCCTCACTGCTATTGTTTCAAACAAATCATAAGTATAACTGCTCTGGCACTGGACGGTGCACATTTTCCCTTTGTAGGTCATATCAATAGATGCGGCCGCGCTAACTTCTATCTTTAACTCAAAGCCGCAGGATGGAGATGTCTTCTTTAACACTGTTGCTTATTAAAACAGACTTCATTCACGGTTGGCTCAAGAGTAACTCGGGAGAGGAACTTGGTAACTCGGGAGACGAACTTGAAACATCGCAGAAATGACAAGTAAACGGCAAACGTAGTCATACCCGTGGGAACTCGGTTAAACTCTTGATCATACACTTGGAATCTCGTACACTTCCACGAGTCTTTCACTCGGGGTACCTCGTGGGTCAACTCGCACCGTGAGACAGGGCTTTAAGGGACCATATTAGGAAACTGGAGCAGCAGCTCGATGACCTCTGTCTGGTCAGGGAGAGTGAGGAGGTCATAGAGAGGAGTTATAGAGAGGTGGCCACTCCAAGACCACGGGAGACAGACAAGTGGGTCACGGTTAGGAGGGGCAAGGGGCAGAGGCAGGGACTAGAGAGTACCCCGGTGGCTGTACACCTCGGCAATAAGTACTCCTGTTTGAGTACTGTTGGGGGGGACAGCCTACCTGGGGGTAGCGACAGCGGCCGGGCCTCCGGTACAGAGACCAGCCCTGTTGCTCAGAAGGGTAAGGAAAATAAGAAGAGGACAGTAGTAATAGGGGACTCAATAGTTAGGGGGTCAGATAGGCAATTATGTGGACACAGTCACGAGACCCGGATGGTAGTTTGCCTCCCTGGTGCCAGGGTCTGGGATGTGTCTGAACGTATCCAAGATATCCTGAAATGGGAGGGAGAGAAGCCCGAGGTCGTGGTACATATAGGTACCAATGACATAGGTAGAAAAAGGGAAGAGATCCTGAAAGGAGAATTTAGGGAGTTAGGAGGAGAGTTAAGGAGAAGGACCGCAAAGGTAACAATCTCAGGATTACTGCCTGTGCCACGCGACAGTGAGAGTAGGAATGGAGCGAGGTGGAGGATAAATGTGTGGCTGAAGGACTGGTGCAGTGGGCAGGGATTCAAGTTTCTGGATCATTGGGACCTCTTTTGGGGAAGGTGTGACCTGTACAAAAAGGACAGGTTGCACTTGAACCCGAGGGGGACCGATATCCTGGCGGGGAGATTTGCAAAGGCTACTGGGGAGACTTTAAACTAGAACAGTTGGGGGGAGGGACTCAAATAGAGAAAGCTAGTAGACAGTGTGTGAGGCAGGAGGCAGAGAAGCGAAGCACTCAGACCCAACATGTAGGGGAGAAAGAAGAAAAAGATAATAGAGAATAAGAGGTGGTGGGTTTCTTAAATGTGTGAGCAGAGAGACAGAGGGCTGTAAAATGAGGGTAGAAGCAATAGGTAGCAAGGTGAAAAGTAAAAGTGGCAGGCAGACACATCCAGGGCAAAAATCAAAAAGGGCCACTTTTCAACATAATTGTATAAGGGGTAAGAGTGTTGTAAAAACAAGCCTGAAGGCTTTGTGTCTCAATGCAAGGAGCATTCATAATAAGGTGGATGAGTTGAATGTGCAGATAGTTATTAATGACTATGATATAGTTGGGATCACGGAGACATGGCTCCAGGGTGACCAAGGTTGGGAGCTGAACATCCAGGGATATTCAATATTCAGGAGGGATAGGCAGAAAGGAAAAGGAGGTGGGGTAGCGTTGCTGGTTAGAGAGGAGATTAACGCAATTGAAAGGAAGGACATTAGCATGGAGGAAGTGGAATCAATATAGGTAGAGCTGCGAAACACTAAGGGGAAGAATACGCTAGTGGGAGTTGTGTACAGGCCACCTAACGTAGTAATGGAGTTGGGGATGGCATCAGGAAAATAAAAATGCGTGCAACAAAGGTAAAACAGTTATAATGGGTGACTTCAATCTACATATAGATTGGGTGAATCAAATTGGCAGGGGTGCTGAGGAAGAGGATTTCTTGGAATGTATGCGGGATAGTTTTCTAAACCAACATGTAGAGGAACCAACGAGAGAGCAGGCTATTCTAGACTGGGTATTGAGTAATGAGCGTTAGTTAGCAGTCTTGTTGTGCGTGGGCCCCTTGGGCAAGAGTGACCATAATATGGTTGAGTTCTTCATTAGGATGGAGAGTGACATAATTAATTCAGAAACAAGGGTTCTGAACTTAAATAAGGTAACTTTGAGGGTATGAGACGTGAATTGGCCAAGATAGACTGGCAATTGATTCTTAAAGGGTTGACGGTGGACATGCAATGGAAGGCATTTAAAGACCGCATGGATGAACTACAACAATTGTTCATCCCAATTTGGCAAAAGAATAAATCAGGGAAGGTAGTGCATCCGTGGATAACAAGGGAAATCAGGGATAGTATCAAAACAAAAGATGAAGCATACAAATTAGCCAGAAAAAGCAGCCTTCCAGAGGACTGGGAGAAATTCAGAGTCCAGCAGAGGAGGACAAAGGGCTTAATTAGGAAAGGGAAAATAGATTATGAAAGAAAACTGGCAGGGAACATAAAAACTGACTGCAAAAGTTTTTATAGATATGTGAAGAGAAAAAGATTAGTTAAAACAAATGTAGGTCTCTTGCAGTCAGAAACAGGTGAATTGACCATGGGGAACAAGGACATGGCAGACCAATTGAATAACTACTTTGGTTCTGTCTTCACTAAGGAAGACATAAATAATCTGCCGGAAATAGCAGGGGACCGGGGGTCAAATGAGATGGAGGAACTGAGTGAAATCCAGGTTAGCCGGGAAGTGGTGTTAGGTAAATTGAATGATTAAAGGCTGATAAATCCCCAGGGCCAGACAGGCTGCTTCCCAGAGTACTTAAGGAAGTATCCCCAGAAATAGTGGATGCATTAGTGGTAATTTTTCAAAACTCTTTAGATTCTGGAGTAGTTCCAAAGGATTGGAGGGTAGCTAATGTAACCCCACTTTTTAAAAAAGGGAGGGAGAGAGAAAACGGGGAATTACAGACCAGTTAGTCTAACATCGGTAGTGGGGAAACTGCTAGAGTCAGTTATTAAAGATGGGATAGCAGCACATTTGGAAAGTGGTGAAATCATCGGACAAAGTCAGCATGGATTTATGAAAGGTAAATCATGTCTGACGAATCTTATAGAATTTTTCGAGGATGTAACTAATAGAGTGGATAAGGGAGAACCAGTGGATGTGTTATATTTGGTCTTTCAGAAGGCTTTCGACAAGGTCCCACATAAGAGATTAGTATACAAACTTAAAGCACATGGTATTTTGGGTTCAGAATAGATGTGGATAGAGAACTGGCTGGCAGATCGGAAGCAAAGAGTAGGAGTAAACGGGTCCTTTTCAGAATGGCAGGCAGTGACTAGTGGGGTATCGCAAGGCTCAGTGCTGGGACCCCAGCTATTTACAATATATATTAATGATTTGGACGAGGGATTTGTATGTAACATCTCCAAGTTTGCGGATGACACGAAGCTGGGGGGCAGTGTTAGCTGTGAGGAGGATGCTAGGAGGCTGCAAAGTGACTTGGATAGGCTGGGTGAGTGGGCAAATGCATGGCAGATGCAGTATAATGTGGATAAATGTGAGGTTATCCACTTTGGTGGCAAAAACAGGAAAGTAGACTATTATCTGAATGGTGGCCGATTAGAAAAGGGGAGATGCAATGAGACCTGGGTGTTATGGTACACCAGTCATTGAAAGTAGGCATGCAGGGTGCAGCAGGCAGTGAAGAAAGCGAATGGTATGTTAGCATTCATAGCAAAAGGATTTGAGTATAGGAGCAGGGAGGTTCTACTGCAGTTGTACAGGGTCTTGGTGAGACCACACCTGGAGTATTGCGTACAGTTTTGGTCTCCTAATCTGAGGAAAGACGTCTGAGGAATCAGACTGATTCCTGGGATGTCAGGACTTTCATATGAAGAAAGACTGGATAGACTCGGCTTATACTCGCTGGAATTTAGAAGATTGAGGGGGGGTCTTATAGAAATTTACAAAATTCTTAAGGGGTTGGACAGGCTAGATGCAGGAAGATTGTTCCCGATGTTGGGAAAGTCCAGAACAAGGGGTCACAGTTTAAGGATAAGGGGGAGATCTTTTAGGACCGAGATGAGAAAAACATTTTTCACACAGAGAGTGGTGAATCTCTGGAATTCTCTGCCACAGAAGGTAGTTGAGGCCAGTTCATTGGCTATATTTAAGAGGGAGTTAGATGTGGCCCTTGTGGCTAAAGGGATCAGGGGGTATGGAGAGAAAGCAGGTGCAGGATACTGAGTTGGATGATCAGCCATGATCATATTGAATGGCGGTGCAGGCTCGAAGGGCCGAATGGCCTACTCCTGCACCTATTTACTATGTTTCTATAATTCAAAGATGCACTTTGCTCAAATAAGTATAGATATTTTCCTTCTCATTGAAATAGAAATTAATTTAACCTTATGAATTATGTTGTGTTGATTATCAAACACATCACCAATTAACTGTTGATATAGGCTTTGCAAAATTTAGCATCTCTCTAGTTAAGTGTAATTGTAACAATATTATTAACGGTTGCATAGTGTTTTTCAGGATTTTTCGTCAATTCTAATCGATATTTCTTTCAATCAGTAATGTTTGTTTTATGTCTTAACCAATGCTTTATCATAATCTTGTACAATAATTCAAAGATTATGTGCATCAATGTGACACCGTTTCCTTTAATGAAATTAAATGTCAATCAATTAGATCCCCAACCACACTGCAGGCTCCACGTCTCTGTGGAACATAAATTGAAATCCTTTATTACATTTATATAGGCTTTCAGTTTGGAAGTATTTTTTCTCATTGTTTAGAGGGTGGGGCTGGATTGCCTTTTTTTTTGGCAGCGCTGATGCTGATTTTGCTCCATTTTTGTTCACAAATCATGAGTGCACGTTTTTACTGTTGCCCACACTGCTCAACATTTGCACTTCACACGTACATACCCTAACACCCTGGGGGATGCAGTTGGTAATTCATCCTTTGTGCAATGCTAGTTTGACCTCCATTGCTAATATGAACCTCAGTCCCACCAACCTGGGTTGGGACGATCCAGCTAACATCATATGTCAAATACGTAACAAAACCTGAGAATTATATTATAGGAAAGATGTTGTCAAGCTGGAAAGGGTGCAGAGAATATTTAAGAGGATGTTGACAGGACTCATGGGGCTGAGCTATATGGAAAGGTTGAGCAGGCTAAGACTCTATTCCTTGGAGTGCAGGAGGATAAAGGGTGATGTTACAGAGGTGTTATAAATAATGATGTTCCAACATTGCGAGAGAAATAGTTCAGGTAAATGCACAGTCTCTTGCCCAGAGTAGAAAAATTGAGAATCAGAGGACATGGGTTTAAAGTGAGGGGGGGAAAGATTTAATAGGAACCTGAGGGTTAACCATTTTTACACAAAGGGTGGTGGACATATGGAATGAGCTGCTGGAGGAAGTTGTTGAGGCAGGTACTATTAAGAAACATTTAGACAGGTACATGGATAGGATAGGATTAGATATGGACCAAATGCAGGCAGGTGGGACTAGTGTTGATGGGTAATGTTGGTCGATGTGGGCAATAGACAATAGACAATAGACAATAGTTGCAGGAGTAGGCCATTTGGCCCTTCGGCACTTCCAGCCATTCAATGTGATCATAGCTTCTCCCCATATCCCCTAACTCCGCTGAAGTTGGGCTGAAGGGACCTGTTTCCGCACTGTACCAAATAGTTGCTAAATGAATCTGGCCTTCCCCTAGTACCCAATACCCATGTGCTTTAAAATCATCCTCGGTGACTTCTACATTTGTTGGGGACTGAGTTGTGCTTCAGTTTGCTTGAGAAAAATATGTTTGTTAATCAGGATAAGGAGGTAAATAGTCATTCATTCCTTTTACCATTTGCTCTCGTTGACGTGAATGAATGCATTGCTGGCCAATTCAGCAGGGCCTACCACTTGAAGAGGAGAGGAAGATGAGAGGGTTGTGGAGTCAGGCATGTTGACAGGAGAATATGGGATTTGCAGGCATGGCTTCAATCAGTGAATTAGAGCTAGAGTTTGTGTTGGCCATTCATGAAATTGTGGTTATCTGCAAATGTAATCGTGAAATTTGTATAAATTTTGTGCCTTGTATCAGGTTGGACTAGTGACCGTTAATCATTGATCAGAACCTATGGCCCCACTCCTGGACCATCCAAATTAGCCTCCTCATCATCTACAGTGTTTTGCATCTCCTGTGTCTATACCTCCAGATTTAGGGACAATTATCAGCTTTTATCAGGCAACTCAGCCATCCTGTCACCATCTGGAGAGTGATCATGACCTACCATCTATGTCATTGGAGACCCTCGGACTATCTTTTATTGGACTTTACTGGACTTTATCTTATACTAAATATTATTCCCTTTATCATGTATCTGTACAATGTAGACGGCTTGATTGTAATCATCAAAATAGTATTTCTGCTGACTGGATAGCATGCAACAAAAGAATATTTTCAATGTACTTTGTTACACAAAACAATAATAAATTAAACTAAACTAAATTGCTTTAAAGTAACAAAACAGATATTTGTTTTCCTTTTTTTAATTGTCCTGCTCAGTTTTAATTCATCTCCAACCTACAAACCTCCAGTCAAATCATCTGCAAATAAGAAGCCTTCAGCACCCTGTCTCAGCTATCATCACCACCACTTGTACTGTTCATTTTCTCTTGGTCACCACTCTATTGAAGACCCTTTCTCCTTCTCTGCAAATCAAGACATGCTAACTCTTTTCAGTTCTGATGAAAATTCATAGAGCTGAAACACTGCTGCCATTTCCCCCCACAAATGCCTTCTCACCCTGTAGAGTCTGTCCAACATTTTTTGTTTCTATTTATTTTCCAAGTGGTTTATTGTGAATTTTTTATGACCATTTTGAGGGATCACAGCTATTACGATTTAACAGTTTATGTGCGATCTTACTTCGAATAAATAGAAATGCTGGTGCAAAACGTCATACTTCTTTTGAAAAAAATTGTATTCAATAATGTTATTTTATTTTAACCAGGTATGCATTGTCCAGAAGAGAGATACAAAGAAAATGTACGCCATGAAATACATGAACAAGCAAAATGCATAGAGCGAGACGAAGTCCGCAATGTTTTCAGAGAATTGCAGATAATGCAGAGACTTGAGCACCCTTTCCTAGTGAATCTGTGGTAAGTAGCTTCAGTAATTACCATTAAACAAGCTCAAAAGCCGTGGTGATGTAAAAACATGAAACGTTAATACTTCCATGCTTTAATACCTCCATGTGCATGCTTCTGAATAGTAATTAATTGCATGAGTTTAGGCACTTTCATATAATTAGCAGGCTATAAATAAATGACCTGGAGTTGAATAGGTGCATGTTTGTCGATGCAAGTCATTCAGTAGTGAGAAGGATAGAAACCTTAAGGCTATGCAGAGAGACATTGATAAAGGGAAAACACATGTTATTGAAGTTTAATGTTTTTAGGTGTAAAATAATGCATCTGAGAAATTATAAGGTGAGGCTGAATAAATGAAATGACACTATTTTCACTATGCTCAGCCCGCCTAGGCCAATGGAATCTCCCGGTTGCCGACCGTTTCAACTCCCCTTACTATTCCCATAATGACTTTCTGTCCTGGGCCTCCTCTATTGCCAGAGTGAGGCCACATGCAAATTGGAGGAACAGCACCTCATATGTCGCTTGGGTAGCTTCCAACCCAGTGGTATGAATATTGGATTTCTCTAATTTTAACTATAACATACTCTCCACCTCCATTCCTCCAGCCTGGTCATTTTACCAGTTCCACAGTTCTCCCCTCAACCTCTGACATTCCAGAGAAAACAATCCACGTCTGTCCAATCTCTTCTAGCAGCTAACACCCTCTTTCAGGCATTATTCTGGTAAACCTCCTCTACACTTTTACCAAATCCTCCACATCCTTCCTGTATGGGCAACCAGAACTGCACAGTACTTCAAATGTGTCCTAACCAGTCCTATAGAGTAGCATCATGACTTCCTGACTCTAAAGGGGCTGTCCCACTTGGGCGACCTAATCTGCGAGTTTAGAAGAGTGTCTTCGACCTTCAAACTCGCAGCATGGTCGACATGTGGTCCTGGGAGGTCCTATGAGGTCTCTCGAGGGAAGTTCCCGAATACTCGTGGCCTCAGCTAGGTCGCGTAAAATTTTTAGCATGTAGAAACATTTTCCGCGAGTAAAATTTGGTCACATGGTTCTTTTTAACTCGTAGTGCAATGGAGTGGGGTCGCTATTTAGTTACAGGCAGTCGGGGGCAGTTGTAGGCAAACTCCTTCACTTTGATTGGCTCATTGGAGTTTTCAGGACCCAGGAAAACCTACCGATAGGTAAAATGCCCGCTAAACTTTATTATATTTCTTAAAGTGTCTCCACTCCTTCTCCCACCCTTCTCCGCCCCTTCTCCCCCCCTCTCTAAAGGACTTACCGTTACTATGCAGCCGTTTTACCTTCTTCTTCATTGCGGGTGTGAATTTCAGATAGCGCTCCCCTGCTTTCACTGGCCCCCGCCTTCGCGATGTGTGTGTGTGTTTGTGTGTTTGTGTGTGTGTGTGTGTGTGTGTGTGGGTGCGTGCGTGCGTGCGTGCGAGTGCGTGCGGTCGGTCCAGCTCGCGGTTTCAACGCAGACGGTCGATCCAGCTCGAGGCTTTCCAGGCGAGTGCCCTCGAGCTTGAAGGTCGAAGACACTCTTCTTAACTCACGGATTAGGTCGCCCAAGTGGGACAGCCCCTTTAAGCTCAATGCCTTGACCAGTGAAGGCAAGCATACCTTACTCCTTATTTACCACTCAATCTAGCAGTGTGGCCACTTTCAGGGATTTATGGATTTAGATTACAAGATTTCTCCATGCATCAATGCTGTTAAGAGCCTTGCCATTAATTGTGTATTTTTTCCCTACAGATTAAGTTGTCTGGGAGGGATTATCAAAACACACTAAAAAGGGGTTCAAATTTAATTGTTAATCTATCTATCTATACGTAACTAAAGGGGCTGTCCCACTGCAGCGACCTAATCTGCAAGTTTAGAAGAGTTTGCCCTTGACTCAAACTCGCAGCATGGTCGACAAGTGGTCCTAGGAGGTCCTATGAGGTCACTGGAACTCTCCTTCATGCTCGAGGGAAGTTTCCGCATACTCGCAGGTAGCTCGTTGAATTTTTTCAGCATGTTGAAAATGTTTCCGCGAGTAAAAATTGGTCAGCATGGTTCTTTTGAACTCATAGTGCAGTGGAGTGGGGTCGCTATGTAGTTACAGGCAGTCGAGGGCAGCCATAGGCAATCTCCTTCGCTGACCGGGCATTTTAATTGGCTCATTGGAGTTTTCAGGACCAAGAAAACTGACCGGTAATGTAAAATGCCCGCTAAACTTTACTGTAAGTTGTCTGGCTTCTTAAAAGTGTCTCCACTCCTTCTCCCTTCCCTTCTCCCCTCCCTTCTCTCCCCTCCCCCCCCTTGCTCTCTAAAGGACTTACCGTACACTATGTAGCCGTCATTTACCTTTCTGTTCATCGCGGGTGTGAATTTCAGACCGCGCTCCCCGCTTTTGTGTGTTTGTGTGTTTGTGTGTTTGTGTGTTTGTGTGTGTGTGTGTGTGTGTGTGTGTGCGTGCGTGCGTGCGTGCGTGTGATCGGCCGATCCAGCTTGCGGTTTCATCGCTGTCGGTCGATCCAGCTCGAGGTTTTTCAGGCGAGTGCCCTCGAGCTTGAAGGTCGAAGACAGTCACCGAAAGGTCGCGTCAGTGGGACAGGCCCTTAAAGCTCCAATCTTGTTATCTTCCGGTTTCCGCGGTCATTCTATTTGCGCAAATACGGTACCAGATAGCACTACGATTTTTCGCCAGCTTACTCACCATTCTCCTGAGCTGCGATTGCACCAAGTTTCATTCCGATCAGTGGCCTAATGTAATAGTTAGCGAGGTTTGAAAAACCTTAAAACCCCGCGAGCGCAAATCGATCTCCTCTCCTGCTGTTCAGTGTGGATTGGTCTTTTTCTCCTGTCACTCCACGGGATGGACCGCCCCTTCCTGCACCATTGCATCTTTACTGGAGCTGAGGGTGGCTCTGGATGGCCGGCGGACGTCTCCATCTAGACATAATTTTCGGAGGGAGATTGGGTCGGAGACCCGACCCGAAGCAGCCCAGCGTTGGAGACCCAGCCCAGCTTCGGAGAACCAGCCCAGCGTCGGAGACCCAGCCCAGCATCGGAGATGTCGCTGATGTCACCAAACGGAAAACGGAGACTCTGATTCCGGCGGAGAATGACCACCGCCTGCTGTGAGTCACCATCGCAACATCAGCTCCAGCCCCTTCCCCTTTGGTCCCCCTCGCTGGCTCCTGCCCCCCTCCCCGTGATACCACCGTCTCCCCCACAACCCCTGTCTTTTCTCCGAGCACTCTCCCCCCACACCCACAACCCCTGTCAACAACCCCGTTGCCCACACCCCCCTCCCCTACCCCTCCCCACACCCCCTCTCCCACCCCCTCCCCCCTCCCCCTCTCTCACACTCTCCCTCCCCGCACCCCTCCTCCCCCGCACTCCCCCTCCCCCACACCATCCCCTCCCCACATAACCCCTCCCCCACACATCGCCACCATCACCTCTTGCACACCCCCCTCCCCACAACCTCCCCATCACCACAACCTCCCCTCCCCCACCCCCCCTCCCCCACCCCCCCCTGCACACCCCCTCACCCACAACCCCTGCTGACCCCCATCCCCTACCCCCTCCCCCACCCCTTCCCCTCCCCAAACCCCCTCCCACCCCCTCCCCCACACCCCCTCTCCCCACACCCCCTCTCCCCCACACACCGCTCCCCCACCCCCCACACACCCCACCCCCCATAACCCCCTCCCCCGCAACCCCCTTCACCACACACCCCTTCCCCAGGAGGGAGTGCTGGGGGATGAAGGGAAATGAGCTGCACCTGCGCAGTTAGGGGCTATGAGTGAGTGGTGGAATATTGCGTTGAGGAACGGGTTGCATTAGGGGAACGGGTGAGTGGTGGAATATTGCATTGGGGGATGGGTTGCGTTGGGGGACCAGGCCTCCCATGTGACTGGGACCCACGGGTCCCACTTAGTCTAGTATATTACTAAAACTCTTTGTATGTTTGTATGTGTGCGTGCGTGCATGTGCGTGATATCCCAAAACCCTGCCAAAACGGTACACGATAGTGCTACCATTTTTGGCCCACCTTACTCACCGTTGTATTGGGATGTAAATTAAACAAGTTTCATTCGGATTCATGTTATATTTTACAATTTATTGACATTTTAAACTTTACAAAAATCACTTTTCAAACCACTTTTCCACGCCCTGCCTGTTAGCAGTGTTCGACGTCACAATTACATCACAATGGGATCCTGAATCTCATTTACGTTAAAAAATCGCGATTTTCAAAAAAACTCAGTTTTAACCAAATTATTCCCTTTTCATTAACAGCTAACATTGTGTTTAGGTTATTTTAAAGAAAAAACACGATTTTCATTGAGAATTTCATTATTTTTTTTAACGCGATTTTCATTGTGGGGGGTGGGATAGGGGAGGTGAGGAGTGGGGGAGCAGGGGATAGAGGGATAGGAGGAGGGTAGTAAGGGGAGAGGGAGGGGAAAGTGGGGGAGGTGAAGGGGGAGAGTGGGGGAGGAGGGGGATAGAGGGAGAGGAGGGCGGAGTGGGGGAGGTAGGAAGTGGGGAATAAAGGGAGAGGAGGGCAGTGGGGGAGGTGAGGAGGGAGAATGGGGGAGCGGGATAGGGGGGAGGTGAGGAGTGGGGGAGCAGGGAGATAGAGGGAGAGGAGGGGGTAGGAAGG
>CM075977.1:247334741-247409621 GCA_038087875.1 Malacoraja senta | reverse complement strand
GGATAGCCGACCTGTAATGTTAAATGCCTGCTGGTAATGTTAAATGAACTTCACAGCTGTGTATATCTGGCTTATTAAAGGTTGTCTGGCTTCTTAAAAGTGTCTCCACTCCTTCTCCCCCCATTCTCCCCCCCCCTCTTCCCTCCCCACCTCCCCTCTCTTCTAAAGGACTTACCGTACACTGTGCTAGCCGTCTTAACCTTCCTGTTCATCGCGGTGTGTGTCTGTATCACCTTGGCTTTGCACCGTGTGAATTTCAGACAGCGCTCCCCCGCTTTCCCTGGCCCCCGCCTTTGCGATGTGTTTGTGTGTGTGTGTGTGTGTTCCACTCTGACAGTCGCCGTTCCAGTTCCCCGTTTTTCAGGCAAGTGCCGCGAACTTGACAGTCGCCGGCAATCCACTGAACAATCGCCTAAGTGGGACAGGCCCTTTAGCTATAAGAAGAGGTTGGGCAGACTTGCATAGTTTTCTCTGGAATGTCGGAGGTGGAGAGGAAATAGAGGTATATATAAAATTATGAGAGGCATCGATAGGGTGGACAGTAAAAACCTTTTTCCGAGGGTGGAATTTTCAAAGACTAAAGGGCATAGCTGAAAGGTCAGAGGGGGGGAGTTTAAAGGAGAGGTACAGGGCAAGGTTTTAGTCAGAATGTGGTGGGTGTCTGATACTTGCTGCCAAAGATGTTGGTAGAAGCAGATATGATAATGGTGCTTAAGAGGCTTTTAGATAGACACATGGATATGTAAGGAATGGAGGGATAGGATGAATGGATGGCAGAGGAGATTAGTTTAACCTGGCTCCTTGTTCGGCATGTTCCTGTGCTGTACTGTCCTATGTTTTACATACTAGACCTTAAAAGCTTCCTCTAAAGACAATTGCATGAAGAGAATGAAGGTTCACAAGCTTACAAAATACAATACTTTGCAAAACCAATTAGGGAGCAGACTATGCTAGATATCATGAATATTGAGTCTCAATTAATTAATGATTTCATAGTAAAGAATCCATTTGGGAAAAGTGATCATAACATGGTAACATTTCACATTCGCCTTAATAGTGAGAAACTTAGTCTTAATCTTAAGTAATGGCAATTATGGGAAGAGAGCTTGCTAAAGTGGACTGGGAAAATAGATTATGAATTAATACAATAGACAACTAGTGGTCCACAATTCAGAAGATATTTCATAATTCTCAACAGAGACTGTAAGGCTAATTAACAAAATATGGGATTCTGCCAAACTGAAACAAGAGGGACTGAATGTTGTGAAGATTATTGTGAAGCCAAAAGTTTGGAAAATTCTGAAAGACTAAAAAAATTGACAGTAAAATGGAGAAACAAATTAATGGAATAACCTTGTGGGAAATACAAAAGCAGCCAGTAGGAGTTTCAACAAGTATAATGTAGGAAGAAAGCAACTAAGGATCAAGGATTAATAAATAATAATGGGGAATTAATAATTGTAAATAAGGAAATGTCTGAGACTTTCAACAAACATACTTCCAGCTTGTTTGCCTTTAGATGCACTTAAACATTCCAATAATTGTAGAAAATCCAGGGTCAACTTGGACGGAGGAACATGAAGCAATCACTGTCAATAGTGAAATTGTGCTTGACAAAGTAAATATCTTTATTGGATCCTGGTGGTCTTTATTAAAGTGGCAGCAGAGATTATTGATGCATTTGTTGTGACCATACAAAGTTCCCCAGATTCTGGAATGGTCCCAGCAGAATGGAAAACAGCAAATATAACACCTATGTTCAGGAAAGGAGTCAAACAGAAAGCAGAAAAAATCATCGGCCAGAAAAACTAACCTATTAATAAGAAAATCCTAAAATTCATCATTAAGGAAGTAACAACAGGATGGGTTTTTTGAAAATCATAATGCTTTTTGGGTTTATAAAAGGGAAATAAGTTATTTAAGAATGTAATGAGTAGGGTGCAAAAAGAGAAATCAGTAGATACTCTGCATTGGAGTTTCCAGAAAGCATGTAAGGTCTGAAGTAGGGTTTAAACCTGAAACATTGCCAATTTCCCTCCACAGATGCTAGCTGACCCAAGGTTCCTTTAGCAGTTTGTTTTTTGACTCAAGATTCCAGCACCTGCAGTCTCTTTCGCCTCTAAAGGGAAATTGATCATGGCATTGGTGTTAATATGGATGGAGAACTGGCTAGCTAATGGAAGAATGGGTCATATTCAGATCCAAGCTATAACCTGTGGGGTGTCACCCATTTACAAGCAATTTTATTGACTTGGATGAAAGGACTATGTATAATGCAGCTACATTTGTAAATGATATAAAGGTCAGAAGGAAATAATTATGAGCAAACAAAGTATCTGTGAAATTATATTGATAGAAAATGGGCACAATTTTGACAGATGACATATAATGTGAGGTTATTCCCTTTGGTAGGAAGAATGGAAAAGCATAGTATTTCTGAATGCAAAAATATGGGAGATGACACAATACTGCTACAGAGAGGGAGGGGTACCTTGCATAGTAAACACAGAACATTAGCAGGCAAGTCAAAAAAGGAATTAAGAATACAAATCAAATGCCAGATTATTTTTCATAGAGGATCGAGCATAAATGCCGATAAAACCTGCTACAACTGTACATCTGCAATACTACATGCTATCTTGGTCTTACTATACTGACAATGGAAACACTTCAGAGGCTCACTAGGTTAATTCCTTGGAATTAAAATTTGAGCAGGTTGAGTTTGTGCTCATTGGGGTTTAGAAGAATAAGGATGGTCCTATTGAAACAAATGTAGTTTGACAAGATAAACTACCTGGAAATGAATAAAGGAGTAAAAAAAATCAGAAGATGTTAAAAATTTGAAATAAAAGCAGAAAACGTTGATAGTATTCATCAGTTTGAGCAAAAACTGTGGAACAGGAAACACAATCGAGTCAGGGATAATACACCTCGACTGTGTTTCCCAGGGAAAATAGGTAACCAGGGCAGAGTTTATAAATTAAGGCATTGCCCATTCAAGATGGAGATGAAGAGTGTCTCAGCGGTCTGTGAACCTTTGGAATTCTGTACCATTGAGAGCTATGGAGACCAAATAATTGGATAGAATCAAGGCTCAGATAGATAGATTTTTGATCTAGAAGTGTTATGAGAAAGGAAAGCAGAATGGAGCCTAGGTCATGATCAAATCAACTGTAATCTTCTTGGATAACAGCGAAGGTTCTTCCTACTATTTACAATGTTATTATGCTTCATACATTCTTAAACACTCAATATTTCCATTTCAAATATGCATGAAAATTAACACCATTTTTCCACCCACTGGAAAAGGTGTCTTAACAAGGGAAGATAAATTAAACAAGCTGTTTAGATGTCACATAACCAATTTAATACTTTCTGACATGCAGTCACAGTCATTAGACAGCCTAATTTGGCAGACAATTTAAACACAGCAGTGTCCTGGTAAATTAGATAAATGACCAGTTAAAGTGATGAGATTAAAAATGTGGTGAGGAAAAGAGTATAATGCGGACTTCTATCAGCATCTGGAAAATAATCCTTTAACATGCAATGCTTTCTCAGTACTGCTGAGTATTCAAATTAAGGATTGTTTTTTCTTAAGTAACGATGTCTGTGGCTGATTTAGCTCAAGGCTATCTCCGTCGGTTGATCCTTGACCTACTGTTTATAGTTTAGATTAGAGATACAGCAAGGAAGGAGGATCTTCGGCCCTCCAAAATTACGCTGACCATCGCTCACCCGTTCACATTAGTTCTATGTTATCCCACTTTCACATCTATTCCCTACACATTAGGGACAATTTACAGACCCCGATCAAACCACAAACCCGCACGGTCTTTGGGATGTGGGAGGAAACCAGAGCATCCTAAGGAAACCCTCACATTCACAGGGAGAACGTGCAAACTCCACACAGAGGTCAGGATTAATCAGAGGTCTATGGCGCTCTGTGGCAGCAGCTGTATTAGGTGCATCAGTGTGCACTCCCAATGGGGGGGGGGAGGAAGGGAGAAAAGAAAGGAGGGAGCCAGAACGAAGCTTCAATGTGTAGAAGAGAGAAAGAGGTAAAATTGAAGTTACATAGACAATGGAAACATTCATCCGTATCCCAGCCCCACAGGCATAGAGTCCAACCTTACTGTTCACCTGCAGCTCAACATACTTCCAAGCAGGTGTTTGTCTCATTCTACCCAATGAATCGCAGTTTCGAAAATTTGGTCAGCTGGTTGTGTACATTAGATTGAATAGTCATAGCAACAATAATGATAGTAACAAACTTGCAGCGAGAGCTCCCATTGGGAACTGCACCCATAGTAGGTATATACTTTAAACCCAACTCTTAACAATGTGGTATTGCCTAGAAGCCCAGGAGTCGGGGGTTATGGGATGAAGACAGGTGAATGGGGTTGAGAGTGAAAGACAGATCGGTCATGATTGAATGGCGGAGTAGACTTGATGGGCCGAATGGCCTTATTCTACTCCTAGAACCTATGAATGTGAACTAATGAGTCAGTGCTGTCTACCCTCACAGCACCTTGTCAGTCATACACAAAACATCTCTTCCTCACAGCTCTATGAGGAACAAGAGCAGGCTCACATAATCTGATTTTAATCTGCTGTTCTGGGGTGTACAATGATATATGGCATTTTCTAGCCGAGTACAATGATATATGGCATTTTCTTATCGTAAGGGTTAATCATCACCTTAATTGTGCGATGTCCCTAGTGCCAAGGACCATAGGAATTTTATTTTACTAACATGATACATTATCTTTCAGATCTTTTGAGTGAACATATTGAATTCAGTACAGATATTGCAATCTTTCAGCAGACTTTATGTGCTGTGTGTGCAGGGGTCAAGGAGATTTCTTCAAATGGGTTCTGAGATGAGTGATTTCAGTGACAAAGCTGGAATGTAGAAGATGAGAAAGTTCACTGCAGAACAGATAAAGTTGAGAGGAGATTTAATGGAGCCGTTTAAGACTGACAGGTTCTAAAAAAAAGGGGTGGCACAGTGACGCAGCGGTTGAGTTGCTGCCGGAGACCCTGGTTCGACCTTGACTATAATTACTGTTTGTACGGAGTTTGTGCGTTCTCCCTGTGATCGCGTGGGTTTTCTGTGGGGGCTCCGATCACTTCCCACCCTCCAAAGGCATACAGGTGTGTAGGTTATTTGGCTTCTGTGAATTGTAAGATTCAGAGCCAAACAAACCTTCTAAAGTGAATTGCTTGGGTATTTAAGGAAAAATAATTAACTGGTCTGTGGAGAAAGAAAGAATGCAGGAATGGTACTGAGCAGCTTGTTCTACAGGGATCTTGAGTTTAGTTTAGTTGACTTTATTGTCACATGTATGGAAGTACAGTGAAAAGCTTTTGTCGCATGCGAACCAGTCAGCGGAAAGGCAATACATGATTGCAATCGAGCCATCCACAGTGTACAGATACATGATCAAGGGAATAATGTGAATAATGTTTAGTGCCAAATAAAGTACAGTAAAGTTCGATCAAAGATAGTCCAAGGGCCTCCAATGAGATAGATAGTAGCTCTGGACTGCTCTCTAGTTGTTGGTAGGATGGTTCAGTTACCTGATAACAGCTGCGAAGAATATGTCCCTGAATCTGAAGGTGTGGGGACCTGGACTTAGAAACATAGAAACATAGAAAATAGGTGCAGAAGGAGGCCATTCGGCCCTTCGAGCCAGCACCCCATTCATTGTGATCATGGCTGATCGTCCCCTATCAAT
This sequence comes from Malacoraja senta, assembly GCA_038087875.1. Taxonomy (NCBI): domain Eukaryota; kingdom Metazoa; phylum Chordata; class Chondrichthyes; order Rajiformes; family Rajidae; genus Malacoraja; species Malacoraja senta. The sequence continues at coordinate 247,403,880 of CM075977.1, read as the reverse complement.
AACCCGTGCCTGCCTTCTCCCCATTTTCCATGACTCCACTAGCCCCTAGAGCTCTATCTAACTCACTTTTAAATCCATCCAGTGATTTGGCCTCCACTGCCCTCTGTGGCTGGGTATTCCATAAATTCACAACTCTCTGGGAGAAAATGTTTTATCTCACCTCAGTCTTAAATGACCTCCCCTTTATTCTAAGACTGTGGCCCCTGGTTCTGGACTCGCCCAACATTGGGAACATTTTTCCTGCATCTAGCTTGTCCAGTCCTTTTATAATTTTATATGTTTCTATAAGATCCCACCTCATCCTTCTAAACCCCAGTGAATACAAGCCTAGTCTTTTCAATCTTTCCTCATACGACAGTCCCACCATCCCAGGGATCAATCTCGTGAACCTACGCTGCACTGCCTCAATCACAAGGATGTCCTTCCTCAAATTAGGAGACCAAAACTGTACACAATCCTCCAGATGTGGTCTCACCAGAGCCCTATACAACTGCAGAAGAACCTCTCTACTCCTATACTGAAATCCTCTTGTTAAGAAGGCCAACATTCCATTAGCTTTCTTCACTGCCTGCTGTACCTGCACGCCAACGTTCAGTGACCGGTGAACAAGGACGCCCAGGTCTCGCTGCACCTCCCCCTTACCTAACCTAACCCCGTTGAGATAATAATCTGCCCCCTTGTTTTTGCCGCCAAAGTGGATAACCTCACATTTATCTATATTATACTTCATCTGCCACGCATCTGCCCACTCACTCAACCTGTCCAGGTCACCCTGCAACCTCCTAACATCCTCTTCACAGTTCACACTGCCACCCAGCTTTGTGTCATCTGCAAACTTGCTAGTGTTGCTCCTAATTCCCTCTTCCAAATCATTAATATATGGTAAACTGTTGCGGCCCCAATACCGAGCCTTGCGGCACTTAACTCGCCACTGCCTGCCATTCTGAAAAGGACCCGTTCACTCCTACTTTTTGCTTTATGTCTGCCAACCAATTTTCGATCCACGTCAACACCCTACCCCCAATACCATGTGCTCCAATTTTAGTCACCAGTCTCCCGTGCGGGACCTTATCAAAGGCTTTCTGAAGGTCTAGATACACTACATCCACTGGCTCCCCTTCATCCATTTTACTTGTCACATCCTCAAAATTTTCCAGAAGATTAGTCAAGCATGATTTTCCTTTCATAAATCCATGCTGACTAGGACTAATCCTTTTACTGCTATCCAAATGCCCCATTATTGCCTCTTTAATAATTGACTCCAGCATCTTTCCCACCACCGAAGTCAGGCTAATTGGTCTGTAATTCCCCATTTTCTCTCTCGCTCCTTTCGTGAAAAGTGGGAAAACATTAGCTATCCTCCAATTCACAGGAACTGACCCTGAATCTATTGAACATTGGAAAATGATCACCAATGCGTCCACTTTTTCTAGAGCCACCTCCCTGAGGACTCTGGGATGCAGTCCATCAGGCCCCAGGGATTTTTCATCCTTCGGTCCCATTAGCCTACCCAATACTATTTCTCACCTAATGAAAATTTCTTTCAGTTCCTTGACCCCCTTAGATCCTCTGTCCTCCAGTACTTCTGGGAGATTGTTTCTGTTTTCCTTAGTGAAGACAGATCCGAAGTACCTGTTCAACTCTTCTGCCATTTCCTTGTTCCCCATAATAATTTCACCCGTGTCTGCATTTGACTTTGCTACTCTTTTTCCCTTAACATATCTAAAGAAGCTTTTACTGTCCTTCTTTATATTCCTGCCAGCTTCCCTTCGTACTTCATCTTTTCAGCCCATATTGCCTGTTTTGTTTCCTTCTGTTGTCCTATGAAAGTTTCCCAATCCTCTGGCTTCCGGCTATTCTTTGCTGTGTTATACATCTTTTCTTTTAGTTTTATTCTATCCCTAACTTCTCTTATCAGCCACGGTTGCCTCCTACTCCCCTTAGAATCTTTCTTCCTTTTTGGAATGAAATGATCCTGTGTCTTCCGGATTATGCCCAGAAATTCCTGCCATGGCTGTTCCACCTCATTCCTGCTAGTATCCCTTTCCAGTCTAACTTGGCCAGCTCCTCTCTCATGCCTTCATAATCCCCTTTGTTCAACTGCATCACTGCCATTTCCGATTTAACCTTCTTCTTCTCAAATTGCAGATTAAAACTAATCATATTATGATCACTGCCTTCAAACAGTTCCTTTACCTCAAGTTCTCTTATCAAATTTGGTTCATTGGACAACACTAAATCCAGAATTACCTTTTGTCTGGTCAGCTCCATTACAAGCTGCTCTAAGAATCCATCTCGGAGGCATTCTACAAACTCTTTCTTGGGGTCCTCAACTAACCTGATTTTCCCAGTCTACCTGCATATTGAAATCCCCCATCACCACAGTGGCATTACCTTTGTTACATGCCAGTTTTAACTCCTGCTGCAACTTACAGCCTACATCTGGGCTACTATTTGGGTGTCTGTAGATAACACCAATTAGTGTCTTCTTGCCTTTGCAATTCCTCAACTCAATCCACAGTGACTCTACCTCGTCAGTCCCTATGTCTTCCCTCGCAAGGGACTGAATTCCATTCCTCACAAGAGCTACCCCCCCTCCTTTGCCCACGTGCCTGTTTTTTCTATAGGATGTATAACCCTGAATATTAAGTTCCCAGACCCGATCCTCCTGCAGCCACGTCCCGGTAATCCCCACAATGTCATATCTACCAACCTCAAGCTCATCTACTTATACTTCGCACATTCAAATACAGTATTTTTAATTCCTTACGCATCTCACCATTCACATCGATCCCTACTACACTTGGCCATACTCTCCTATCCCTTTGTCAGCTTTCTTTCCCGTTAATTCTGGGGTCATTAACTATCCCTTTACTCCCTTTCCCTTTAACTCCGTCCTTGACTATCCCATTTGACTTGATGGGATGATTTTTTTCTTTGCCATAGTGATTTGATGATTCACATAGGTTTAACTTCAACAGGGCTTAGGTTTAGCTTTATTATTGTCACATGTACCGAGGTACAGTAAAAGGCTTTGTTTTGCATGCTATCTAAACAAATCAGATATTCCATACAGATACAACAAACTCAAGTGCAACGGATGGAGCAAAGGGAAAGAAACAGAGTGCAGATATAGTTCTCAGCATTGCAGCGCATTGTAGCATATCAGTTCCTTAGACAAAGGGCCTGTCTCACTTATGCGATTTTTTCGGCGACTTGCCGGCATCCATCATAGTCGCAGCAGGTCGCCGAAAAATGTCAAAATGTTGAAAATCCAGCGGCGACAAGAAAATGGTACGACTCTTTGTGCCACTACTCACGACCATACAGGCGTCACCCCACGACATGTTATTGAAAATTTTCGGCGACCTGCTGCAACTATGACTGGTGCCGGCAAGTCGCTGAAAATATTGCATAAATGGGACAGGCCCTTAAGGTAGAGGTGAATTGAACAGTACCCCAGCTTATGGAAGTTCAGAAGCTTGATAACAGAGGGGAAGAAGTTATTCCTGGGTCTGGTGGTGTGTGCTTTCGAGCTTCTGAGCATTCTGCCAAATGGGAGCAGGGAGAAGAAGGAAAAAATATAAATATAAGAACATATATAAATGTAGACCTGGTGAAACAGCTGAAGTTCCCACAGCACATTGCCATGACCACCCTGAGGCCAGACATCCTCCTGGTCTCAGAGGCGACCAAAAATATTGTCTTGTTAGAAATGACAGTGCCGTGCGAGGACGGTCTGGAGGAGGCCCACGAGAGGAAGATGACCAAGTATGAAGAGCTGGTCATAGACTGCCATAAGCAGGGCTGGAAGGCAAGGTGTATGCCAATCAAGGTTGGCTGCAGGGGTTTTGCAGGGCAATCGCTCTACAAAGCCTTGAGTGCGCTGGCATCTACGGAATGGAGAGAAGAGCCATCAAGAACACCACAGAGGCAGTGGAGAAGGCCTCGAGATGGCTCTGGATCAGGAGAGGTGGTCCATGGGGAGGAGCGAATGCCACCTGAACACAAGTCGTGGTCTGATCAACCACGGCTGGGTCGCCTGGGTGAGGGTGTCTGATGTTGAAAGACCCGAAACACCCAATGTGATTCAATCATATCAGATAATACTATACGTAAATAAAATCAAGCCAAACTCATGTACAATAGGTAGAGCAAAGGGAAAGATACAGTGTGCAGAATATAGTTCTCACTAGATGCTACAGTATTTGCTTATCTAAGGACTGATGCTGCTTTGAGGTCAGGAAACAATGTCATTAATACAAAATTAAATACCGTTGCTTGTGTATATTTTCTCTTGAACTGAATGATGTAATTTTGGACTCCGAGGTTAGTCCGTATTTGGAATGAGCTGCCTTTGGAACTCATAGTAGTGGATACAATTACAACTTTCAAAAGACATTTGGATGGATAAATGATTTGGAGGATCTGAGCCAAATGTGGGGCCCAGAATGCCAACTAGCCCAGAATGCCAACTTAGTCTGTATGTGCAAGTTGGGCTGCCACATAGCTCTATGATACTGTGACTCAGTTATGTGACCTGTAATGGATTTTTTGTGGTGATTCAGGAAGACTGGCATTTGACAAATAATACTATTTCTAATCCTTAACCTAACAGGAGTAGGGCACATTGCGAGCTGATAGCATGGTATTGCTCTTCAAACAAAAAATCAAATTACAAGTCATAGGGAACATAGAATTCCCAGTGGAGGCTGGTGCTTTTCACTGATCATTTTATTTGATTGAGCTTTGATCTGTAGTCATGAAATACAATTTGCATCTGATGTATAATGTATTGACTATTTTTTTCCTCCCAACATATGCCATGTCTGATTGCATGTAGTGCCATTTTGACATTGTATTATCAATGTTCTGGGGATTATGATCGAAATTCCTTCCAGAAATTATCCCATTGAAATTTGTAGTCTCAAGTGGAAAGTGTGGTCTTTTGCATGTGGAAGACATGCACAAATACCAATCGAGGTGCATCTCTATCAGGCTGCCATGTCCTCCAGAGAGAATATCCGAACGGTTAAAGCCCTGTCTCACGGTGCGAGTTGACCCACGAGGTACCCCGATTGAAAGACTCGTGGTTGTGTACGAGATTCCAAGTGTATGATCAAGAGTTTAACCGAGTTCCCACGGGTATGACTACGTTCGCCGTTTACTTGTCATTTCTGCGATGTTCCAAGTTCGTCTCCCGAGTTACCAAGTTCCTCTCCCGAGTTACTCTTGAGCCAACCGTGAATGAAGGTCTGTTTTAATAAGCAACAGTGTTAAAGAAGACATCTCCACCCTGCGGCTTTGAGTTAAAGATAGAATTCAGCGCGGCAGCATCTATTGATGTGACCTACAAAGGGAAAATGCGCACCGTCCAGTGCCAGAGCAGTTATACTTATGATTTGTTTGAAACACGCATCACGTAGTTAGAAGACCAGCGAGCGGAGGTTTGCTATATTTTAATTGAATTTACTGCCAGGTCTACACACTGCGGGGAGACGGGAGATGAAATCTTTGAATGTGGACGGATGTCTCCGCGCCTGCTCGTTCTAATATTTTTAGGTGCCTTTCAAGCCGGGCTTTGGTTTTATTCCTTGTTTTTGTTTATTCTCACACACTTTTCGTGTGTGAGGGTGTGAGAAGTCCATGCCGGGTGCCGGCCGGCCGCAGCCGCTGTTCTTTCACATCAGTTGCACATCAGATTGTTGGGAGACGGAGCTCAGGGTTCGCCTCCTGAGCTGCTTTGGTGCCCAGGCGTGAGTTGAGGTAGAGGGAGGTTGGGGGGGGGATGCGCGGGCATCATTAATCTGTCTGGGGTGACAAGGCTCTTGGGTTAGGCTGGGATCATTCTCTGCGGGATGATCTTAGTGCGGGAGACAAGTGTAGGAGAGGTAACTGACTGTGTGGGCAGACACGTTGGTAGTGATTGCCCACCAGTCTCAAAAGCCACTGTGTCTCCCTGTCCCTGGGATAGCAGGGGGCGATCAACCAGCACAATACCCCCCTCCCCCTCCACGCCAACACGAAGGGCAATGATCCCAAGGCTTTAGCGTCAGAAACAGCGGGCAGGCGACAATCACCCGCCATAACGCGAGAGAGATCATGCCCTATTGTAGGTCTCCTTTGCACATCGGTGTTTCTGTCTTTCTCCATCTCATTGTTGGCCCTGTCTGTCGCCACCCCCACCCACACCCTTCTGCTTCCCGGCCATGTGTGTGACCCCTTCCCTCCCCTCTCCAGCTCCCCGCCCATTGCACCGGGCGCGGGGGCTTTGCACTGTCTTCACGTCGGCGATGCCAGCAGGTCAGTGCCTGTCGCCCCAGGGCAGATGCTCGGGGGCTCTCTCCAAGCGCGGCCCCGGACCGGGGGGGGGGGGGAGATGGGAGTCAGCGGGCACGCCAGCTCTGCCACACCATGGGCCGCCGCCAACCAAGCCACCCGTCCACGTCCACAGGCTCGGTAGAACAGGAGCTGAGACTGGGAACTGTACCGCCCTTGCCCCCTCCCTCTGCAACTGCAAACAACCCCACTCTCCTGCTCACCTAACCCGCCCATCTCTTCTCTCTGGGTATTGAAAGCGCTTCTGGTCTGCAGTGTGCAATAGTCACCAAAATACACTGCATCTTTAGAAAGGAAAAATACAAAACATGTCAATCCAACTGGATAGGCTTTAGTCATGGTGCTGTACCACACGGAAACAGGTCCTTCGGCCCAGATAGGCCGTGCCGTCCAAGTTGGCGTCTTGGGGTAGTCCTATTTGCCTGCATGTGGCCCATAGCCCTCTAAACCCTTCCCATCCATTTATCTGTCGTTAATAACCTCAAGAAAATTCCTGCAAATGGGTCCAACTCAGAGAGAAGTCTCCCCCCTTTCCAGGGTTAATCGCTCCACTGTTTATAATGCTTCCTGCATTATGAAGTCCTCGACAGTGAACCCCATGGGCAATCACTACCAAAGTGTCTGCCCACACAGTCAGTACACTTGTCTCCCGTACTAAGTCACCCCAACCCCCCCCCCTTCCCTCCTCCCCACCCCCCCCCCACCCCACACCTTTCCCTCCCAACTCCAGTCCCGTCCCGACCCTCTGGGAAACTGAAGGGAGCAACAATCAACTGCCACGGATACAAATAATGTCATACATGAGAAAGGGCAGATGCAGGTTGACAAAAAGTGAACACACGGTGCTGGAGTTACACAAAGACACAGCAGAAATTTAGAAACGTCATCCCATCACCCATTCCTTCTCTCCAGAGATGCTGCCTGCCCGCTGAGTTAAAGAATTCCCACGGTAGACTCACGAGTCACTAAGGTAAACGCATGGGCCACTGCGTTCTTACAACGTGTTTAAATGTTTCACATTTTAACCTCAAGAGTACATTTAACTCGTGGAAAAGTTTAAACATGTTTGAATTTTTCCAAGAGTTAACAAGTGTCACGGGTACCTGCCGTTAGCGCCAAGAGTCGCTAAGTTGCGTCCACCAGTTCCGACGTTCCCGCCACGTTAATCGTACGTGATTACCACGAGTTAAATTTGTTTTAAGCTCGGGGTACCTCGTGGGTCAGCTCGCACCGTGAGACAGGGATTTTACTTTTATCTCAAGTCTCCTCATCCATCCTGTCAGCATGTTTTCTATCAGTCTGTTGAAAATTGGAAATATCAGGCCACATTTTTAAACCAAATGTCAAGGGCTTCAAGGTTCTGGGTTATTTTCATAGATTAGATTATATTAGAAATTACAGATACAGCATGGAAACAGGACCTTTGGCCCACCGAGTGCACACTGACCAGCGATCACCCCGTACACTAGCACTGGGGACAATTTACAATGTTACTGAAGCCAATTATCCTACAAACCTGAGCATCTTTGGGATGTGGGAGGAAACCAGAGCACCCGGCGAAACCCACGCATTCACAGGGAGAACATACAAACTCTGTGCAGACGGCACCGATAGTCAGGATCAAAACCGTGATTTTTAGTGCTATAAGGCAGCAACTCTACCGCTGGCAACTGTGCCGCCCTACTAGAAGCCCTTACATATGTTTTTTTTTCCTCCTGCCTTAGTTTTCTTGCATTGTCAATATTATGATAGCATTTGGTTTTGACCCAATCAGAAGTAGAAAGCCATGGCCTAGAACTTGTCTTTCCAGACATGTCAAATGCCTTGTATTCTTCTGGCAAGGGGGTGAAGGTATAATTTAACTCCTGGAGGAACATAAAATATGCAATAGTGAAAGCAACCCATTTTGCATGCAAGATAATTTTTAAGAAACAAGGGTAAAGATATGGATAGGAAAGGTTAAGGGAGATATGGACCAAACGTGGATAAATTGTACGAGCTTAGACGGGGCATCATGGGCAGTATAGATAAATTGTGCCATAAGGCCTGTTTTCATGTTGTATGACTCAATGATTCTATGACTCTACCCTGTTTTACCTCATTACCTTGTTCCCTGTGTTTTCCTCCCCTGGGTTCCATCAAATTTAACAAGAGATTGGCAGAATTTCCAAGGCTGTGGCAGTTAAACTCCAACTGTAATAAGCAATGAGACTATGTACAATACATCTTTGAATATTGAAAGATGAACTTATCATAATCCTCCAACATTTTCACCACCTCCAACGGGATCCCACTACTTGCCGCATCTTCCCATCTCCACCCCTTTCTGCTACCCGCAGAGACCGTTCCCTTCCTACCCAAACCATCCCCTCCCCAGGTACTTTCCCCTGCAACCGCAAGAGATGCAACACCTGTCCCTTTCCCTCCCCCCTCGACTCCATCCAAGGACCCAAACAGTCTTTCCAGGTGAGGCAGAGGTTCACTTGCACCTTTTCCAACCTCATCTACTGTATCCACTGTTCCAGGTGTCAACTTCTCTACATTGGCGAGACCAAGCGCAGGCTCGGCGATCGTTTCGCTGAACACCACCGCTCAGTCAATAGACAATAGATAATAGACAATAGGTGCAGGAGTAGGCCATTTCGAGCCAGCACCACCATTCACTGTGATCATGGCTGATCATCCACAATCAGTACCCTATTCCTGCCTTCATCCCATATCCCCTGACTCCGCTATCTTTAAGAGCTCGTCTTAACCTACCTGTTCTCCCAGTGGCTCAGCACTTCAACTCCCCCTCCCATTCCCAATATGACCTTTCTGACCTGGGCCTCTTCCATTGTCAGAGTGAGGCCCAGCACAAATTGGAGGAACAGCACCTCATATTTCACTTGGATAGTTTACACCCCAGCAGTATGAACATTGACTTCTCTAACTTCTGATAGCCCTTGCTTTCCCTCTCTATCCCCTCCCCTATCCCAGTTTTCCCACAAGTCTTACTGTCTCCGACTTCATTCTATTTTGTCCCCCCCCCCTCCCCTCCCCTCCCTCCCCTTTTGGCTCGTTTGGCAACAACGTTATTTGATAATTTTAATAAAAGCTACTGTTATAATTTCAAGAGGTTTTAGATCCCAGAGGGAGATACCAAAAGTTTATTTGAAGAAATGAATTGGAAAAGTCGGTTTGTATATTTCCCAAATGTGGATGACCCATTTTATTTCAGGCAACTGCAACAGTTACTTTTGTCAATTTAGCACTAGTTGGATACAGAGCTAGTTTTAACTCTGCCCATTATTAATATTAATATCAAGGCACTATAAATTCATTGATTTCCACGAGTGAGCTCATGGCAGTGCTAACATGGGTAAATGAAACCTGCAGTGATATTATATCAGTGATATTGGTCCAAGATCCAATTCCCAGATTGGAGTCACACTGCCAGATGTGCAATTCCCTGGTGATAGAATTGAAATTAGATACCACTTCTGGGTAGCCAAACTTGTGATAGACGCATCAGCTGCTGTAATCTAGTACGGAAAAACCAAACAGTTGAAGGAATTCAGCTGGTCGGGCAGCATGTGCAGAGGAATAGAATTGATGTTTTGGGTCGAGGCCCTGCATCTTGATAGGAGCATCCAGTAGACTATACAGTTTGTATTAAAATTGAAGCATTTAATAAAGTAGATTTCCAAAATGCTTGGAAGATCCAACACACTATTAAACTATAATAGTGGTGCAGCAATAGATTTGCTGCCTTACAGCGCCAGAGACTTTGGTTCGATTCTGACTATGGGTGCTATCTGTACAGAGTTTGTACATTCTACCATGACCGCCTGGGTTTTTCCCAGGTGCTCCAGTTTCTTCCCACACTGCAAAGACCTACAGGTTTGTAGGTTAACTGGCTTTGGTAAAGATTGTAAATTGTCCCTTGTGTGTAGGACAGTGTTAATGGGCAGGGATCGCTGGTCGGTGCGGACTGGGTGGGCCTAAGGTCCTGTTCCCACGCTGTAATTCTAAACTAAAGTATAATTTTAAGTTCAACTGGAATTAAAACAAACACAAATTATGTGAGAATTAATATAAAAACATATGCTGTGGCCTCTCCATATGTTTGCAGACCACAGCACTGTGCTGCGCCGAATCATGAACAATGACGAGACAGAGTATAGGAAGGAGATAGAAAACTTAGTGACATGGTGTCAAGGCAGTACCCTTGCCCTCAATGTCAGCAAGATGAAGGAGCTAGTTTTTTACTTCAGGAAACATTGTGGAGTACCTGCACCGATCAGCATTGTATTGTATTCAATTTTATTGTCATTGCACTTTTCAGTGCAACAAAATGGTTTAGCCTGCAGTCATAACATAGAATAAATAACAAAAACACACACTCAACACAGTTTAACATCCACCACAGCGAGTCCACCAGGCACCTCCTCACTGTGATGGAAGGCAAAAAGTCCCAAGGTCCATGTCTCTTCCCTCCTTGCTCTCCCTCTGCGCTGATCCAGGCCTCCAATGTTGTGACCCCGCCGGGTGATGGTAAGTAAGTCCCGCGGCTGAATCCGAACGGGCCGGTTCAAACTCCGCGGCCCAGGGCAGTCGAAGCTGCCGAAGCTGCCGCCCTCCAGTCCAGCGGACGCAGCTGTTGTTGCGGGAGCTACGGAAAAACAGGTCACCAACCTGTGACCTGCGAGCTCCCGACGATGTCGTCCACTGGCCCTCGCCGAGCCTCCGAGGCTCCGAAGTCGGGTCACAACGCCACCACAGCCCCGAAGTCGGCCAGCCCCGCGTTGGTAAGTCCTGGATAGGCTCTGCCTCCCAAGCCTCGAGGTCGGTCCCAGTTGGAGGCCGCCAGCTCCGCGATAGGCCTCAGCGCAGACGGAGACGGAGACGGGGGATACGGCAAGAAAGGTCGCATCCCCCCCGAAGGAAGAGCCAAAAAACATGCTTCTCCCACCCCCCCACACATACACAACTAAAATAAACCAAAACAAACCGCAACAATGGGACAAAAGAAAACAAAAAAAGAAAAGACAAACGGACTGCAGGCGAGCCGCAGCTGGAAGGCAGCGCCGCCACTTCCGGTTGTCAATGGTGCAGATGTGGAATTGGTTGAGTGCTTCGTTCCTTGGCGTTAATATTATGCAATGATCTGTCATGGACCAACCAAATTGATACGACAGCCGAGAAATCTCACTAACACCTCTACTTCTTGAGGAGACGGAGTAAATTTGCCATGTCTCCGGTGACTCTTACAAACGTCTACAGATGCACCATAGAAAGCGTACTCTTGAATTAGCCATTCCATATTTTCACTGACTGTTTTTAATTTACTGGTTTATGGTCTGAAGCCTTTGTTGGGGAAATTGGTTTGATAATGATATAATGAACTCCATAAAAATTAAAAAGTAAACCAATTATGTTTCTTTTTAATGATACGGCATCAATTCTGTTCAAAGAGATTCCAGTGATGGAAATCTTACACATTAATAATTATATAAATTGTTGGATTATGATAAAGAAATTAAAGATTTGAACGTTAACTCTTACAACCATTTATTTTATCTCAAGACCAAATTTCGTTTGAACTTAGGTTCAAATGACAACAAATAAATTGTATCATTGTATTGTATCATTGTATGTGGTTTTCTGGAACTGCTTTTTTCTTAGCATAAAAGAACAAATTCTTTATGAATGGACAATAGGTGTACAACATCTGGGTCCCCCCAAGATTACCTTCACTTGCTGTCTTTGCGATGCCTCGTTCTGCCCACCGCACCACTCACCTGGGAAGCGCCAGTCCTAGGGATCCAACAGGCATGGTACAGATTTCCTGTAACTAAAGGGCCTGTCCCACTGTACGAGGTAATTCTTCCGAGTTTTCCCCTGATTCGAACTCGGAGAATGTCCGTAGTGGGTCCATAGGTGTTCGTGGATGTCTTGTAGCGGCTCGTACGAGTAAAAAGTAACCATTTGTTTCATCACGAGTATTTTTTTACCCGTGGACATTTTTCACAGTGTCACGAGTTTACCGGATTTCCCGAGTACCTACCGTTAGCATTACGAGCCGCTACGAGAAATCCACGAACTCCTACGGATCCGCTACGGACATTCTCCGAGTTCCAATCAGGGGAAAACTCGGGAGAACTCTTGAATTACCTCGTACTGTGGGACAGGCCCTTTAAAGGGAACACTTCTGACCTTTGGATTGTAGCAATGTGCCAGTTTCCCTCAAAAACCAGTAGATCATAAGGAATAGGAGTAGAATAGTAAGTTTAAACGAGAACTTACCAAGTTTGAAGTTTGATCTTTATTTTATGAGGAGTTACGTTGGTGATTACGTGAAGAAGACCCGTCAGGGCGCATGCGCGTCAATCTTCAAAGCAGCGGTATGAAATCACAGATAACACAATATTTGAAGTAACATATTAAGATGAGCAACATGAGAACTACCATATGACCTTTTTTATGAGAGAGGGTTGGGCGTGGCGGGCACGTAATCACCAACGTAACTCCTCATAAAATAAAGATCAAACTTCAAACTTGGTAAGTTCTCGTTTAATCTTACTATTTTACTTCGGAGTCACGTTTGTGACTACGTGAAGGGTTCAAAGCTCTGTGATTTTATGCCGCAGATCCAAATCCCGGCTTCTCACTGCATTGATTGACTTTCGATGAGAAACAATCAATAATGCGTTAAACATGAAATGTGAATATCATGCAGTAACAATTGATTTGAATAATCAAAACAACCAGTGACCCCTCTATCCCAGTGGAAACTAAACAGGACTTAATCCTGAATTTGCAAACAGCCTATCGCCGATCGGCAATCACCCGATAGTAATTTTTTTTTAAAACAATTCATTTGACCACCCGGCACCTGTAAGAATATGGCTGATGTGAACATCCATCGCCCTAGCCGACGACATTGCTGCTGCACTAGTGGAAAGGGATATATACACTTCAGTGTTAATACCTGCCTGAATCAACATTTGCTTTAAACCACCTTGAGATAGTCTGCACTGACATTCTCCTATGTGGCTACATGTAACTAATAAACAATCCTGTTTCCACATTTCTTAAGGTCTTTATAGCTTCAATATAATGAAAATAAATGTGCCATTACACATAAACGTGGATCAGTAGATTATGCTGAAACACAATTTTAGCAAACCTGTGACACCTGGCCTGCTCTGTTTGAGCAGGATGCAAATATATAACATAACATTCTCTTCAGCAACTTCCATCCTGTCTAGCAGAAGCTTTTGCAAACTCTGCACTTGCTATGCTGAACCAATGCCATGAGCATAACCACTTTTATGATTAGTTTGGCAAATTCAGAGACATGACAGGAACCTACCGTCGAAGCATCTTGAGGACCACACTTACATCCCAGATCATCATATACCTGGGTTTAGGAGGTTTAGAGTTGAAATTCCTTTCATCAATCCAGCTCTGATATGATGAAACCCAATAGGATCTTTCTTGACCCCATCAAACCATATGAGGACAAAGCACTTAAAGCTGTATTAATGGTGCTATAACTGAGCCCCTCATCATCGTAGAGTGTCAACAGGAACTCTAAAATATCCACAATATCTGCAGTACTATAGTCAATATTATTTTGTACACAATATTACTCCCATTTTTTTACATAGGTATTATACCCCTTTTAAATACTCTTTCTCCAGGCTACAGTGAGCATGTCCACCGTTCACCCAGAGAGTCCTTGCTCCAGGTATGGCCTTCTTAAAACCTGCAAATTAACTAGTCAATACTATCACATAACAAATGACTTTCCGTGTTAGCGGATGCTCCAGTCAATTCCTACGCTTGGGAACCACCAAAAAGAGGTTGGATCCCTAACTGTAACATCAAAGGGAACCATGCTTGATTCGGCCAATTAGGTATTACAAGCACCCCCAAAGCGGCATCCTGCTTGATTTCTTGCAGACTCCGACCTATTAGGCAAAATGGTAGGAAAATATATAAAACATACCACCCCAATGTAACATCAAAGTATCAATTGCAACCTGGTCTGGTTCCCATGAAACCTATTTAGGCTGCTGATGGTTGAACCTTGATGCAAAACAAATCGATATCTGGCATCCATATATAAGTACTATATTATTGAACACCTCCTGGTTCAACATCCAATCTATGTTGTCATGGAACTTTCGTGACTTGGCGTCTGCTACTATGTAGAATCTACCTGGTAGATAAATAGCTGAAATATCTTTTTCAATGCACCAGGCCCAAATCTGATTAGCTAATCTGTCACAAAATGCCAACTTGATTCCACCGATGTGATTAATATATATGCCACTTGCGTAGTATTGTCAATCTGAAACTGAACATGCAGATTACATTTGTTAGAGCAATAAGCCTTACCCATAAAAACCTCTTAATAGTTAATTGCCCATGTCTGCAGAAGCGATGCCTCTTGCTCAATCCATCTGCCTCCACAGCTGAAACTCGTATCCGTGACACCCCACCCGAGTGCACTGACATTCATCTGCAAAATCATGGAAGGCTGGTCAAGCATTACCTTGCTATAACTTCTGGACACATGGTGAATCCACCATTGCAAATCAGAAATAGCCTTTACTGATAACTGCATAGGTCTATTATAATGACCCGAATGTATCCTTAATGCCTCAATTAGCTTGATACATCTGTGAATTAGCTCTACTCTTTTTTCCCTGGGCAGACTCACTTAATTGAATCAATTGTGACCCAAATAGTCAGGTGTTCATTTGGATTCCTCTGGAAGAATAATGCCCAATCTTTGAAAATTGGATTTAACAACTATCACCTGTTCAGCTGTTCTCTTGGATACCCCTGCAATCAAGATATCATCGAAATAAGCCATGAGCACCTGATCCTGGCCTCTCAGCATGCCTATTATTGGTTTTAACAATTTTGTTGCCATAGTTGATCCATCCAGGTGAATTTCAAATATCTTTATCCTGCAAATAAACAGACATTGAGTAATGCGCATCTTTAAGCTCTATAGTCGCCATATAGCATCCTCTTGACCCAGTTGCTTGGCAGTGACAATTCCATCTTACAATGTCTATACTATATCTCCCATCCTTTTTTGGCCTGGGAAAATATTAGACACAAATTGATGGGGCTGGTGAACCAACTCTACCATTACACCTTTATCACATAAGCTTGCAAGCGCAGTCTGAACATCCATCTGTTCTGTTGATGAAAACTGAATAGTTCTCCCAAGAACATGCTAAATGTGCAAATCACAATTTGGATTGAAATCCATTCAAAACCTTTGAATAACACTCTGTATAAACAGAGCTAAGGTAATTTGCTTCCATTCATCCCAGAAACAGATGTAATGTACCGCAGATTTAAGCTGTGTCACATTTGATATGTGCACCTGAGAACCAGGCCCACCTACCTCCTTGGTACCTGGTGGATGATGTTGTCCCCGGCTCCTTGGCGGGAAAGCCAATGTTTGACCATGTTCCCGCTTCGTTTGTCGGGGTACTTTCTTTTTTGGAAACTTGCCGACTGCCGGTGGCTTGATCAAACCCACCGTCTTTGCCGCGTCATCCATGTCCTTGACACTCCTGGCGAGGTCCTCTCCGAAGAGTAGGTTGGCCGGCTGTATGTTGCTAGGCTGGAAAAATACTGCAATCTTGGAATTAATGGTGGGCCGAATGGCACTTTCCCTGAGACAATTTATCTCAAAAATGGGTGCTACAAAACAACCCTAGTACCTCTTGCTGTGTCTCCGACAGATGCCCTCCATCCACCGTTCTCGCGAACGCCGTGATTCCTGAGCCAAGTAATTTCAGGTATCTCTGCAGCTTCATCTCCTGGGCACTGCACGCCCACGCCCATCTGGCTCCATATCACCCGGTTTACTGCTGGCACCTTCAGCAACTCGCAGTTACCCCGGTCTCTTGGTGATTCGAGACTCTGACTGGACAGCGAATCATACTGCCAGAGATGGGAACTCTGACAACGGCCATCTTCGCTTTCCCAGTGGCATTCCATACTCTGACGGGACATCGAATCGTGCTGCCAGAGAATGGACCTCTGACAACGGCCGTTCTTCGCTATTCAACAAAGTCTCTGTCAGAGTCGGGTCAGAACTGAGCTGACCCTATCGTGGAGGCCAGCTCTTCTCCCAGTGGCACTCCATACTCTGACTGGACAGCGAATCGTGCTGCCAGAGAATGGACCTCTGACAATGGCCGTTCTTCGCAAATTTCCAAGTCTCCGTCAGAGTGGGGGTCAGAACTTAGCTGACCCTCTGCACTTACCTCATGCATGAGGGTGCTTTAAGCAGCCCTATACCAGGTGCTGCTGGCGTGGCCTTTCTGCAGCCTACCGCCCACACGACTCCTCCCCGGAGTGTGCGTTTCTGGAGCAACCTCTGGATCAGGTGCTCCATTTGGGAGAACCGTTTAAAAACGTCTCCAGCCCCGTACAGGCTCGTTGTGGCCCGACTCAGTTGAGTCCGAGGGCCTCGCAGACTTCCCCGTGCCTTACACCCGACTGGTGTTGGCTTTGGTGCTTTTTAGCACTCAGTCTGAAGTCGCCCCGCTCCCGGTCGGCGACTGTGCAGGGGTACGAGGCAGCCGCTGACAGACCGCATTCCCGCGGCTCTCCTATGCTTTACCTGCGGCTGTCCTCCCCCTGGTCGTCTTCATCATGGTGCTGCCTATAATAAAAAACACAGAGCACCACAATAAAGGAACTTTTCACTCCAGCTACGTTTCCCACTTAGCTGGAGCTTTAAACTATAAAAGTACTGTAAAAGTACTTACCACAGGAGGAGCTCTGTCCTCCTCCTGCTCGTCTTCACCATGGTGCTGCCTGTAATAAAAACACAGACCACGGCACCACAGCAAAGGAACTTTTCACTCCAGCTAAGTTTCCCACTTAGCTGGAGCTTTAAAACTCTTTAAAATACTCTAAAAGTACTTACCACAGGAGGAGCTCCCGCTGGTCCGTGCGCCAATGCGACCGACGTAATGACGCGCATGCGCCCTGACGGATCTTCTTCACATAGTCACAAACGCGACTCCGAAGTAAAATGAGACTATTCAGCCCATCAAGTCTACTCCGCGATTCTATCATGGCTGATCTATCTCTCCCTCGTATCTGCATTCTCCTGCCTTTTCTCCATAACCTCTGACACCTGTAGGAATCAAGAATCTATCAATCTCTGCCTTAAAAATTTCCATTGACTTGGCCTGCATGGCCTTCTGTGCCGAATAATTCCACAGATTCATTACCCTCTGACTAAAGAAATCTCCTCATCTCCTTCCTAAAAAAAGTCCTTTAATTCTGAGACTATGTCCTTTAGTCCTAGACTCTCCCACTAGTGGAAACATCCTCTCCTCATCCACTCTACCCAAGCCTTTCAATCTTCTGTATGTTTCAATGAGGTTGCCCCTCATGTTGTGGGAGATAGGCCAAGCATTCTAAAGGTATCCCCGACCTCCTCAAAAGAGTGGCAAGTAATGTCATCAGACAGAAGAACGCAGGGAATAGTCAACAAGTTATAAATGTTACAGCACAGAAACGGGCCCTTCAGCCCACCACGTCCATGCAGACCTAGTGTCCATCTTCACTAATTCCATTTGCCTTCATTAGGTCTGTGTCTGTATCTGTCTATGTCTGGCCTATTCAAGTGCCTGTCTAATTGCATCTTAAAGGGAGTAATTGCATCTGATTCCATCGCCTCTTCTGGCAGCGAGTTTCAGATATCAATCACTTTTTGTGTAAAAATAAACTTTCCCCTCAATTCTCCTTTAAAACCCCCTTATTTTACCTTATTTAATCGTTGCTTTTGATCCCCCTCCCATAGGTAAAGGATTCTATCTGTCTACCCTGTCTATGCCTCTTACAGTTTAAGAATCAGGTAACCCGATTAATCTGCTCGGGGGAAAACAGGCCCAGCCTATCCAATCTCTTCCCATAACTGAAGTCCTCCAATACAGACACATTTTGATGAATTTTCTCTGCATTCTCTCCAGCTTAACCACTAAAGTGTGTTTATTATGTGAAATTGCAGCATAACACCCCTGTTTATGATGGCTGCGTGCCATATGCTTTCTTTACCTCCTTTTCTATCGTATTGCTGCTTTCAGGGAAACTATGGGCTTGAACCCCAAGGTTCCTTTGTTCATTAACATAGCTTAGTACCCCATCATTTGCTGCATACTGTATGTCCTACTCCTCTTTGCTTTTTCTAAATGCATCACCTCACATTTTTCAGAATTAAGTTCCATCTGCCAACAATCTGGCCAATTTCCATCTGATCTGCCCTGCTGTAACCTTAGACAACTTTCCTTGCCATCCATAACACCACCAATTTTCATGTTAATTGCAAATTTCCTAATCATTTAAAGTCTTGGAGTCGTAGAGTGATACAGTATAGAAACAGGCTCAACTTGCACACACCGGCCAACATGTCCCAGCTACTCTAGTCCATATCCATATTCTCATTTGGTCCATATCCCTCCAAACCTGTCCTAACCATGTTTCTGTCTAACTGCTAATTTAGTTAACATTCATATTATATTGTATTGTATTCAATTTATTGTCATTATCTCATAAGAGACAACGAAATGGATTTTCCTTACAGTCATGTAACATAAAAATAAATAATAAATAAACAAATAAATAAAATTATAATTGATAATTGATAATTGATAGTATACATTGCAATCCATCAAGGGTCCCAGCAATAATGCCTGCAATAAACAAGTCCCATGGGATAAACAAGGGTCTGCTGCAATAAACAAGGAGTCCCAAGGGATCTATAGCTGTTGATAGGAGGTCAAGCACAATTCACATTTGGTGCTGGGTTCCTTTCTGAGGGCAGTCTAATGCCAGACTCAACCCCGCAGGCCCCACATGGACCCTGACCAGGGAGTCAACTGGATCAGAGAGCATGGACCTTACCTGGGACTATGGACCAGACGTTACCAGATCTGGGGCCATGCTGAGAAAACCCTGGAACTAGGCAGCAAGTGACCTTGTTTAGCTAAGTTCAATCTCCTGCCCATCCAGTTCATTCCATGCTCTAGACAGGTGCACAGACAGGACAGGCTTCAGTCTGTAAGTATTTCGTAGGTAGTGACCATGGGGGTGTCACTGTATAACGCTGAGGTATAGTACATCTGGGCACAAGTCTTTCACTGTCAACCTTTCAAAGGGTTCTTTCTCAGAGTTTACCCCTATCCTTTATCCCACAACCGACACTGCTGACCTATGGATTTCTATTCAGAAAACAGAAATACTGTCCTCGTTTAGATGGGTATGTTGGTAGAATGTCGGAAAGAAGATGTGGAATTGGAGCAAAGCCTGGCAAATGAAGGGAGGGACAAGAGAACCAAGGAGTTTCAGCGAGTAATGTCTCTACGAAAGTAAAACGGGGTGGGACAGGAACACGTGACTGGCGATGGGATCATGATTAAATTAGTGGAAATGATGGAAAATTATTTGTTGGATGCAGGGATGGTGGAGTGAAAGGTGATGGCCAGGGTAACTGTATCCATGTTCTGTCTGGGGGGGGGAGGGATAGTGAGAGCAGAATTGTGGGACACAGAGTTGACCTGGGTGAGGGCTCTATTCATAATAGCAGGAGAATGTTGTGAGGAAGGGTCTGAAGAAGAGTCCCGACCGAAACGTGTCTGACCATTCCCTCCACAGATGCTGCCTGATCCAGCAAGTTCCTCCAGAACTTTGTTTTATGCTTAAGATTCGTGCATCTGCAGCCTCTGGTGTCTGTGGTTTAAATGGAAGTCAATTTTGTCACTGTAATCAGTAATGATCACAGACACTGAAGAAAGCAGAGTTGAGAACATTGCAAAAAATTGGAGCATTGAATTCTTTGAATTAATAGGATCTGCAATGCATTTCAAAATGTCTATTTGATTCCCTGAAAGTAATTGAAATCTGAAATCTGATTGCATTTTAGCACTCTTTTGAATACTTGATATTACCTAAAATATGCAATTTCTTTCTTAGTAATTTTGAGATCCACTGACTGGACCATCCGTGCATATTTTGCACTGTTTCATATTGCCATGATTGACAGTTAGAGATTTGCTTCAAACCGACAATAGGTATTACTTTAGGATGCAAAATAAAGCAGAAAATGCAGGAAGCACTGAGCAGGTCAAACAGCATCTGCACAAGGAGACTATTCAGAGAATAATTGTCAAAGTTAACATTCAGGTCAAAGACTCTCAGGTTATTGATCTGAAACATGGAATATTTCCACAGATGTTGCCTGACCTGCTGAGTATTTCCAACTTTTTCTGCTTTTATTTTGGATTTTCAGTAGAGAGTCATAGTCCTAGAGTGACACAGTGTGGAATCAGGCCTCCCGGCCCAACTAGCCCACTCCAGCCAAATTGTCCCAGCTACACTAGTCCCACCTGCCCACATTTGGTCCATATCCCTCCAAACCTGTCCTATCCTTGTACCTGTCTAACTGTTTCTTAAATGTTGGGATAGTCCCTGCCTCAACTACCTCCTCTGGCAGCTTTTTCCATACATCCACCACCCTTTGTGTGAAAAAGTTACCCCTCAGATTCCTATTAAATCTTTTCCCCTTCACCTTATATCTATGTCCTCTGGTCCTCGATTCACCTACTCTGGGCAAGAGACTCAGTTAACTTTGAACATGTTAAGGAAATTTGATTTGCAAATATTTCTCAAATACAATTACATTACAATTACGGAGACTAAGACTTTGCCTCCATCACAGTGAGGGTGTGCTTGGTGAACTCACTGTGGTGGATGTTTAATTTGTGTTTATTGTATGTTTTGTTATTATTGGTTCTGTGTATGACTGCAGGCATCACAATTTCGTTCAGACCGAAAGGTCTGAATGACAATAAAGGAAACTTGAAACTTGAAACTTGAAACTTGAAACTCTGTGCATCTACCCGATTTATTCCTCTCATGATCTTAAACACCGCTATAAGATCACCCCTCATCCTCCTGCGCTCCAAGGAATAGAGTCCAGCCTATTCAACCTATAGCTCACATCCTCTGGTCCTGGCAACATTCTCATAAAACTGCGGGGGGGTTTTGTTTTGCAATTATTTTAGAATTTTGCCCCTTCCTCACAACAATTACATTTGAACATGTTAAGGAAATTTGATTTGCAAATATTTATCAAATACAATTACATTTGGTTTTGTTTCCTCTGTAATCAAACCCTAATGTGATTAGGATATACATGAGATAACATCATATAATTTGATATGACTTGAATCATGGTATGATTTTATATTAAATTTTATATTATATAATTATGTGATTCTGAGTAAGCTTTGTATTTGGTAATAATGTACAAAGGTCATTTGCATCCAAGAAAACCGGGAAGATAGACAGCTGTCATTAAAGTTCATACTTCTGACAAGAATCTTTCCCAATCAAAGGAGTGACAGAGGGAGAGAAAGATAGAGATAGAGAGAGATCGAGAGAGATAGTGACAGAGAGAAAAATGAGACAGTGACAGAGAGAGATAGAAAGAGACAGATAGAGAGTGACAGAGAGTGACAGAAAGAAAGAGAGAGAAAGAAAGAGAGAGAAAGAAAGAGAGAGAAAGAGATAGTGACAAAGAGAGAGAGTGACACACAGAGAGAGTGACAGAGAGAGAGAGTGATAGAGAGTGAGAGAGTGACACAGAGCGAGAGAGTGACACAGAGAGCGAGAGTGACAGACAGAGAGACAGAGAGAGAGTGACACAGAGAGAGAGAGCGACAGAGAGAATGACAGAGAGAGAGGGAGTGACAGAGAGAGAGAGAGTGACAGAGAGAGAGAGAGAGTGACAGAGAGAGAGTGACAGAGAGTGACAGAGTGACAGAGAGAGAGAGAGAGAGTGAGAGAGAGACAGAGATAATGACAGAGAGAGTGAGATAGAGACAGAGAGAGAGAGAGTGACAGAGCAAGGGTGACGGAGAGAGTGACAGAGAGTGACAGAGAGAGAGTGATAGAGAGAGAGTGACAGAGAGAGAATGACAGAGAGAGAGTGACAGAGAGAGTGGGCATGTCAGAGATGGGGAGAGTGCGACAGAGATGGGGGAGAGAGTGAGGGAGGGAATACCTCATCCCATTAGGATTTTCTATTCAGTAAATTTCCACTGTACAGAAACAGATCTTCATAAATTATTACCAACTCATTCACACATCCTGTCATATACAAGTCAACGAGCCTGCCATACATGCACATTATTAGTATTTTAAATTATTTCTATAGTCATTAGTATTTCTTCCAACATCTGTATAATGGTCTCTTGAGGAACTTTTGGAGTAATTTTACTCCATTCGCCTTTTGGCAGAAAAATTCCCTTGAGTTACAAATTCCTGTAAGTTACAACTTCCAATGCTTTGAAAGACCGCAAGAAATTGCAGAGAGTTGTGGATGTAGCCCACTCCATCATACAGACTAAACTCCCCACCGTTGACTCAATCTACACTTCACATAGCCTCAGGAAAGCAACCAACATAATCAAGGAACTTTTACCTGGTCATTCCCTCTTCTCCCCTCTCCTGCAAGGCAGACGATACAAAAGCTTGAGAGTTTCAGGACAAGCTTCTTTACCTCTGTTATTAGTCCGCACCGACTAGTGATCCCCTCATATTAGTACAAGCCTACACCCATTCGGGACAATTTACACTTATACCAAGTATGCAAATCCAAGCCAATTAACCTGCATGTCTTTGGGGTGTGGGAGGAAACCGAAGATCTCGGAGAAAGCCCATGAGGTCACGGGGAGAATGTACAAACTCCATACAGACAGCACCCGTTGTCAGAATCAAACCCGGGTTCAATTTATCCGGCTTATTTACCCGGGTATCCGACACTGCAAGCACTGTAAGGCAGCAACTCTACCACTGCGCCACCATGCTGCCAATATTCTGTGGACTATTTGTCTCATTGTTGCCCTTGTGTATGACTTCATGGTATGTCCTTATTTAAATTAATTGGATAGCACACAAAAAAAGTCTTGCACTGTACCTCAGTACACGCGATAATAATAAACCAATTCAATAGCAGCAATATTAAATTCATTTGGAAGTGAACCTTGGCTTAGATAAGAGAAGTTTACTCACATTACTCTGAATAATCCTGCTTTAACATAAGAGTTTTTTGTTTGTTTTAGGTACTCATTCCAAGATGAGGAAGACATGTTTATGGTGGTAGACCTGCTTCTTGGCGGAGATTTACGATATCATTTGCAGCAAAATGTACATTTCAAGGAAGAAGCGGTGAAACTTTATGTGTGTGAACTGGCTTTAGCTCTGAACTACCTAAAAGGCTACCACATCATCCACAGGTTTGTGATGTTCAAACTATATAATCACATGTTGCCCATTCATGCTGATTCATTTTCATGAACATCTGATCTAAAAATAATTAATATCTTGCATCAGATTTTATATGCCAATTGTTAAATTGAAAACTGTGCTGTTGTATCACATGAATAACTGTGCTGCTATTACCAGGGACATTTATAAAACATGCAAATATTAACATTCTTAATTCATTCTGGAGGTGTATAGCAGAATCACTTTTCACATTAAAAAAAAAAAATTGTTGGATGTGTACTGAAAATAAGTAAGTAAGTAAGTAAGTAAGTAAGTAAGTAAGTAAGTAAGTAAGTAAGTAAGTTTATTGGCTAAGTATTCACATACAAGGAATTTGCCTTGGTGCTCCGCCCACAAGTAACAACATGACATACAGTGATAGTTACGAATGACTCAGAAAACACTAAACATTAATAATAATAAAACATTAATGATAAAACACCATTGATCAAGCATGCGAACCAACAAAATACCAGATCAAAGGGAGGCTACAGATTTTTGGCTGTTGAGTAGAGCAACTACTCGTGGATAAAAACTGTTTTTATGTCTGGCTGTGGCAGCTTTGACAGTCCGGAGTCGCCTTCCAGAGTGAAGTGATTCAAAGAGTTTGTAGCCAGGGTGAGAGGGGTCAGAGATGATCTTGCCCGCTCGCTTCCTGGCCCTTGCAGTTCATCAATGGAGGGAAGGTTGCAGCCAATAATCTTCTCTGCTGATCGGACGATTCGCTGCAGCCTCCAGGTGTCGTGCTTGGTGGCTGAGCCAAACCAGACCATGATGGAGAAGGTGAGAACAGACTCTACGATGGCCGTGTAGAATTGGACCATCACTGCCTGTGGCAGATTGTGCTTCCTCAGCTGCCGCAGGAAGTACATCCTCTGTTGTGCCTTTTAGACTGTGGAGTCGATGATAGCCCCCCACTTAAGGTCCTTGGAGATGATGGTTCCCAGGAACTTAAAAAACTCCACAGATGTGACTGTGGTGTTGTTGATGGTGAGTGGGGTGAGGGGAGGGGGAGCTCTCCTAAAGTCTACAATCAATTCCACTGTCTTAAGCGCATTGAGCTCCAGGTTGTTGCTATGGCACCAGTTGTAACAAATGAAAAGATTGCATTTCTTGGAGTACTACTGATGAATTATATGAGTGAGGTTAGAAATGTAGAGATCTTGGGAAGTACAGAAGGCACAAATATTTGTGCAAGCAAGCAAGTTTATTTATATTGCACTTCAGCAACAAGGCAATTAAAAAGCATTAAAAAGCAATCAAAAGCAATTAAAAACAGTCATTAAACAGAATAGAGAATAAAAACAAGCTAAAATAGAATAAGAAGTATAAAATACAAGAATAAAAATTACAGTGTAGTGTAAGAAATGAATAATTATTTAATTTAATTAAAATTAAAAACAGGTCAAACAGAAAAGTCTTCAGCTCCGATTTCCTTATAAATAAAATGATTGCTAGTAAATGGTGAAATAGACAATAGACAATAGACAATAGGTGCAGGAGTAGGCCATTCGGCCCTTCGAACCAGCACCGCCAGCACTGATCATCCCCAATCAGTACTCCGTTCCTGCCTTCTCTCCATATCCCCTGACTCCGCTATTTTTTAAGAGCCATCTAGCTCTCTCTTGAAAGCATCCAGAGAACCTGCCTCCACCGCCCTCTGAGGCAGAGAATTCCACAGACTAACCACTCTCTGTGAGAAAAAGTGTTTCCTCATCTCCGTTCTAAATGGCTTACTCCTTATTCTTAAACTGTGGCCCCTAGTTCTGGACTACCCCAACATCGGGAACATGTTTCCTGCCTCTAGCGTGTCCAAACCCTCAACAATCTTATATGTGTCAATGAGATTCCCTCTCATCCTTCTAAACTCCAGAGTGTACAAGCCCAGCTGCTCCATTCTCTCAGCATATGACAGTCCCGCCATCCCGGGAATTAACCTTGTAAACCTACGCTGCACTCCCAAAATAGCAAGAATGTCCTTCCTCAAATTAGGGGACCAAAACTGCACACATTACTCCAGGTGTGGTCTCACTAGGGCTCTGTACAACTGCAGAAGGACCTCTTTGCTCCTATATTCGATTCCTCTTGTTATAAAGGCCAACATGCCATTCGCTTTCTTCACTGCCTGCTGTACCTGCATGCTTACTTTCATAGACTGATGAACAAGGACCCCCAGATCCCGTTGTACTTCCCTTTTTCCCAACTTGACGCCATTTAGATAGTAATCTGCCTTTCTGTTTTTGCTACCAGTGGATAACCTCACATTTATCTGCATTAAACTTCATCTGCCATGCATCTGCCCACTCCCCCAACCTGTCCAAGTCACCCTGCATTCTCATAGCATCCTCCTCACAGTTCACACTGCCACCCAGCTTTGTGTCATCTGCAAATTTGCTAATGTTACTTTGAATCCCTTCATCCAAATCATTGATGTATATTGTAAATAGCTGTGGTCCCAGCACCGAGCCTTGCGGTACCCCACTAGTCACTGCCTACCATTCTGAAAGGGACCCGTTAATCCCAACTCTGTTTCCTGTCTGCCAACCACTTTTCTATCCAATATTTGATTAGTTGCCATCTATATATTGATTTTACTAAGCAAGCTCATTCACGACAAGTCAGATGCTTAGGACAAATTGGTCTACTTTGGTATTAAGGATCTGAGCTATCTTAAGAGGTCCATGAACTTTCCCTGCTTGCATGCATAATGCTCTACATATTACTGAAAACATCATACTATTTCATCACCTGTACAACATACAAATATATTTCAATCAAGAGTCCAACATTTAAAAAAATTAACTGGAAAATACATTAACATTTGAAAAACAGGACAGTATATACATTTGAAGCAAGTACAATGGCGATATTTAAAAGACATTTGGACAATAACACAGATAGGAAAGATTTAGAGGGACATGGGTAAATGCGAGTAAAGGGAATAGATTAGCAGGGCATCTTAGTCGGCATGGATGGGTTTAGCCGAAGTCCATGCTGTAAGACTCAATGATTCACTGTGACTCTAATATACATTTGATGAAACAGAATTCTATGATGGGAACAAGGGATGTGCAACAGATGGTGTTAATGTATTAATGATTCAAATGCAACATCAAATAATAAAAACAAAGTTATAATCCGAGTTCTTTCGATTTTTGCCTCCATAAATTCTATTTAAACAATCAAAATTATAGCAGATATTATTAAATTGAATATCAAATATAGGACTTATTTGTAAAGTTCTTTACAATCTACTCTGATGGAGTGTATATCTTGTTTCTCTTTTTCTTCTTGCGTATGGTGTGCACAGCCTAAAGTTGTAGGACAACTTATTTGATTGTGCACGCCGGGTTGATTGCATTCGTCGAAACAGGGCAGACCACTTGAAGGTTGCGATCTTCCACCCCATCTTGTTTCAGATTGATTTAGATATCTATTTTTAAAAGCTTGTAAGTAAAGAATTAGTAAACCAACAGCCAACATGTTATTCATAAAATTATTTTACTGTGCAAATTACAAAGATGATATTGCAATAGTTATAATGGAAGGACATAGCTTTGTTTACTCAATGAAATGTAAGTGCAGATGTTCAGAGAGAATATACATACACATCATCAAATAAGACCCACAGAATCTAGAGTCCACATGGACCTGTAGATCCAATAACTTTATTGATAGGTATTCAATTCCCTGGTGATACAATGGTTACTAATTTTAGTGGCTGAGAAAATGCTGCACTGAGTTTACATCCACCTCATTGCACCCTCAAATTAAATTGATAT
This sequence comes from Malacoraja senta, assembly GCA_038087875.1. NCBI lineage: Eukaryota > Metazoa > Chordata > Chondrichthyes > Rajiformes > Rajidae > Malacoraja > Malacoraja senta. The sequence goes on along the minus strand of CM075977.1, from coordinate 247,376,395 downwards.
TTCTGCAAAAAGAGTCTTCAATACACTCAATGAGTTTTCTGATCTTTATTCATAGGTTAAAAAAACATAATTCCAAACACAGGAGCTGCTTCCTTAATTTCATGGTTTTTAAATGGATTCAAAGCATTTCATTTCAGATATTAATTAAATGTATTGCTTGATTTTATATTCTGCTGCAGTTGCACTATATTTTTCGTATTCGTTTATTATGCTTGTCGCTGAGGATTTTCAGTGCATTGACCCATGTTGTCACAGCATGAATGCTATCAAGACCTGTGAACCTTAGCTGTAATTACACTAATTGATAATACCATTTTACTGGGTATTTCAATGGTTGTTACAGTTTCGGAGGAGAGAAGAGAATCAGCAAAGGTGGGCTTGCCCCACAGAATCTAGAGCCCACATGGACCTGTGCAAGGACCCATCTTTCAATGCAAACATACTTGAGTGCAAGAGATAACAGCAATTTCCCTAGTTAGCATGGTTATTTAAAATTCTATGGCAGGGGAATAAACTACCCACAAACTGGTCACTAAAAAATTGATTATCATTGAAGCACAGGAGGAATGTAGAATCAAGGTGAATGCTAGATTCAATGAGAATGATCATGATACCTTCATTGCAAGCATTTCATCCACTGACGTCTCAAATGCACATCAAATCCAGCTACAAGGCAGATCTACCGATTGCTAGAAAAATTCACCCCATTTTAAGGTTCTCAGCAATTTCAGATCAACCCAAGATGGCACCGAAGCCAGGCAACTCTGCACGCTGGTCCCAGAAGTGGGTCTGCAATCATTCATTACAATCTCTTTTAAATCTCTACTCTAACAGCAGCATTTCTTACTCTACTCTACACTGTGTCTGTACATGGTGGACAGCTTAATTACAATCATGTATAGTCTTTCTGCTGACTGGATAGCATGCAACAAAAAAGCTTTTCATTGTACCTCGGTACATGTGGCAATAAACTAAACTGAACCTCCGCATCCATTTTTAATGTTCAACAGACATTAGTGCACCAAGGAGGTGATAAACCTTTATCTAGAAACAAAGAACTGCAGATGCTAAGATGCATCAGTTTTTGATTGATCTGATTTTCCTTAAACATTGTGAATAGATTTCATGTTCATAAACTCATATTCTCGCAGCAGAATTACGCCATTTGTCCCATCAAATCTACTCCACCATTCAAACATGGCTGATCTATCTTTCACTCTCAACCCCATTCTCTTGCAGCCTCCCCATAACCCTTGACACTCCAACTGATCAAAATGATGACCAGTTAAGATCCCATATATTGTCATCACATAACACCCTATCCTAATATCAAACACCACCTCCCATGACAGATTAAAAATTTACACAGTAAATTCCAAAGGTCTATTTCCCTACTTCATTGTCCTGTATGCCTTGTTTAATACTTGTTTTACTTCGGAGTCACGTGAGTGACTACGTGAAGACCCCGCCAGCCCGCATGCGCATCATATCGTCTAATACATTGCGCAACGACGGCTGGTGGGAGCGCTGCTCCACTAGCGGTCAAACCTGAAGGTAAGTTTTAACTTTTTCCAGGTCTGTTTTCTCCTTGCAGGAAGCTCTTTACAGAGTTCCAGCTGGAGACGTTCCGGGGTCGAAATCCCGGCTTCACCTGGCTCCCTTCTACAGGGACCATGGGGGGGGATCCCGGCTGCGAAAACTGCGGGGATACGGCTCGGGGAAGCCCGACCACAGACATCGCGGGGAAGCCCTTCTACAGGAACCGCAGAGGGAATCCCGGCTGCGAAAACCGCGGGGAAAACCCGACATGGACTTCACGGGGAATCCCTTCTACAGGGACCACGGGGAACCCGCTACGGAGACCGCGGAATGCGGGTAGCGGGCGGCGGTCGAATTCGCCTTTTCGGGTCGCTGGCGGTGGAGCCAGCGGCTTCAGACTGGTGCCAATAGCACCCAGGCAACCCTGCTTGGAGGGTAAGCCACTACATTATCCACAGAGATGCCTGTTACGGACCACGGGAGAGCGGATAGCCGGTGGCCGTCGGGTTCGCACGGTGGAGCAGGACTCAGGGTCAGCGACTTCGACTTGGGAAGCCCAAAGGTAGGCAACCAAACAAAGTCGGAGAGGCCCGGGCTGGACGAGCCTGGCCAGGAGTACGTCTAGGGTATTCTAGGGTACGTCCTTGAACGTCTTACCCAGCCTGATATGGTCCACTAAAACAGGACCATATCAGCACATGGTCCACGGAGGTTTACGGCAGCACCTGTGTACAGGGCTGCTCACAGATCTCCCTCTCAGTAGAGAGGCATGCATGGGTCAGTGTGTGACTGACCCCAACCCCGGAGGAATGTCCATGGCACATGCTGCCATTCATGAGCATTACTAACGGCATAAACACACCTACGCCTCCATGGCATTAGCAGCTATAGTGTATTCTTTCAAGTATATGGCTATACAGGGTAGGCACCATTATGCTGATACCCTCTGATTAATTGTTTCAGTTCTACACATAGTGGTGTCATGGTAATTCCGCTCATTAAAGGGACTGTGGAAGATTCTTCCCCGAGACGCCGAGTTTAGTCAGATCAATAAAGTAATCAAATCTTTGATTTAACTGGGTGGGCGTCTTCGTTTATGTAAACGTCTTTGCCCATGACAAATAACTGGCAGGTTTTTCCAGCTTCCTCCCACTAGGTCTGGCATACGGGGGCTAGAGGCGCTCCAGTCCTTCCCTGTAGACTGGATTGGCATCGGAAAGGAGCAACTAGTCCTGGCGGCTGCTGAAGGAAGCAACCTGACAAACCCCAACTCAGAGTGAGTGCCAAGTCTTGGGCAACTATGTCAGACAAGATTGCGACTCGTCGCAGTCAAGAACGCTCCATCCTAAGGCATGTCAGGCAGCAGCTCCTGGTTCAGGGTTGCAAATTTCCTCACACTCAAAGGAACGGAGTGGTAGAGGGTGCTACAGAAGTGCACATGTGCCTGAAGCGACACCTGTTTCAGGGTTGCAATTCCTCCCACTCGATCGAACGTAGTGATGGAGATGGTGCTAAAATACATGCACACATGCCTGAGGCAGCTCCTGGGTCAGGTTGCATAAGTCCTCCCATTCGGATGTAGGAAGGATGAAGCTGGTTGAGGCAGCTCCTGGTTCAGGTTGCATAAGTCCTCCCATTCGGAGGTATGAAGGATGAAGATGGAGCCATATGATGCCTCCTGTCACGGATACAAGTTGGTAATATTTACACTTGGTTTTTGTACAGATGACAATGATAACATGAGATTAGTTTATACTGCACAGCATACAAGCAAGGGAGTTGCCTTTCAAGGCAGGCTCACAATTATGGCAGATGTGGCCTGTTCATTGTCAACAGGTTCAACTCGCATGTGCAGTATAGACATTTCTGAATAGGAAACTTCGTGGCTGTTTAACTTCCATGGGATCAGTTTCCATTCACAGGGCACCGGAGATATTTGAAATTTAGCTGGATGGGGCAATGATACAGCTAGAAGCGTTGCAAAATGGGCTAACTTCAGCTCCCAGGTTATTTACCAAATTACTGAAACCAGTGCTTCAACTGCTCAGAACTAAAAAACAATTGTCATGGCAAACGGGATGACATTCTAAACGCTGTATTTTGCTAAATTAGCTGTATTAGCCACCAAACTATATTTGAGAAATTGGGTTTCTCACCCATCCAGTTACATTTAAGTTGATACCAACTGAAATTATTGAATATTGGTATTTACCTTTAACTCTATTAATTTGTCTGGGACTCCGCCCTGAGGCAAGAGATTGGAATTAATTGAAGCCTGTAACAACCTTGTTGTTGTTATCAAGCAGCCTTCTATTCATCAATTATAATTGGCAATATATTGGCTTTCAGCTGTGCTATTTGGCCTTTGCATTATCAGTATACACATGCAAAGAAGCAAGCTCTCAAGTACCATGTAGGTCATTGTTACCAGACCTAAACTATTCCAGCTGAAACTATCAAAGTCACCATGGTGGACAAACAGTATTGAGCATTGCTCCACTAACTTTTCAGCAGTAAATCTTCAGTTAATTACAAACTGATGCTATTGCTCAAAGATGGAAAATTACTAATACCATCTCTAGTTACGGAGGCGGATGGGATTGCATGAGTTGCCAATATTCAGTTATAAGATATCAACTACCTATAGACACTAAGTGCATTCTATGGGTTAAAGGTTTGTGCGGATATGCATGATCTGCTTGCTCAAGTCCAAGTTGATGCACTTTGGTGGTGGTATGTTTATCACATGGGTGCAACCAAGTTAAAGTATCCGGAGATAGTTTACCTACCCTCATTTGGCACTGGTGTATCATTATGTAAAATCAATGATAACACAGCATGGATGTTGGATCACAAAGTATTTAATGACATTGTGGCTCGATGGAACACTAAAAGATCCAGATATTTGCATCCAGGCTCAATCACCAGTTGCAAAAAATATGTGGCATATCAGTGGCGATGGATGCATTCTCGCTACACTGGGGAGGAATGTTCTTTTATGTCTCCCTTCATTTTGCCTCATCAGACGGGTCTTGCAAAAAATTCAGCAAGTTCCCACTTCAGGCTTCTTCATAGTGCCTGACTGGCATTTACAGCCATGGTTCCTGCTGATGTGGGGAATGATAATAGAACCTTATATGGTTATTTCTAGACACAAAAATTTGCTGGTTTAGCCATGACTTGGGAAACCATCCTCTGCATGATAAAAATCAATTCATTGACTTGCAGACTCTGAGAAGACCGTTCCTGTGGCTTGGGTTGTTAAACCAAACCATGGACATGCCCACTGCAGATTGCAGGGATAGCACCAAATAAGCTGTATTTTCCTCATAAGGAGATGGGAAGTAGTTGTTTTATGCTAATATTACATATGTTTCGGCACGGATGACTGACGTCTTGAAGTTCAGGTTATATGGGTTTTGACAAATATTAAGTTAAAGTGCCATTTATTGTGCCGAACGTGCCTTCTCATCATATTGGCTGCGGGGAGCAGAATCCAATCTGTCGGGTCTCGCTCTCTGATATCTAAATTATGAAGGGTATCTTCAAACTCAAAACCTCCCAGGCCCAGGTACGCAGAGATATGGGATGTTAACATTGTGCTAACGCCGCTTCGCCGGTGGGATCCAGCTACATCCCTGTCCTTGATCAAACTCACTTACAAAGTGGTTATGCTCATGGCGCTGACTCCAGCGCAACGGGTCCAGTCATTGCATAAGCTAGGGACTGGACAGGATGACTATATCTGCAAGCAAAATAACATTTTATGGTTATGTCTTAGTCAAGCAGAATAGACCAGGGGCATCAGGTCTTAAACTAGACTTGTTGGCATATCCCTTGGACCTTCGGTTGTTTGTGGTCATGCATCTACACCAGTATGTTAAGGTCACTAGAGCTTAAAGACTCTGAACTAGCAATATTTGTTAGTTACATATAGCCTCATAAGTAGGTATCACTTCAGACCATCTCCAAGTGGTTAACGGGTTCTGGCTTATACAGGAGTGAACACTGACATTTTTAAGTCTCACTCCACCAGGGCAGCAACAACATCAGCAGCAGGGTTATGGACGTTTCGCGGGACCACGTCCTAGCGGCTGCAGAATGGTCAAACGAACGATCTTCCAAACATTTTAGAACTAACCCATTGCCAGGCCTGGGGTATTTGCCAACTCTATGTTCGGTTCTGTTTATAGTTTCCTCCCGGTTGAGGGAGGTTACTATTATCATTAATTGTTCATTAAAAGCATCAACATGTCCATATCTATGTCATGTCTGAATGCATTATTAATGTTCACTCATCATTGGTCAACTGATGCAGTGTGTGACGTATGGACCCGTTTCCACAGCATGAAATCACAGAACTTTGAAATCTTCACGTAGTCACTCACGTGACTCCGAAGTAAAATAGTAAGATTAAACGAGAACTTACCAGTTTGAAGTTTGATCTTTATTTTATGAGGAGTTACGTTGAGGGATTACGTGCCCTCCACTCCCAACCCTCTATCATAAAGGTCAGCTGGTATGCTAGTTCTCTTATCTTACTATGTTTAGTTCGACTACTGTTATCTGTGATTTCACACCGCTGCTTTGAAGATTGACGCGCATGCGTGCTGGCGGGGTCTTCACGTAATCCCTCAATGTTACTCCTCATAAAATAAAGATCAAACTTCAAACTGGTAAGTTCTCGTTTAATCTTACTATTTATTTGGTATCCAAGCTTGCTGAGAGTATATGGTTCATATTGCTGAGAGCAAGCTTCATATTATCCACAATCTTATCTTGTGGTCTATCGGTAAATGAAGTGGCAGACTATTGCCCCACTGAGGGATCAATTTATCATTATTATGGCACCACATTATGTTGCACTCCGCAGAAACACAGATTGATGAATGTACAAAACATTTACATTTGTGAATTGATAATGTGATTTCACTGGAACTAATAGCAGAAGAACTAATTTAAATAATTTACCTCTTTCCAATGTGCATCAACTTTATATATTCACCTGGAATAAGTATCGGCTTGCTCCTGGTATACACAATGTTTGCCCTGATCCTCAAAGAGCTCATGAATCCTGATGGTGATTTGTGGCTTGGGGATGCAGGACTGAGGAGTTTGTGAACGTCACCTAGGGTAAGATGTCTCTGATGAGAAAATTGAGGTTTTAGACATGCACTGTAAGAGCAAATTCACATTTAAGGCAGAGAGGAATACAGATTTGAGACAGAGACATTAACTCTGCAGCATGAACCACTGGAGGGAATGTGATTATTTAAACTTCTGCCACAGGCTATTGAAGCAGGGAAACTTATTCACCTGATCAAGGTAGAGTTCCCTGTGCCATATCAATTAAAATTGTTTGCACACCTTCCAAATGCATGTTATAAAGATGCCACTCAGAATAAGATATACCAGCAGTAATTGAATAAAGATTTTTTTTAACACATCTCCGTTCTCAGCCTTCCGCTGTTCCCCCATCACTCAAATATTTTATCTGGTGTGATAGTTTCATGTAGGTTTGCCATAACTGTTCAAGGCAACTACTATGAAGTATAATTGGACTTATTGCCTTTCAATTGTTATGAAAACAGAAAGATGCTCCGTTTATACCTTGAACAATAGGGCAGCTTAATGTGAACGAGTGCTTATAGTCAGACTACATAAAGACAGGGTAACCATTGAATTCTAGCAAGCATTGGGAATTGTGGATTGCACTGAAATAGAAAAACATGTTTTATTTCATTAACAACCTGTTTGTATGACGCTATTCAAATAAATGTGAGACAGTGCTATTTATCACTTTTCATTTTACTTGTAAATCTGAAATGAGAATGAAGCAGTTTGTAAAATATGATTAAAAACAAGTGATTCATGGTTTTCCTCTTGATGGCATTATCTTTTGAAATATGACCTTTCTTTATACCTACATTTCAGAAACCTTAACGTCAGTTCAATAAATCATTTATTTTACCTACCCGTCACAAGTGGTAGAATTGTGTGGGAATGAATCATTGAAATCATGCTATTAAACATTCGATCAAGGGTTCTCATGCTTGCGGGCAGTTGTTGGTTGATAAGTTTATCCTGTCTCAGCAGTCAACATGTGGGCTGAATTATATGGATGGAACATATGATGTCAACACACAATGCCTGGTTTGTTTGCCCAGGCACATAACGTAAAAGGGGAAATGTAAACGAAGACATTTGATTTCAATTGCCTTTAAAGGAGAAAATATTAGCATGGAAAGGAGAGATGGGATCAAATTTTGTAATTTGTTCTCTCACATTCAATCTACCCAGAATAGGACAGGCTATTAAACTGGAAGAGTGGTCAGGATTGCCCTATGAAATATGCTCATAGCAACATGGAACACAGAACATAAAACAGTACCGATTATAGACACAAAATGCTGGAGTGAGTTCGGGGACTGAGATCGCACCCTTGCAGGGTATCAGTGTTGAGAATTATTGTGGAGGCCGTATTGTTAGCTATCCACACAGGTTGCTGTCTGTGGCTCAGAATGTCAAAGGATCCAGGGGCAGAGGGGAATACTCATTCCCAGGTCCAGGAGTTTGCAGATAATTTTGGATGGGACCATGGTGTTGAAAGCAGAGCTATAGTCAATGACTAGGTGTCTAACATTGTCCAGGCGAGGGAAAGGAGCAGGTTTGGGGGGTGGGGTGGCAGGTGTTGGGAGATGGTGGAAGAAATGAGTCAAAGCCTGGCAAGTTAGCCATTCTTAATTTTTAATTTGATTGAGATTTCAAGCTTCTAAAAATACTTTCACACCATGTAATTCATCTTAAGGTACCATCTTTAGAAGGGTGGTGTATTTTACTCTCATATCCTTCCTAGTTGTGTCCACTTAGAAGTCTCTTTATTTGGCATCTTTATCTGATCCTCTGAGAATAAGAATAACTCTTCCTACTCTTGTCCATGAAACTATTCTTTTATTTTTTCTTACAACTTAATAAGCTTCCCACACCCACCCTCCACCGCCCTTCCACCCACAACACAAATCAGTACCTTACGATTATTTGGAAAGTTAAAATACTGAGAATTATCTGTGCAGTAAGACATTGAGCCTGAAAGAATATTTCTATAGTTTACCTCGATGCATTATCAAGTCTTTGCACGCCCGTAATTTAGTCTGTTTTTGTATGTTGTCACAATATAAAGATACTCAATCCATAAACACATGGGTGGTCCCCATACCCACAATACTGAGATGTGGCAGAAAATCTGTCAGATATGATTTAAACACAGTTTCTACATTTACGCAGCTAATTTCTGGCTGGATAGATTCTTAATCCTCTCCCACTGCCTTTCAAAGTATTGTGCATTTCACGGAGAGCAAACCTATATTGTTGGCGCAATCATTTCCCATGCATCCCATTTATGTCAGCTGGTGCAGTTCCAGTTAAAGGTCCTCCATGTTAACATTTTAGAAGATAACATTCAGTATAATTTGGAAGGAACTGCTGATGCTGTTTTACACTGAAGATAGACACAAGATGCTGGATTAACTCGACGGTCAGGCAGCATCCCCGGAGGAAAGGAATAGGTGATGTTTTGGGTTGAGACCCTTCTTCAGGCGGAGAAGAAAGGCCTTGACCTGAAACATCATCTATTCCTTTTTTCCAGAGATGCTGCCTGACCCGCTGCGTTACTCCAGCATTTTGTGTCTATTCATTATAATTTGTTGTATAACACATGCGCTTTTCTACATTGCAAATTGGTTGAGTTTCCTAGTTTTACATCCACTTATCACAAGAATATGTGCTCTAGAAATGGTATCAGATTCCTCCTTATGTCGGGATTAAATACAGCCATTCTACTGAAGTAGAAGTGAAAACCAGCTGGATATCAGAATATAATCAAAGTATAATTAACATTTACTGTGAAGGGCCTCAGAGTTTTCAAATCATTTTGTAAAGCCAGTGGGAAGTGTTTCCTTTATTTTTCATATTTTGTCTTCAAATATATCTTATAAAATGAATGCTTACAATATAGCTGTAGCTATAGCTGCTATTGTGATCAACTAGTGAGCACAAGAGATTGCAGCTTCAATGCAATTGCCAGCAACGCATCTAACTGGATGTTGCTTTGAGGCACAATATAGCTATTATGCAGTGTCTCTCCACAAACTCAGATTTTACTGCAGGATAGCACAAGAATTGATTCTTTAAGGTTTGGGGACAAGATAGAAGCAATAATTGATTAGAAATAGCAATTTCAAAGAAATAATTTCATGATGTAGCTGTTTGCTTTATTTCAACTACCGTATTTCCCGGCAATGAAGACGCTATTTTTTACCCCAAAATAAGGCACGAAAATTTACCTGCGTCTTGGAGGCCGAAGGTTAGGTTGTTAGCCAAGAAAGATAGACTTGGCTATCCCTCAGTACAGCAACATCAAGAACGATGTTGCTGTACTGAGGGATAGCCAAGTCTATCCCTCATTGCTGGCAGCTGATGGGAAGCGGCTGTAAAGTGGGAAGCGGCTGTAAAAGGACAGCGCCGCGGGGGGGGGGGGGCGGGTGGGGGGGGGAGTTCCTTTCACAGCATGTGGGGTCTGGCCAGGGGTAAAGTTGAGGGGAGGGCAGAAACGCTGAGATGGAGGGGGTCGGGGATGATGCCAGCAACTCACTCACTCACCGTTGCCGCGGCGCTCCGGGCGCGGAGCCACCGCATTGTGGCCGGGGAGGGAAGTAGCTCGGGTGGCTGCGAGCGGCCGCCGTTCATTAAATTCCCACTGTTGCCGGGAGCAGGACATGGCCTCACTTGCTGCGCTGGGTGACACTGCATGGCATTCACTGCCCGGTCCGTGTCTTTCAATGTAGACCGGACAGTGAGGGGACCAGCTCAAGAGCAAAGATCATAGAGTGGAGCAGGTCAGCGGGCGATGGATAACAGGACAGCGGGCTGTGGAGCTTACTCCCATGTCAGCACGATCAAGGGACCAATTGAGGTTACTCGCGGTGACACTCCGCTCTATGATCTTTGCTCTTGAGCTGGGTGACACTGCATGGCATTCACTGTCCGGTCTACATTGAAAGACACGGATCGGGCAGTGAATGCCATGCAATGTCACCCAGTGCCATGTCCTGCTCCCGGCGGCAGTTGGAATTTAAGGAACGGTGGCCGCTCGCAGCATTCAGAGCTGCTTCCCTCCCCGGCCACAATGCAGTGGCTCCGCACTGGCAGCGGTGAGTGAGTTGCTGGCATCATCCCCGACCCCCTCCTTCTCAATGCTCCTGCCCGTGCTGACCCGAGCCAGACTCCCCACACGCTGTGAAAGGAACTTTCCCCCCAATTGGTCCCTTGAACTAGTATTGTCATTCAATAAAATCACAACTGATTCAGCTTGTCCCGGTGTGCTCCCGTTTTTCCCACCATCTCTCCACCTTCCGTCACCCTCCACCCCCCACCCATTCAGTCATTCCGAATGAAGGAGATCTGGAAGCCTTGGGCAAATTGAATTGTTATTTTCTTTATTTTTATTTTAAATTTTTTATCTTTTGAGCGTGAGAACTTTTATGCCCTGCCAGCCTTTTTTCAAAATTTAGCAACTCAAAATGGGAGTGCGTCTTCGACGCAGGTGCGTCTTCATTGCCAGAAAATATGGGGTACATCTATTTTCACAATGAGAGATCGCTTTGGAAATCACAGCAATTTGGGTGAAATTTCAAACATTTCCCTTTATTTGCTGATGTCTGCTGAGGAAATGAATGCTTGGTCCTATATTATGGGTCTCTTTTGTTACCATAAATTGTCAGCTGGAAAATAATTTTGCAGTCTTTCAGTCTGAAGCATTTGGATTGGAATTTTAGGCTTACTCGTCTACAGGTTTCATTGTGTGTTACCCTGCACAATAAAATTGTTATTTGAATGTGACAATAAACATTTGCTTTTCATGCAAATCATATCTAAGCAGCCACTCAAAGGGAATTTAGATTTTGCAACAGTGACTGGGTTTCCACAATATATCAATAACCACGAAGTGCTGTGACAGATACTGCAAGGGATGTGCAAGGCATTTCATAAAACAAAGGCATTTGATTTTTCATCACCCAGACTGACAATTCATTATTACACTGAGGCACCTATGCAAAATGGAAAGTGTTTTCCAGTACATGAGACATTAGATTAAAGGTCCATCTTCCCTTTCTGGTTGCAAAATATTCATTAGAAGACATGATTTCTACCCACATATCTTGGTCCCAGATGCAATACTGCTGAAATTGGAACATTGAATTGCAGAACAGAGAACAGTATAGTGCTGGAATAGTCATGAGGGTCAAGAGTGGTTAATTGTCATATGTAATGAAACCGGAGTATGAAATTCTTACTTGCAGCAATACAGCAGGTTTGTAAGCACAATACTCAATATATAATATAATGAACAACCAACAAACAGAAGTTCAATAAATAAAAAAACACCAATATTGGTTTGATAACCAATATTTTCAAAATAATTCCAATGGAATAATGAAATTGTGCCTGATATTCACTTATTTTTGAATTGCAAAGAATACAGCAACGTCAGCTTAAAGTGGTAATGAAGAGTGGTGATCTGAGATGTGTTATTTAATGAGAAGAACACCCAAAAGTAAACTATTGGCCCATTGTTTGGTCTTCTTCTTTCGTGTCCATCTTCCATGTTTCAAATGTTGACATCGCTGTCATCGTCCGTCCTGAAAAGGACGCAAGCTTCCGGCGACAATCAGTGGGAGCCACCACTTGTTGCAATAGATGAAGGTGGTAGAAAAATGAACTCAGGATACATAGAAACATAGAAAATAGGTGCAGGAGTAGGCCATTCGGCCCTTCGAGCCTGCACCGCCATTCAATATGATCATGGCTGATCATCCAACTCAGTATACTCAGTACACAGTTTAAGGATACCAGTTTGCAGCCCCGCGACGTGGACGCTTCTGCCATTGTTTGGTGATCACAGCAATACATGATGTCCCAGTCCTTTAGTTCCACTGCATAAACCATGTACAAGATCAGAACAATCCAGAACGCACTGAGGAATTCAGGAAAGATCGAGGATGTGTCCCTGTCTGGGGTGAGAGAGGTGGTGTGGTTATGTTAACAGGGAGGGGAGGCTGGGAGAAATCGATGGGTCAGAGATTAGGCCAATGTGCCAAGCAATCAGGTGAAGTGCAGAAAGGGGATGTCAGTCAGAGGTTTGTCCGCTGGAAAAGCACAATCATGATTGGGAGTTCATGCGGTTAGAAGGGTGGCATGAGTAGTCAAGAGAGGGCGGTGAGGTGGTCAGTTAGGGGGATTGTAATTGGCAGTCAATGGATGGGGATTACCATCAGAGCTCAATGAGAGGTTCACTGGAGAGTTAGTTTAGTTAGTTTAGTTTAGTTTAATTTAGAGATACAGCGTGGAACCAGGACATCGGCTCACCAGTCCATGCCGACCAGCGTTCACCCGTACACTAGTTCTATCTTACATAATAGGGACATTTAACAGAAATCAATTCACCGACAAACGTGCGTTTCAACGGAATGTGGGAGGAATCCGGAGAAACCTTGCAGTTAAGTGGAGAACGTACACACTCCGCACATACAGCTCCCATAGTCAGGATTGAACCCGGGTCTCTGGCGCTGTAAAGCAGCAACTCTACTGGCGTGCCACTGTGCCATCCCTTGTGAGAGTAAATTACCGAAAGGGGAGGCAGCTGGGTTGAGATTTCAACTCGTTCTCATTGATGTGAGCCCAGCTTGCTGTGAACGCCTGCTGCTCTAATGATGGCAGGCAGGTCAGGGCTTATATGCACTTATGAAAAAGGCAGAGGTGATGGTCACACTTATGTGGCACATTGCTCGAAGCAATTGCACAGACCCAGGGATGCCCCTGTGTTAATGCAGCAGAAGTGCGGAGGCACTGCAATAGAGCCACTGGGTTTCATAATCCACATGGAAAATCCTCTATTTCCAATGACGCTTGATTTTTGTCCCTAGAAATTGTATTGTACAGTCCACAAGAATGTGGATCAATTTAATCCAATTTCTAGGAATGTTCTTTGGATTATTGTTCCAAGACTCTGGAATACAGCCCAGTAAAGTAACAAGTATTCCACCCAGCCCACCTGCTCAATCTTTGTCTTGAAATTCAGGGTCAGCGATTTTACACAGATTTTGTTTATGCATCACACTTGCGCACTTAGCAAGTGTGGTTTGGAGCAGCTATAACTAATTATTAAAAAATTCAATTTGCACCATCTGTTCACTTCATTAATTCATTGCATATCATTTTGCAGCTGACGACTCAATTCTGTACAGAGCAGTTGGCAGTTTTTTTTAACTTGCAGAGATTGACCAGGTGTCAGCCTCAGAATGTAGTCTTGCAGTTGGCTGTGAAAGTGGATTTTAAACCCTCCTGCTCGGATGGCCATTGAAGAACAGCCAGACATTCCCAGTGGCTTGTTGGACATTGTTTGCATGGCTGGATCTGAAATTGGCCATTTACCATCTCGTGCTATTCATGGCCATATCTGCACACTAAAGGATTCCTGCATCGTTAACATGACAATGATGCCTTGGAGGTCAAATTCAAGTTGTTGTTCTGGGAACCCTTACGAGTGCACATCGTACTATGTGCGACATTATTTGTTTCAGTCTTAATCAAGACCGTTCCGTCGGGTCCTATCATCACTGTATGGTTCTCATTTTTTCTATAATGGTCTGGTTATGCACTATTATTGTCTGTTAATCTCTCAAAACGCACAATTTATTTTATCATAGTTTATTGTATATTTTTTTCTGATGTTGGTGAGTTAATGTGCCTGGAAAGCTGACAAATTTGTAGAAAGACTCCCAACCAGTAAATACTGGAAACCTAATGGCAGGGACAGTTGCAGTGTTTACACTTCATCCTGCCCTGCTTGCAATGTAAAATTATCCCAGTTTTTCCATCACCCTTAAAAGCTTCCTCCCATGGCAGTGTTTCCCTATCTTACAATGAGGGTTCATAGGAACTTTAACTTTATCCATCATATTTCGTATTGCTCTGTTCTCATACCATCTTCATAAGTTCATGTTCGTAAGTGATAGGAGCAGAAATAGGCCATTTGGCCCATCAAGTCTACTCTGCCATGCAATCATGGCTAATCTATCTTTCCCTCTAAAACCCCATTCTCCTCCCTTCTCCCCATAACCCCTGACACCCGTACTAATCAAGAATCTCTGCCTTGAAAATATCCATTGACGGCCTGCACAGCCTTCTGTGGCAATGAATTCCATTGATTCACCACCCATTTTCTCCCTTCCAGGACCATTGCAGGATTTCCCTTGTGTTCAGCTTCCAATTTTCTCCCCTCCCAACCACCAACCTCATTAGTCAACAAACATTCCACCGGGTGGCGCTTCGATGGCAACCTTGCCTACAATCTGTCTGTCCTTTTCGTCTTTTTTGTTGTTATTTTTAGTGTGTTTAAAAAGTATGTTTTAATGTTCTCTGGCTTGTTTCATGTGGGGGTGGGCGAGGGGGTCGGGGGAAACTTTTTTTCAATCTTGAACCTTGCCGGAGATGCGATTGTTTTCCAGAACGTATCTCCGGTTGCTCTGCGGCCTAACATCATGGAGCTGGAGGCCTTGCTCGGGACTGACTTTGAGCTTCACCACGGGGCATGGACTTACCATCGGAGCCGATTCCTCGCCTGGGATCGACGCTCCAACCGCAGCCTGCGGACTTTAACATCAGGAGCTCGCAGTCTCAGGAGAGACCGAGTCGGGAAGCTCCAAAAGCCGCACGACGTTCGACTAGCCCCAACCCGGGTAGATCACCTGGCGTGGTGGAGCTGAGATCCACCCCGATGCAGGAGCTTGATCACCCCTACAAGGAGGCCCGCCGCCGGCTACGGGAGTAAGATCATCCCGTCAACAGAAGGGTAGAGGCCCCCGACCACTGGAGGACAAAGAAGGGAGAGATTGGACTTTTTTTTCACCTTCCATCACAGTGAGGAATGTGGAGGAGTCACTGTGGCGGATGTTAATGTTAAAATGTATTTTGCGTGTTATGTTGCTTTTTATTGGTATGACTGTAAGGCAAATCAAATTCCTCGTATGTTGCAAAACATACTTGGCTAATAAAGTATGATTATGATTATGATTTCTCTGCCAATTCCACTATCCTCAACATGATGTCACCACCAAACGCATATAATCCATATATGACAGGGTTGAAAACTGCCTCTTAGTTTACTTAAAAGGACACAAAGTACTGGACTAACTCAGCAGGTCAGCATCCCTGGAGAACATGGATATGTGACGTTTCAGGTCGAGTCTGAAGAAGGGTCCCGACCTGGAAATCACCTATCCATGTTCTCCAGGGAAGCAGCCTGACCTGATGAGTTACTCAAGAGTCAAGAGTGTTTTATTGTCATATGTCCCAGATAGAATAATGAAATTCTTACTTGCAGCAGCACAACAGAATATGTAAACGTAGTACAATGTAATGAACAAGAGAAAAAAAAGTTCAGTGTTTGTACGCATACTTATATATATATAAATAATAGTGCGATAATAACAATAATAGTTTATGTAGTTCAGAGTTTATTTAGAAATGTCAGTGTTTAATAGCCTGATGGCTGTAAGACAGAAGCTGTTCCTGAACCTGGACGTTAGAGTTTTCAGGCTACTGTACCTTCTTCCCGATGGCAGGTTTGAAATGAGTGTATGGCCAGGGTGATGTAGGTCTCGGATGATGCTGGCTGACTTTTTGAGGCAGCAACTCTAGCAAATCCCTTCAATGGTGGGGAGGTCAGAGCCGGTGATGGACTGGGCAGTTTTCACAACTTTTTGCAGTCTTCTTCGCTCCTGGACATTCAAGTTGCCGAACCAGGCCGTGATGCAACCAGTCAATATGCTCTTACAGTACACCTCTAGAAGTTCAAGTACCAAATCTCCACAATCTTCTCAGGAAGTAGAGGCGTTGATGGGCTTCCTTTATAATTGCATCAGTGTGCTGGGTCCAGGAAAGATTTTCAGAGATATGCACGCCAAGCAATTTCCAGCCTTTTGTGTCCTTTTGTGTATTAACCACATCTGCAGTTATTTGATTCTCAGTTTACCTGACCTGCTAAGATCACTGAGGTTCTCTAGCTGAGTTGGTACTAACAGCCCTGTCCTCCAATCTCCATGCCTGCTGGTAATGGGAGAGGGGAGTCTCCCCCTGTTCTTCCATGAAACTTCTTTCTCAAATCTTCTTTCTCAATTCTTTCTCAACTCATAATTATCAGTAAGCTCCTGACCCTTACTATTGACATTTCCTCAGTTTTTATAGCTGTGTATTTTTGTTCTGCATAATCAAAGATATTCCAAGATGTTAAGCACTTTATTTTTCTCCAGACATTCCGAGTGTGCACCAGCTTGCTATTGCCTGACCCAGAGGGATGATGTCGCAATGAGAGGCACTTGCAATGTGAATTACTCAATCCATCCGAATATGGGGCTATGGTATGCCTCATCACACAGACCAGTCTCCCTAACATAGACTCCATCTACACTTCATGTTGCCTCGGGAATGCAGCAAACATGTTTCACCCCAGTCATTTCCTCTTCTCCTCTCTGGGCAGAGGAGACAGAAACTCAGGAATAGCTTCTTCCCCTCTGTTATCAGACTACTGAATGCTCCTCCCATAAACTAGGGTGTAGTTCCGATCTTCTAACCTACTTGGACATTGGTGCTTTTCTCTGGAACTGTAATGCTATGATCCTGTAAACTATATTCCACATTCTGGTACTTATCTCTTTGTACTGTTGTACATGTTATACTTGTGTATGTCCTGATTGTACTCATGTTTATTATGATCTGATTTAATTGGATAGCACGCAAATAAAAGCTTTTCACTGTATCTCGGTACATGCGACAATAATAAACCAGATACTAACACCATGTCAAACTAGTAAAATTACAACCCTACCATATCACTACATGCTTAGTCCTGTAGTGAGGCATTAAATAAATTGGATTCACTGCTGTGTAATATGTATCTGAACTATCTGTATAAACCCAGGTAAACACAAATTGACTTAGATTACACATTTAGTTGGAAAGTGCATTTTCAGAAATAAAAAAGAGTTGACAGCAGCTCAAAATCAAACAACAGACCGATTGAACAGGAGTAAAACATTTTGAAGCAACTCTTAACTACATCCAATTTTTACCTATTAAACTCAGAGTTGCAAACAGCCATAATTCTGCAGGTTTAATATCTCCAGGGAGTGCAAGTCACATTGTATTTACTATTCTTGCAGAAGATGTTCACGAAAAAAAGTCTGGTGCTCAGAAATAGCACTCAGTAGAAATATGGCATTGGCCTGCAACATATTTAAACTGACAAATATCTATGCTGAATTACACACATACCTAAATGATTCTGACAGGCATCACCTGTGGGTTTTTAAAGTGCCTCTGTGTCTTGCAAGGTTGAATATATTTAACATAACTTTGTAATTTACAAAGCAATCAAGGCAAAGAAGATATAATGTTGGTGAATGGTTTATACTTTTAGTATGGGTAAGATCATTAGATTTTAGATCTCAACATTTTAAAGGCAGGTCCCTCCTCTCCCTCAATTATCTCAAGATAGGTGTCCTAAACAAATAATAGAATGAAGATTATTTACAAGTTTTGAGAAAATCAATCTTTTTTCCTTCTCCCATCTTTTGCAATTTTTGCTCGCTCCAATAAGATCCTGCCACCAGTTACCTCTTCTCCTCTCATCCACTTTCTGCATTTGGATGGACTGCTTACTTTGTGACACCCTGATCTTTTCTTTCTTCAATCACTACCCACCAACTGCCAACCATCCTCTTCCCATGGCAACTACCCATGCAACCATAGAATATACAACATCTGTCTATTCAACCTCTTACCTTCTCACCATCCAAGGACCCAAACAATTATTCCAGGTAAAGTAGTGATTCACTAGCACTTCTTCCAATCCAGTGTATTGCACTCAGTCTTCACAACACATCCCTCTGCAACTGGATCCTCAACTTCCTCATCAACAGACCACAATCTGTATGAATTGGCAGCGACAGTTCCTTCTCGATAACCATCAAGGCTGCGTGCTCAGCCCCCTGCTCTACTAGCTCTATACTCACGACTGTGTGGCTGGATACACCTCAAACTCCATCTTCAAATTCGCTGATCACACCACTATTGTTGGACGAATTACTGATGACCATGAGTCAGAGTATAAGAGGGAGATCGATCAACTGACCAAATGGTGCCACCACAACAACCTTGCTATCAATGTTAATAAAACCATGGAACTAATTGTCGACTTTGGAAGAGGAAGGACGAGGCTACACAAACCTGTCTTCATTGACGGGATGGTGGTGGAGAGAGTCAAAAACTTCAAATTCCTGGGCGTACATATCTCAAGATCTGTCCTGGACCCAGCATGTTGATGAAATCAGAGTCTCTACTTCCTTAGAAGATTAAGGAGATTTGGTATGTCAATGAGTAGTCTCTGGTACAGTAGAGAGCATATTGACTGGTTGCATCACGGCCTGGTTCGGCAACTCAAATGCCCAGGAACAAAGAAGAATGCAATGAGTGATGAACACTGCCCAGTCCATCATGGACTGTTGTCCCAACCTTCGGAGGGACCTACAAGACTCACTGCCTCAAAAAGGCAGCCAACATCATCAAAGACCCACACCACCCTGGCCACACATTTCACGGCTGCCCTTGGAACAAGGTGCCTGAAAACTATAACGTCCAGGTTCAGGAGTAGTTTCTTCCCTACAACCATCAGGGTATTAAACACTACAACCTCCAAATAAGCTCCAAACTACATAGACTAGGGGCATTCTTTTTTCTATTTTGTCTTTGCACTTTTATTGTTTGTTTATCCAGAGAGAAGGAATGGGTGGTGTTTCAGATCGAGACCCTTCTTCCTGGAGAGAAGGAATGGGTAATGAGAGGGAAGAAAGAAGTGTCTCGACCCGAAACATCACTCATTCCGTCCCACTGAGTTACTCCAGCATTTGTTTTCTTTCTTCGATTTAAACCAGCATCTGCAGTACTTTCCTACACATTATTGTTTGTTTGTTTGACATACTGTATATATATCTGAGCTAGTCCCATTTGTCCGTGTTTGATCCATATCCTTCCAAACCTTTTCTATGCATGCACCTGTCCAAATGTCTTTTAAATATTGTTATTGTACATGCTCAACCATTTCCTCTGGCAGCTCATTTCATTTACTCACCACCCACTGTGTGAAAAAGTAGCCCCTCAGGTTCCTATTAAATCTTTTCCCTCTTGCCTTTAGTATAAAGGAGGCTAGGGTATGATGAACCTTCTAAAGGTGAGAAAAGGGAACACCATTCTTAAGGACTTGCTGTTATCAGGAATCTTTCAATATTTATACATATTTCATTAAATGTGCACTTTTGTTTTATTCATCCAGAAAAGATTTGTATTCATTAACGAAAGGTTGTTTTGAAACTTATTGATATAAAGCAATTCTATATTGTAAGAAAGGAATAGGAACAGTCTATTAAAAAAAATGCTCCAATGTCAATTCCATGGGAGAAATATCAAGTGCACCCAAAACACAATTGTAATTTTCTGTAATATTTACAAATCTGGTATAATACATAATGGCTTCTCATTACTTTCACTGTATAGATGGGATTAGCAGAAATATAATTAAGGAACATAATTAAGAAACTATGTGTGAATTACCAATAAACTCTGTTTCCATTTTTGTTTTAGGGACATCAAACCTGACAATATTCTTCTTGATGAGCATGGTAAGTTGCTAATACCTGTTTATCTTGATTTGTAAGTGTTCATGTCTGGACTTAAGATTCCCTGTGTTTATCAAGTGATGAATTGTCCCACAGAAGTATCTAAACATTGTTTCAAACAATGTTATTACTATTGCTAGATCCAATTTCAATCTTTATTTCAAATTCAACATAAAAAAATCTCCTCATAAATCTTTACATATTAATATTTTGTTTCTATCAATTGAACAACAACATTGGGTAATTATATTGGAGTCAAACAGCATTGTATAAACAAAATAATACTGGATTTATCTACTGCATTCTAACTTTCTTACAGGCTTTCTTACAAGATTTGTCTTTCCGACCTATGTGTTTGACTGCTTGTTTGTCTCCTTTAGATTTTTTCTCTCCTTCACTACATAAGAGACTTAGTGACTATTCAACAGAGTGGAAGTATTCTGTTATCAATTGATAGCATTTTGTTTGTAGATTTTAAGAAAGTACCAGTGTCCTATTATAAGCATTTAAACTACAGAAAATGTTGGTGCTTTATTTTAAATTATCTTTTTAGATTTATATATTTTTTTAAACATCTTTCGTGATGCACCTTGGCTTAAAAAAGATCAAACTTCTAAATTTCCTACTTCATCAGATTCTAACCATGGATATGAGGCAGCATCTATAAAGAGAGCAACAGTTAATATTTTAGGGCAATGCACTTTCATCATAATCGATTAATGCTGAAACAATAAATATTTCACTTTCCCTAGATGCTGCTTAAACTTCTGAGACATTTCAATATTTGTCATTGTAATAAATGCTGTCTCCAATACTGAGCAAAACGCAAAGTGCTGAGGGAATTCTGCCTAAAGAAGGGTCCTTTGTATGTCCATTCCCTCCTCTAACTTCTCTAATTTCAAATAACCCTTGCTTTCCCTCTCTCTCCATCCCTCCCCCATCCTAGTTCTCTGACCAGTCTGACTGTGCTCATTAAATTTTACATTATATGCCTTGTTGTCACCCTCCCCTAGCTAACAATGACCTATTCTACATCATCTTTGATCTTCATCCCCTTTGATCTCTCTTCACACCTTACCTTTCCTTATCTGTCTCGTTTCCCTCTTTCCTGACTCTGAAGAAGGGTCTCAACCCGAAACATAACCCATTCCTTCTATCCAGAGATGCTGCCTGTCCTGCTGAGTTACTCCAGCATTTTCTGTCTATTCTCCCGAGATGCCGCTGGCCTGCTGAGTTCCTCCAGCACTTGTATTTTTCTCAATATTCCAGCATTTGCAATCCCTTGTCTCTCAACTGAATCAATTACTTCTTGATCCATTGTCACATAGTTATGTGTTGAATGTCTTCTAAATTGGACCCAGATTATAACATGATCCTAAACTCAGATCAATAAGCCCACATTGGCTGCATCTAATATACAGTTTATCGAAGTAAAGGAAAAAAATTAAAATTAATGGCCACTATGTGATTTTATTTTACTTCAAGTCGGCAAGCATAACATTTTAAAATTGTTTTCCAGAATTGTTATAAAGGAACCAAACCCTAATTTATCATTTTGACTTGTTTTTCATGTATTTCCAGTCAACATTTCATGCTACAGTTTTCTATGAAACCTCTGAGGTATTTTTAATAGTGATATCATGGCTGAGCTAAAATGGTACCAATCAGTTTTTATTCCTAAAACGTACATTTTCATTAGAGTTTGCAATTAACGATGCAGTTCTTACAGCTGAATCGTAATCCAGCGCATATCCACTGAATTGAATAAAAGGCAATATAGAGTCTAGCAAGTACATATATACCCGAGCAAATCCAATCTGGTTTTTGTTTGGTTAAGTTGAGTGATTTGGCTCTTCTCAAACTAAATGGCCAGTGGCAAAGTAACAGATCATCAAAAAATGTTAACACATTAAGCAAGGATGTAATTTTTATGTGAAGGTGAATTCAGTTCCTTCTTGTACCAAGGCAAACTAGAACAAGACCACACCAAACTAAATTCTAAGCAGGAACGTATAACAAATTTATACGATATTTATAAGACAACAATATTTTGGAAACAAATATTCAGATTCTAGCAATAAAATAATGATGAGGAAACAAAACCAAAAGAGGTTGCCATGGATAAATTAGTATGAAAAATGTGTATATTTGTTGTGTAATATGGAGACTGGGGACATTTTAGATAAAGTCACTAAAGCTCTTGGATAAAGCATTGGCAATATTAGTGGAGAGCACTGGCAAAGCATCCTTATAATTTACAAATTAGACCACAAGGAACCTATTGTTGCATTAAGATTTTTCTTGTGTTAATTTATGAGAGTTAAATACTGCAAGAATACTGAAATGTGCACTTCCATAGTAAAAGAGTATAAGACCACATTGAGTATAAGAGTTATGATGCGCTTTGGTTTGGCCACATTTAGAGTTACTTTAACACTTTGGTTAGGCCACATATTACATGCAGTTCCGGTTGGCCCATTACAGGAAAGAAGTATATAACCACAATCCCCGGTTAGTACAGAATGTACAGAACAGTCCAGTGAGTCCAATGGCAAGAGGTGCCATTTTGGCACAATTTTACAGTCCCAGCTGCAGCTGGCAACAACGCGTTGCAGCCGTCGCCTCCATCTGGTCGTCCCATGAACTGATGTCCCTCTCCACGCCTGGCCCTCTTGAGCCCCTGTTCCCCAGGCGGCGCCTCCCACAGCAGACCTCAAGGGCGCGGATGGTTAGACCCCTGGTTCTTCTTTCCGGTCCAGCATCCGCTGCCGTCTCCGTCCCCCTCCACCTCCTCTCCCACTCCTGGACCACGGGGCATCGGAGTTCTCAGTTCCGCGAGAGGCGAGCCGGGCTTGCGGTTGGGTTGCGGCTGAAGTTTATCACGAGCGTTGCTCGGCAATGATCTCCCGCACAGGCGCTTTGTGTGTGTGTGTGTTTGAAGGAAGATGGTGTATGTATGTAAATAATTGGGAAGCACAAGCAGGCATGAATGCTGATGTCCAAGGAACAGGATGAAGTCAACAGTGGACGGACCTCTGGCGATGCTGGGCTACCACGGGTGAATGGTGAAGCTGACTATTAATTTGAAGGAAAGGCATTGGCTTTGAAAACGTGGCTTCCTCTGCTTCAATCGGTTCAATGGAATCCCATTATCCTACTCTTTTGACCAGGCTTTCTGTGTACAATGAAAAATACCCCAGATAAGAAAATAAAGCACATTTCACATTGGTGAAGGTGCTATTGCCATGGGAACATGCTGGTGGTTAGACTTGGGTAGCTGCGCTTCACCTGTCAAAAAGGTCACCGAGGACCACTGAAAGATAACGCTGACATTTAGGAAGCAGTGGTTCTTGTGGTTACACTGAAGAAAATAGTGATTGTTTCGACTCGATGAATACAATTCATTAAAGTTGCTAGGAGTTGTAGGTCAGTGGAATTGCCAGAAGGAAAATAATTCAGAAAACAAAAGATCAGTTTGCATTTGGTATTCAACATGGGCAAGATTTATTTTCAAACAGTTGTAAACTATATTCTTCAATAGATAGTACAAAATACCATCTTCTTTAAAGAAAGGAAAGATTCAAATAACTGAGCAACTGAGAAGTTTAGTAAAGACACATAAAAAATAAGCAGCAAAAGGACAAATTACATTTTGCATTAAAAATCAAAATGTGCTACCAAAAGTATAACCCAGAGTGTACCGTAAAATAATGACAATCATATTATGCACATGGAGAAATAAACTTTCTCAGCATTTTCCTTATATAATCATCAATTATAAATAACAGATCAATGAAAATGTTCAGACAATTATATTTAATTGAAACAATATTTTCTACTTTAACACTTTGATTTTGTTTAGTCTAGACATACAGCATGGAAACAGGCCCATCGGCAGGCCGTCTATGCCTGCCATTGATCGCCCGCTCACACCAGTATCCCACTTTCTCATCAACTCATGACACATTAGGGGTAATTTTTTTAACCAAATTTACTTCAAGTTAGTCAGCGACCTTATTAAAACAACAGGCAAAAGGAATTACATCTAAGTACACTCGTGCACTTTAGTAAAATTCCAATCCAGATGAATCTCGTAAATGTGAGCTTTTTACTTGACTTTATATGTCACGCTAGTCAATGGTGGAATAATTACATCAGATACTAATAAGCAGTAAAAAAATGAAAAATACAAAAATTAAATTAGGTCTTAATTGTTGAGTTCCAAAAATAAATCAATTTGATTTGCAACAATTGACCTCTAAGTGAAATACAATGGCCTTCATTTTGGTTCAAATCCTCCATTGGCAGGACTCCAAACATTAAAAAACTGGATTATTTGGGTTGGATATACCTCAGCTAAATATATCTGTTAGAAGAAGATAATCTAATCACGTATACATAGAACCCTCTGTTTGTTGTATCAGTGGATTTAAAAAAAGATAGAACGATGACAGAGGATATTTTTTAAAGGCTGCAAGATTTAATTAGCTGAATGTTCACCAAGAAATCATTAAAAAGATTCGAGCCACATGTCTCACGAATTGCATTGCAAGATGTCCCTTTGATGTAGTTGTAGAGTAATGTGATTATATTTTCAATACACTCCCTGATCAATAGCTAAATTAGTGCAGGGCAGAACCAGATTCCGTTTGCGGCCATGTCTCGAGGATCTGAGCATATTTGCCTCAAAAAGCTTCTTTTTTTTTGCAGGAAAGGACAATTTATTGTGAGCTAACATCAAAATCCAAGAGATCAGTGCAAGAAATTTTATCAGTCAAATGTCGCTGACATAAAAACCTATCATACTATTATTTATTTTTATTAAGTAACATTTAAAGCTAAAATTTAACTAATCAAACTATTATTTATTTTAATTAAATAAAATATATTTTTTAATGTGTTTAAAAAACATAAGATCATTTGAACCCATTTAACAAATTAAATAGAAGATAGACACAAAAAGCTGGAGTAACTCAGCGGGACAGGCAGCATCTCAGGAGAGAAGGAATGGGTGACATTGTGGGTCGAGACCCTTCTTCAGACTGGTTAGGGATAAGGGAAACGAGAGATATATACGATGATGTGGAGAGATTAAGAGCAATGGATAAAAGATATGCAAAAAAAGTAATGATGATAAAGGAAAGGCCATTGTTAGGTGTTTGTAGGTGAAAACAAGAAGCTAGTGTGACTTGGGTTGGGGAAGGATAGAGAGGGAATGCCTGAAGTTAGAAAAATCAATATTCATACCACTGGGCTGCCCAAGCGAAATATGAGATGCTGGTCCTCCAATTTGCGTTGAGCCACACTCTGACAATGGAGGAGACCTAGGACAGAAAGGTCTGGTTAGGAATGGGAAGGAGAATTAAAGTGTCTGCAACCGGGAGATCAGGTAGGTTGTGGCGGGCTGAGTGAAGGTGTTCCACGAAACGATCGCCCAATCTATGTTTAGTCTCGCCAATGTATAAGAGTCCACATCTTGAACAACAGATACAGTAGATGAGGTTGGAGGAGCGAGTGACCCTCTGCCTAATATATAGATCTTATAGGTTTAGGGGCGATATAGCCTAAATAGAGGCAGTTGTTTTTATGTTTGCCTCTGAAAGTCTTTCCATTTACTTTAGTGACCACTTTATGAACAATGTAATGTATAATCATGACAGGAATAGATCGGGTAAAGGCACAGAGTCTTTTGTCCAGAGTAGAGGGAATCGAGAACCAGCAGACATAGGTTTAAGGAGAGGGGGGAACGATTTAATGGAACCTGATGGGTAACTATTTTACACAAAGGGTGGTGGGTGTATGGAACAGGCTACTGGAGGAGATAGTTGAGACAGGTACTATCACAATGTTTGAGAAACATTTAGACAGGTACATGGACAGGATAGGTTTAGAGCAGGGGTTCCCAACCTTTTTTGTCCCGTGAAAACCCCTGGAGACTTTAATAGCACATAACAATGTTATTTCACTTATTTATGAACAACTAATGATGAACAGATACCGTGTATACCGGAACCAAACACAGTCAGTCAATGAGAAAAAATATGTACAAATCCAGAATCAACAAATTTACCCCCCCTCACCCCCTCCCTCCCAGCAGTGATAAAGGATCTGGAAAAGGCCTGAAATGTTTCTGCCTGGAACAAAACGATGTTTGATTGTACAACACTTAAAAATAAAGTATGCAACTCAATTTTGATGAATCGATGTTTTGTCTCTCTGAACAGACAGAACATACCTTCATCATATCTATGTTAATAGCTGTATTTTGCTGTGTGGAAATGATCACTGCACAGAAATTGTGTTGGTTATTTACATTTATGCAGATCAAAAGTAATTTCTGCAAACCTTGTTCCAAAAGGAGAACAAATAGAAGTATAACCAGTCGCTAAAGTCTATGAACACTGATTGCAAAAGCAAAAAATAACACAATTCAAATCTTAAACAACAAAGTCCTATCATTGTTTACTATCTATATCGACTTGAATAATGTGCCCAACATGCGCCTGAAGTCCTGCAAACCCTTCTGGTCTTCAGTCAAATCCCTGGAAGGCTTTGACTCCAAGACTGAGTGGCGCAGAGTCTGGAAAGATGCCAACACCAACAACGGAGAGGTCATCACAGACCCCACAGTGAAACCACTGGGATTTGACCTCCATCGCAAACAATGGCTAACCCTGAACAGAATCCGCACCCTCCATGCAAGAACAGCCCATCACCTGCATAAGTGGGGGATGACAGACAGCCCTGCTTGCGATTGTGGACATCCAGACCAGACCGTCCCATACATCATGAATGACTGCTAACTGAAGTTTTTCCCTGGTGGCATCAAAGCCATCCACCCAGCAACTGATGCTGTCCTGGCCTGGTTGTCTACCCCTGACCTACAACTTTAGGCTGCGCACGCCATGCCCAAGAAGATGATCCATATCGACAATTTGGATGAAAATGTACAAGGTATGGTCATATGCTCCCTGACAAAACAAGTCAGCTCAACTCTCTTTCTTTGATTACATTAATAAAAATTCTATCTTTTCACATTTGCTGCTGAAAATACTGCATTGAGACTGAAGCAAAATCATTCTTTATCAAGCTCTCGTTGTCTTGTTCATGAACTCAATTTTCCTCAATGGAGAAAATAATTTTCTTACAATTTTCAATTAATATTTGAGGGAAGAGCAATGATCGAAACAATGCTAAAGATGTGGATGAATAGTTTGTTATTATTTTCTACTTGCGTTCATGTATTTCTTTTATAATGTTGCATATTAAAAAATAAAATTAGTAAATAAAACAGTTCAAGGTTTCAAGGTCAGTTTATTGTCACAGTTCTAGTTGCCATGTTACTGAAACTTGGAAGGAAATTTTCTATTAAAATGATGCATCATACACACAAGAAAATTGAGTTTAGATGATTGGTTTGAATTACAGTAAGGAGCTGTAAAGCTAATTTTATATAAAGTTTCAAGCTATTAGTTTTATATCATTATAAGTTTGTTCTCCAAACAATCTATTCCCACCAAGGTCTAAAATCAAAAAGCCAAGACACTAAAGCAAATGCTTCCGACTATATAATTTATCTGCATGTAATTTCTGCCATAATTTTCAAATAGAGATTCACATATATATATATATATATATACGTATATTAAAAAATCTCTGTTATAAAACAAATCCGGGTACATCCATGAAACAAGCAGATTAAGAACACGCTTAAGGCATTACTCTCAGAGATTTATAGCTTTATGAACAGGCATATGGCCTATTCATAATGATATAAAACTCCCAGAGTTAGTGTTCGCACAAATCCCAGCAAGTAAATTGGATGGAAAACTCCATGTTCTGAACAAATGTCAAAATCCGTCAAAACAAAAATCTTCTGCACTTCTTCATCCAATATCTATTTATGCAATTCTTTGCAAATCACTTTTCTGTAATATGGTTCTTTTCAATATTGTTAAATGAAATGAAATTTTCTTCTCTGCATCGTTTGTATTTTTATGGAGAATTTCCTTAAAAATTATGTTTTTAAAGGGCATGTTCACATCACTGATTTCAACATAGCAACGCTGGTGAAGGATTCTGAAAAGGCTACATCTATGGCTGGGACAAAACCCTACATGGGTAAGTAACAATAAGGATTAAGAATCTGAAGAAAGGTCCCAACCCAAAATGTCACCTATCATGTTCTCCAGGGATGCTGCCTGACCCACTGAGTTACTCCAGCATTTTGTGTCTTTCCCAGGTGTAAGCAATACCTATGATAATAGAGAGATAATAATATCATAATATAATATTTTTAATTTGTAGGGGTAGTGAATGCAATCAAAATCAGACATCATCAATTTTAAAATTATTATAATTGTCATATTCCTCATGGAAATGATAAAGTAATTTTCATAAAACAATAGAACATAGAACATAGAGCATAGAACAACACAGCACAGGAACAGACACTTCGGCAAATAATGTTAGTGCAGAACATGATGCTGTTAAATTGATCTCAACTGCGTGTACATGATCCGTATCCCTCTATTCCTTGCACTTCCGTGTTCGAGCCAAAAGCCTCTTAAACGCTACTTTCGGATCTGCCTCCACCACTACCGCTGGCAGTACGTTCCAGGCCCCCACCAGTCTCTGAGTAAAAAAAACCTGCTGCTCACATCTCCATTAAACTTCCCCCCTGTCACCTTATAGCTATGCCCTCTTGTGTTGGACATTTGCACCCTGGGAAAAAGGTTCTGACTGTCTGCACTATCTGTGCCTCTCATTATTTTATTTCGAGCCTATTAAGTCTCCTCTCAACTTCTGACATTCCAGGTAAAGCAATCTAAGTTGATTCAACCTTTCTTTGTAGCTGAAACGCTCGAATCCAGGCAATATTCAGGTAAACCTCCACTCCACCCTCTCCAAAGCTTCCACATCCTTCCCGTAATGTGATGACCAGAACTGCACGCAATACTTCAAAGCGGCCTAACCAAAGTCTTATAGCGCTGCATCATCACTTCCTGACTCTTATACTCAATGCTGTTAGCAAAGAAGGCAAACAAGCCATACACCTCCTTGACCACCCTATCTACTTGTGCTGTCACCTTCCGTGAACTATGAACTTGGACTCCAAGATCCCCCTGCACAACAATGCTGTTAAGGGTCTTGAAATTAACTGTATACACTCCCTTTACCATGATTTTGAACTTCAAATTCTTGATAACTTTGATCACAGTGGAGATTTATAACTGATTGTATAATATGAACATTAAGTTAACAAAAAAAGTAAAATCAATGCATAGATACATAGATACATAGACAATATGTGCAGGAGTAGGCCATTTGGCCCTTCAAGCTAGCACCGCCATTGAATATGATCATGGCTGATCATCCACAATCAGTACCCCGTTCCTGCCTTCTCCCCATATCCCTTGATTCCGCTAGCCCTAAGAGCTCTATCTAACTCTCTTATGAATGCATCCAGTGAATCGGCTTCCAGTGCCTTCGGAGGCAGAGA
Source organism: Malacoraja senta (assembly GCA_038087875.1). Classification (NCBI taxonomy): domain Eukaryota; kingdom Metazoa; phylum Chordata; class Chondrichthyes; order Rajiformes; family Rajidae; genus Malacoraja; species Malacoraja senta. The sequence continues at coordinate 247,346,566 of CM075977.1, read as the reverse complement.
ATTCTACAAATTCACAACTCCCTGGGTGAAAAAGTATTTCCACATCTCCGTTCTAAATGGCCTACTCCTTATTCTTAAACTGTGGCCCCTAGTTCGGGACTCCCCCAACATCGGGAACGGGTTTCCTGCATGCAGCATGTCCAATCCCTTAATCATTTTATATGTTTTAATAAGATATCCTCTCAATCTTCTAAATTCCAGTGAATAGAAGCCCAGTCGCTCCATTTTTTCATCATATGACAGTCCCGCCATCCCGGGAATTAACCAGGTGAACTTACACCGCACTCACTCAATAGCAAGAATGTCCTTCCTCAAATTCGGAGAACAAAACTGCACACAATACTCCAGGTGTGATCTCACCAGGGGCCTGAACAACTGCAGAAAGACCTCTTTGCTCCTATACTCAACTCCTCTCGTTATGAGACTAATGCCCCTGTCCCACTTAGGAAACCTGAACGGAAACCTCTGGCGACCTTGCGCCCCACCCAAGGTTCCCGGAGGTTCCAGGAGGTTTTGGTCACTCTCCCTAATGGTCGAAAGTGGTTTCCACGTAGTCGAGGCTTCTTCTATGTTCCTGCGATTATTTCAACAAAATCAAAACCGGCCTTGACTAAAAATAGGTTGCCATTTGGTCGAAGCCAGTGGAGTGGGGTTGCTATTTACTTACAGGCAGTCAAAGGCAATCTCCTTCGCTGACCGGCCATTTTGATTGGCTCATTGGAGTTTTCAGCAAAGATCCTGTCGGATCTTTGGTTTTCAGGACCTAGAAGATCTGCCGGAAGGTAAAATGCCCGTTAACTTTATTAAACTTCTTAAAACTGTCTCAACTCCTTCTCCCCCCCCACACTTCTCCCCCCCCTTCTCTCCCCTTCTCTCCACTTCTCTCCCCTTCTCTCTCCTTCTCTCTCCTTCTCTCTCCTTCTCTCTCCTTCTCTTCCCCTTCTCTCTCCCCTTCTCTGTCCTTCGCTCCCCTTCTTTCCCCTTCTCTCCCTCCCTCGCTCTCTAAAGGACTTACCGTGTTCTGTGGCAGCCGTTTACCTTCCTCTTCATCGCGCAGACAGCGCTCCTCCGCTGTCCCTGGCCCCCACCTTCGCAATGTGTTTGTGTGTGTGTGTGTGTGTGTGCGCGGTCGGTAGCAAAGATCCTGTCGGATCTTTGGTCAGTAGATGCAGCTCACGCTTCGGTCGAGACGTTCCAGGCGAGTGGCCAAAACCTCTGGCGACTCATGGAAACCCTGGGTGGGGCGCAAGGTCACCAGAGGTTTCCGTTCAGGTTTCCTAAGTGAAACAGGGGCATAAGTGTTATCTTTTACTTCTAATAAGCGATCATAAATATATCAGACACCCAACATATAATGTGTATTAAGCATCTCGATAAATTCAACCACTGATTAATTCCTGACTAAAGCTTCCAGGGGGATTGGACAAAAAAATTACTTTAAAATGACATATCACAGAGCTGAAGAAGGGTTCCGACCTGAAATGTTACCTATTCCTTATCTCCAGAGAAGCTGCGTGACCTGCTGAGCTACTCCAGCATTTTGAGTCTGTCTTAAAAGCTGTAGATTAGCCTGCCAATTCATTATGTTTCACTTTGCCTTCCCACCATCTTGTTATGGGGTCTCTGGCACTAACAATTCAAAGAAAATCCACCAGTATTTTCAACTATTCTCACAAAATCAGCTCAAATTACTTTGTGAGAAGAACATAATACAGGACATATATGCCTTATCTCCTCATCATGGAACATTTAGTTTAGTTTAGTTTAGCTTAGAAATACAACATGGGAACAGGCCCTTAGGCCCAGCGAGTGCACGCTGTTCATCAATGACGCATTCACACTAGATCTACGCTATCCCACTTTCTCATCCACTCCCTACATACTAGGGAACAGTTTACAGAAGACAATTCCTACTAACCCGCATGTCTTTGGGACGTGGGTGGAAATCGGGGCACCAGGAGGAAACCCACGTAGTCACAGGGAGAACATGCAAACACCACACAGACAGTACCCAAGGTCAGGATTGAACCCAGATCGCTAGAGCTGTGAGGCAGCAGCTCTACCAGTGGTGCCAGTGTGCTGCATGTTTAGTTCTGCAACAAATGTAAAACAACACATAGTAGAATAGTTCAGAGGAAAGATAAATATATCCCATAATTCTAAAGGCTCTCCACAGCTAATGAATTGATGGTGATTATTAATGCTATATGTTGGAATTACTGGAAATGTTGTCTTCAATAAACACAAAATGCTGGAAACTCTTGGAGGTCAGGTAGCATATGTGGAAAGTGAAACAAAGTATGTTTGCTTTAGTCCCAACTGGTCTACTTATACTTACCCAAACTGTAAGTCCATAAGACAATTTTTATTTTATTTAGCGAATGCAAAGTCCTTTAGCCAAGCAGTTGCCTCTTGATCATAAGACAATGTAAATGATACTAAACTAGATTCATTAGAAGTTTTATTTTCTTAGACATCTAAAATATCAATGTTACGCAGCACTACATAAAAATGCAGGTGTCTAAATTTTGGTCGACTTGTTTGATCTTCTGAGGCTGTCATTCAAATAAAATATTAGTTCTCCATTAAAATGAAATCATCGTGCATTGAAATATTGTGATCTAAAATCAGAAAAGGATTTGGTTTACTGAAATTGAATCATATGCTGAGCATGGATGAACATGTCTTGATTTTATCATTATTATATAAAACATACTCATGGTTTTCCTTCAGGCTTTCAAAGTTTTCTCCAAGACAGAACTGAAGTAACACGTGATAATTTAGCAGATATGGCACATATTAATAAATTGGGGGGTGGGGGGGATCTTTTGAAATTGCAAACCAGCAGCAAATGTTATCAGCCCTCCCTGACTTGCTGGTAATCATTATGGTAACAGTGGTGTGGTAGCGGACACTCAGTAGGGTTGTTCAATGCCGCAGAGAGCAGCACAGTTGCTGTCTTACAGAGCCAGACACCCAGGTTCGATCCTGACTATAGTTGCTGTCTGCACGGAATTTGTACGTTCTCCCTGTGATCGCATGGGTTTTCTCCGGGTGCTCTGGTTTTCTCCCACACTCCAAAGATGCGCAGGTTGATTGGCTTCTTTAAATTGTCCCTAGTGTTTCGGATAGTGCTAGTGTACGGGATGATCACTAGTCGGTGCAGATCGGTGAGCCAAAGGCCTGTTTCCACACTGTATCTCTAAAGCCTAATGTCTAAATTCTTTCAATACAATATGCTTAAATTTCTGTAAGAAAGCTCTTTCAATGCCTTATGAATGTCTAAATAGCAAACATCCATTCTAATTTTGCCTCTAAGAAATCATTAAGATATAATTCACCCCAACACCATAAAGAAAAATTGTGTTCAGAGATGTCCTGTACAATTCCCAAAGCATCTACCTACAAAGGTTGCAGATGCCACGTCATTGACATGAGGGATTATGGACAGTGTGTCAGGGTTTTAAAGTATGTCCTCCAATTGAAATAAGGGCTGTCGTAGAGAGAAGGGTAAATGCAATGGAGGTGGGATAAGATTGCCACTGTCTGACTACCCCTTCCATGTTTCCATTGTGATCATGCCCACCCATACACTCATCAGCATTATGTTAGCCAAGCCACCGAGAGACTGAATCATAATGCAGGCAGAGATCACCGTAATGAAGTGAAAGACTGCTGCAGGCATGCATACACAGAGAACTGATCAGCCGCATTAGCAGGCTGGCACAACGAGAGGGAAAAACATTCAAGTACGAGCAAAATCAGTTTAATTCGTGTTTTTCCTGTGTATTGTTTTGCACCAATTTCAGTCATTAGTGAATAAATGAGTCTCATCCATGGGATGATGTCTTCTTGTGTACAGCAGACAACAATAATGTCAACTTATTGAGATAAATCACATTTGAAAAAGCAGAATTCAAGTTCTTCATTGTAATGGGTACAATCATGTTAAAATGGGAGTAGTTATTTTAATGCTCATTTTGTATGTAAGATTAGTTCAGATTTTTGACAATTATGTGCCCCTATTTTTAATCTCACAGTGGAACTATTAATGTGTTCCCTATACTCCTTGTCGTAGCTCCTTTAAGTTATGACAATAAAACACTCTTGATTCTCTGTGTTTAAGAAGGAACTGCAGATGCTGGAAAATCGAAGGTACGCAAAAATGCTGGAGAAACTCAGAGGGTGCAGCAGCATCTATGGAGTGAAGGAAATAGGCAACGTTTCAGGCCATAACCCTTCTTCAGACTGATAGGGGATGGGGGGGGGGGGGGGCGGGGAGAAGAACGGAAAAAGGAGGAGGAGGAGCCCGAGGGCTGAGGGAGAGATAGGAAGGGGAGGAGACAGCAGGGGCTAACAAAATTGGGAGAATTCAATGTTCATGCCCCCAGGATGCAGACTCCCCAAGCGGAATATGAGGTGCTGTTCCTCCAATTTCCGGTGTTGCTCGCTTTGGCCACGGAGGAGACCCAGGACAGAGAGGTCGGATACGGAATGGGAGGGGGAGTTGAAGTGCTGAGCCACCGGGAGGTCAGGTTGGTTATTGCGGACCGAGTTGAGTTTCTCCAGCATTTTTGTGTACTCTTGATTCTCTTATGTGGAGGGAAAGGGTAAAGAAGAAATGTGCAATGAAATGTAATTGAGAAAGGGAACACAGTAGTTTAGTGAATGAGACCCAATAGTAGAAAGTGTAAACTAGACAAAGGCTCACTGAGTGAAATGGTGTTAGCTTTGACCAAAGTTTCGGAAAAGCCAAGGTATCTATATGATACATAATTTCATATATTTCATTACAACGTGAATGACCATTCACCCCATCGAGTTTCTGCTGATTCTCAGAACAATCCCATCAATCTCTTTCTCCCACTTACAGTATTTACCTGTTCTCTCTCACATGCCTATTAAATGTTTTGCAAATTTTCCAACAGTTAACAATGCTAGGCATGATTTACAGCAGGAAATTAACCGAAAGGCTGCATGTTGTCGGGATATGGAAGGAAACTGGAGCATCTGCATTCACGGGGAGAGTATGTAAACTCCACCAGAGATTAGGATTGAACCCATGTTGCTGAAGTTCTGAGACGGGTGCTCTATTTGCAGTATCACTGTATCACTCAATCCTTGTGTTAGGCAAAGACAGTGAACAAGTTCACAGAAACAAACTGAAATCCTTTGGAATGATTTAGAAGCATCTCAAACTGTTAGCAGTAAGATGGAGACACAAGAGACAGCAGTTTAGTTTAGATTTGAGATACAGCGTGGAAACAGCTCCTTCAACCCGAAGAGTCCACACCGACCAGCAATCCCCATAAACTGGCACTATCCTAAACACCAGGGACAATTTACAATCTTTACCAAAATCAATTAATCTACAAACCTGTACATCTTTGGAATGTGGGAGGAACTGGAGCTCCCGGAGAAAACTCACGCAGGTCATGGGGAGAACGTATAAACTCCATACAGACAGCACCCATAGTCAGGATTGAACCTGGGTCTCTGGTGCTGTATGGCGGCAACTCTACCATTGCGTCACCGTGCTGCAGATGATCAAATCGTGAGCAAAAGTACAAGATGCTGGAGGAACTCAGCAGGCCAGGCAGCTTGACCTGTCCTTTTCCCTCCACAGATGCTGCCTGGCCTACTGAGTTTCTCCAGCACTTTGTTTTTTGATCAAAACATTAGTATCTTTGAAAATCAGAGGAGATGAGGTATATGGAACGAGTTGCCGGAGGATGTGGTTGAGGGAGGTACCATTACAATGTTTAAAAAACATTTGAACAATACATGGATAGGATACTTTTGGAGGGATATGGACTAAAATGCAGGCCGGTGGGACATGTTGGTCGGTATAGATGGGACATGTTGGTCGGTGTGGGCGTTGGGCCAAATGGCCTGTTTCCACGCTTTATGACTCTGACTCTATGACCAAAATACAACAGGCAACAATAAACAGGTAACAACAAGATGACACTGAAGCATGGCGACTCTTTGCATGCTGATCTTACATCGTCACATTGTGAAAGTCAAATTTATATAAACACACCAGACTGCAGATTTAGAGCTGGACTCGGGCAACTGAATGCATTGAAATTGATACAAGACACACCAGTGAAAGTGTAAGTATGGTGGAGGCTGAGGAAAGTAGGGAAAAAGCCACAATCATATTTAAAAGCTTCAGTGAGGTAGAAATGATTCATTTAAGCAGATTCAGCTGAAAAGTGGGAAATTACTTTAAAAAATCATGGATGCCTTGATACCATGAAATAGAAAACCTATGTTTTGGAACTGTCATGTGTGATCGCATAGTGAAGCTTGAGACTGCTGAATGTAACCTTCAGGAATTCAAGTGTTAGGTTGGATTTAAGTTAAGTTATCATTTTTGTGGCAGAGACCAGTTTTTGTAGTAAATTATGCACAAGTAAAACAATCAATGAGAAAAAAATCCAGGTTAGCTGAAGAGTATTTTCAAAATGTTTTCATAGTGCAATTTGTAGGATTTTGCAATGGTTAAAGTAAGACAGGCCTTTATCTTTGGATGGTAGAACACTTATTCTAATCCTTTTGAACTGTTAGAATAATAACTGAAATCGTAACTAAATCTGATTTTTATTTCTTCATGCGACAATTAGCTAAAACAAAGTAAATTGTTTGTTTGTAATGTGTTATAAAGGTGATGCAGTACAATCTAGGAAAACAGTTTTTTAGATGCTGAGGCATGGGGGCCAAGACTGTAAAGAAGTGTTATCGACACGTCGTAACTATACATCTTTAATTCATACTGCAGCATTACATAGAGCACTAGCTGTACGTGGTCTGTCACGGGAACTAGAGAGCGATATATGGGAGGGGAGGTTGTAATTATACTTGTGATATGGGGAGTGGTTAGTAGTGATGTGGTAACTATATTAAAGGCACATGCATATCTCATCTACATCCTTCCCCTTGGAAACGAAAGGCAAACAAGTAGTGACAGGGCGACCACGTCTCATGTGCCAGAAACGGTTAAGCAAAATCACCATAGCGGACCGGCGGCTTGACAACATGTCCCGACCGGGTTCGCATCTCGCCATCCTCCCACCCGGCAGGAAGAAGTGGACCAGGTGCGGACGGCCGAACTAGGACGGGGGAGCCGGGAGAGGACGGAGGAGACAAGGGTAGAAGGGCAGGAGGTGATGCGGGTGCAGCGATGGGCAGCGCGCCGGCAGGCGAGGGAGGACTAGCCGGAGGAGGATTGGACTGATATAGCTGAGAGGGTGGCGTCCGTTGCATACGGGGAGCGGCGGGCATAGCCTCGCCATGGTGTTGAGGTTGCAGCGGGGAGCAAAAGGATCGGCGGGCGGAGGTCGTGGCTCATTGATGAGCCGCAGGTGTTGGCGGGACCAGCGGTAGACGGTTCCCGCATGGTCGACGAGATAGGACCTGGGCGACCCAGCAGAGCCAGCAGACCGTGTCTCCTTCGCCATGAAGGACAAAGTAGAATCGACGCTGCACAGCATGGTAAAGATGGGCATCCTAAAGGCGGTCAGCGAACCCACCAGGTGGGTCTCCACCATGGTTGTTGCCGCGAAAAAGGACAAAAGCGAAATACGCATTTGCATCAACCCCAAAGACCTCAACCTGGCCATTAAACGCCCGCACTACCCTATGAGAACAGTAGAGGACGTCGCTGCACAGGTTGGTCCGGCCACAATCTTTTCTGTCCTCGATGCCAAGAGCTCCTTCGGGCAGATACCGCTTGATGAGCAGTCCTCCATTCTAACAACTTTCAGCACCCCCTTCGGCCGATTTAGGTTCCTCCGAATGACATTCGGAATCAACTCTGCAAGCGAGGTGTTCCAACGGACAATGGAGCAGCTGTTTGCCGGTCTACCGTGCGCCATCATCGTTGACGACATTCTGGTCTCCAATTGGAGGCGTGGGTTCGAATCCCACTTCTGACACCCATGTAAAGAAGTGTTATCGACACGTCGTAACTATACATCTTTTAATTCATACTGCAGCATTACATAGACCACTAGCTGTACGTGGTCTGTCACGGGAACTAGAGAGCGAGATATGGGAGGGGAGGTTGTAATTATACTTGTGATATGGGGAGTGGTTAGTAGTGATGAGGTAACTATATTAAAGGCACATGCATATCTCATCTATCTACTGTATCTATCTATATACTTTTAAAACTGTGTGTGTGTGTGTGTGTGTGTGTGTGTGTGTGTGTGTGTGTGTGTGTGTGTGTGTGTGTGTGTGTGTGTGTGTGTGTGTGTGTGTGTGTGTGTGTATGTGTATGTGTGTGTGTGTGTGTGTGTGTGTGTGTGTGTGTGTGTGTGTGTGTGTGTGTGTGTGTGTGTGTGTGTGTGTTTTATATGTTCCATTTCAGATTTTTTTTTCAGATTAGCATTTTTGGCCTTTGATTCCTTGGTCCGCCAAAACCACACGCGAAAACTCCTTGATTTTTTCCATTTCGCTAGTGATTTCGCTTTTACATTCGCAAATCCGCTCCTCATTACCTTTATACATTTTTATGTACACATTATTTAATAAAATCCCCCCCCCCCCCACTCATTTTAAAATCTAAACGGGACTCACGAGCTGCTGACGTCACAATCCCACATGCCGACCAATCCAAGCGGCTTCTCTCTCTCTCTTCATTTGGCAGCCCGGCCCTCCCCCCCTCCCTCCAACTACGCTTGCGCCGCGCCTCCCCGCAGTTCGACTCGCCCCGCCAGCCCGCCCGCCCGCTCCAACCCACCCCCCCCCCGCGTTCTCAAAATGCTCTGCCGATCGGGAGTAGAGATAAGGCGTAAGTTCTGCTGAACTCACAGCTCGCGAAGCCCCGCCTGCCTGTGCACCCCTCCCATTCCCTGCGCGCTCCAGAGAGTCAGAAGCCCACAGCTCCACTCCCACGGCCCGCCAGCTCACTCCAAACCCCACCCCCCCTCTCCCCGTTCTCAAAATGCTCTGCAGATTAGGAGAAAAGATAAGTCTTTGGCTCTCTGACTCCTCCCTGTTCTGTGTTGCTCTCTCTGAACGAGCAAGATCCTGGGGAGGTGAAGAGGGGGAGTGGGGGGATTGAGGGAGAGGGGGGAATGGGGGAGGTGAGGAGGGAGAGTGTGGGAATAGAGGGAGAGGAGTGGGGGTGATAGGGAGTGGGGAATAGATGGACTGCCCCCACCACTCTCCCTCCCTCCACACTCTTCCTCTCTCTCCCCCGTACCCCTCTCCCCCTCCCTCCACACTCTTCCCCCTCTCCCCTACCCCATCTCCCTCCTGCCCTCCCCTCCTCCCCTCCACCCCTCCCCTACCCGATTCCCTCCACCCCCCCCCGCTCCCCCTCCTCCTCCCCTCCCTTCCCCCCACCTCTCCCCCTCCCCCTCCTTCGTCCACCTCTCCCCCTCCCTTCCCCCCACCTCTCCCACTCCCTTCTCACCCCATCTCCCCCTTCCCTTCCCCGCTCTCAGCCCCCCTCTCCCCTTCCCCTCTCTCTCCTCCCCTCTCTCTCTCCCTCCCCCCCCACCCCCCCCCTCCCCCCGCCCTCCCTCTCCTCCTCCTCTCCTCTACCCCCCTCACCCCCTGTCTCTTGCCTTCTGTCTGCCTCTCTCACTCTCTCCCCATTCTCTCTCTGCCTTCACTCTGTACCCCCCTCGTCCCTCTCTAGACACGCCTATGAGTTGGGGGCTATGCATCAGTGGCTAGGGCGGTTATGGGGTAAAATGATCTAATTAATAATATTAATATAACATCAAGGGGGTCGTTAGTGTGGGGGTGGTTAGTGTGTGTGACGCCGCATGCTGCCCCGCACCCCCCCCCCCCGCAAACGCGCGTTGGGGGAACAGACCCAACGGGTCTGCACTTGGTCTAGTATACTTTTAAAACTCTGTGTGTGTATGTGTGTGCTGTTTATTTGTGGGTGTCAGATTTGGCCTTTGATTCCTTGGTCTGCCAAAAACCACACGCAGAAACTCCGAGATTTTTTCCATTTCGCCAGACATTACACTTTTACATCCCCTAACACACTCCTCATTAAATTTCGTCGTTTTTATGTACACAATTTTTAATAAAATCCATCGCCCCCACCCCCCAACTACTTTTTTTTTAAATCCTGCTGGCACAGCGAGCTGCTGCATGACTCACAGTGCCATCACAGATGTCCAATCACAATGGATCTCATTTACCTATGATATGACATCACAATGGGTCAGCGCTAGGAGATTTGAACCTTCACGTGAGCCCACTAAAATCAAACAGCTGCATGACTCACAGAGCCATTTCACAGATGTACAATCACAATGGATCCCACGAATGCAATCAACCTGGCGTGCACAATCAAATAGAGCAAGTTGTCCTACCCCCCTCCCTATCTACCCCCCTCCCTATCCTACCCCCTCCCTATCTACCCCCCTCCCTCTACCGCCCTCCACTCCCCCTCCCCATCCACCTCTACCTCTCCTATCCTCCCACCTCTCCTCTCCTCCATCCCTTCCTGTTCTCCCCCCTCCACCTCTCCCCCTCCTCATCTCACTCCCCTCCACCTCTCCCCTCCTCTTCTCTCCCCTCCCATCTCCTCCCTCCCTCCCCCCTCTCCCTTGTACTCTCTCTCTCCTCTATTCTCTGTCTTCCCCTCCCTCCCTCCCGTGCCTTTCCCCCTCTCCCTTCCTCTCTCCCCCCTTCTCGCTCCCCCCTTCTCTCTCCCTCCTCCTCTCTCTCCCCCTCCTCTCTCTCTCTCCTCCCTCTTCTCTCTCCCTCTCCTCTCTCCTCATACCAATCTCTCTCCACCTCCCCTCTCCCCCTCCTCTCTCCCCCCTCTCTCCCCCCCACCTTTACCACCCTCTCTCCTTTCTCCCTCCGCCTCCCCCCTCCCTTTTATCCCCTCTAACCCCCTTCACATCATATTCTCCTCCCTCTCTCCACCCCTCCTCTCCACCCCCACTCTCCTCCCTCCCTCCCCTACCCCCCCCCTCCACCCTTCCCATCACCTCTCCCATTCCTCTTTTCTCCCCCACCTCCCCCCTCCACCTCTCCCTCCTCTTTTCTCCACCCTTCAACTCTCCCCCTCCTCTTTTCCCCCCTTCAAGTCCCCCCCTCACCTCTCCTCTCACCCCCTCACTCACCACCTCCTCTCTCTCCCCCTACCTCCCCCTCTCCCATCTACTCGCTCTCTCCCCTCTAATCTCTCTGTCTCCCCTCTAATCTTTTTCTCCCCATCCGTCCCTCCCTTCCAACCCCATGCCTTTCTCCCACTCCCCCTTCTCTCTCCCACTCCCCCTTCTCTCTCTCCCCCTTCTCTCTCCCCCCTTCTCTCTCCCCCTTCTCTCTCTCCCCCTTCTCTCTCCCCCCTTCTCTCTCTCCCCCTCCTCTCTCCCCCTCCTCTCTCTCCCCATCCTCTCTATCTCCATCCTCTCTCTCCCCTCTTCTCTCTCCCCCTCCACCTCCTTCTCCTCTCTCGCCCTCCAATCTCTCTCCACCTCTCCTCCCCTCTCACCCCCACCTCTACCACCCTCTCTCCACCCTCCTCTCGCCCTCCCCTCCCCCACTCTGCCCCCTCCCTTCTACCCCTTCCACTTCCCCTCCACCCTCCACCTCTTATTCTCCTCCCCCTCTCCAACCCTCCCCTCTCCCCCCTCCACCTCTCCCCCTCCTCTTATCTCCCCCCTCCACCTCTCTCCCCTCCACCTCTCCCTCCTTTTCTCTCTCCCCTCCAACTCTCCCCCTCCTCTTCTCTCCCCTCCTCTTCTCTCCCCTCCTCTTCTCTCCCCTCCAACTCTCCCCCTCCCCTCTCCCTCCCCTCACTCACCCCCCTCCTCTCTCTCCCCCTCCCTCCCCCTCTACTC
>CM075977.1:247237909-247334541 GCA_038087875.1 Malacoraja senta | reverse complement strand
CCCTCCTCACCCCTCTCTCCCCCCTCCCCTCTCTCCTCACCCATCTCTCCTCACCCATCTCTCCTCACCCCTCTCTCCTGTGTGTGTGTGTGGGTGTATGTCAGGTGTATGTCATTTTGATTTTGCCTTAGATTCGTTGGTCCACCAAAACCACACACAAAAACTCCGAGATTTTTACCATTTCGCTAGCCGATTTTACTTTTACATTCGCATATCCACTCCTCATTAAATTTCGTCGTTTTTCTGTACACATTTTTAACAAAATCCTCCGTCCCCCCCCCCCCCACTCACTCATTTTGTCGCCTCCTGCTGGCCACCTTCTCATCGCGTGCCGCGTGACCATAACGGCTGCTGCCGCCCGGCACTCCTCCACTCCCCCCCCCACCCCAGCGCGGCTCTGTCACGCTGGCGGAAGGCACAGATCGGCTGGTCCCCCGCTGCTTTTTGCCATCCTCGTTGCCGGCCCGCACGCTTGCACTGTCCGAAAATCCCGCGCGTCAACGGCCTGTCGGCCCACAGGCAAATTGAGGACGTACGCAGCGTCTCCACGGGAGTACGCAGCGTCTTGACGTCGTACGCAGCATCTTGACATCGTACACAGCGTCTTGATGGCGTACGCCTAGCGCGTGGCGTTGCGCGATGACGTCAGGCAGCCCCCCTTTGCAACCACGAGTTGTGGGAACAGACCCAGCGGGTCTGCACTTGATCTAGTATTAATTAAATTTGTGCACAAACAATGCATGAATTCTACAATTGCAAGTTAGGAAAATTAGGGTACAAACCAGCATATTACACAGTGCATTGACATTTTAACAGACACTTGCATAGCCAGCGTTCCCTTGCATAGCTAGCGTTAATGCCGATGGAGAACAATATTGGGAAGAATTCATTTTGAACCATGAGGCCAGTGTAGAGAAGTAGGTGTCCAGCAACAGCAGCAGGGATATTTTTTAAGCTATGAACATGGAATGCACATTCCTCTTGATCACTTGAACCTGGGATTGGATAATGTCAAAGGTTCTGCCCCTGACACCTTTTGGTTCTTGTCATGATGTAGTCACTCGTCAATTCACTATGCGGACTAAATCAGTCTCATGTACATTCTTGTCTTCACTATCTTTCAGTAATCTGGATATAAGCCTTCAAGCGAAGGTGGACACAAATGCCGGAGTAACTCAGCGGGACAGGCAGCATCTCTGGACAGGCTCGACGATCGTTTCACTGAACTCCTCTGCTCAGTCCGCCTTAACCTATCTGATTTCCCGGTTGCTCAGCACTTTTACTCCCCCTCCCATTCCCAATCTGATCTTTCTGTCCTGGGCCTCCTCCATTGTTGGAGTGAGGCTCAGTGCAAATTGGAGAAACAGCACCTCATCTTTCGCTTAGGGAGCTTTACACCCCAGTGGTATGAACATTGACTTATCTAACTACAAACAGCCCTTGTTTTCCCTCTCTCCCCATCCCCTCCCCCTTCCCAGTTCTCCCACCAGTCTTACTGTCTCCGACTACATTATTTCTCTGTCCCTCCCACTCCCCTGACATCCGTCTGAAGAAGGGTCTCAACCCGAAACATCACCCATTCCTTCTCTCAAGAGATACTGCCTGTCCCGCTGAATTACTCCAGCATTTTGTGTATACCTTCGATTTAAACCAGCAACTGCAGTTCTTTCCTGCACAAAAAAGCCTTCAAGCTGTATGTTTAAGATGCAAGAATAAATTATACATCTAATGGTGAACCAGCAGCACCAATTTCAATTTTGACTCCATAGCATTTATGCATCACTTCTAAACGTCTTCCATTTCCAAGAAAAGTTCAGAAATAATACCCTGAACCTTAAATGTTGGTTTGTCCTTAGTGTTTAGGGTAGAACTAATGTTTGGGTGATCATAGGTTGGCACAGACTCAGTAGGGCCTGTTTCCACAATGTATCTTCAAACTAAACTAAACTAATCTAAATTAAACTAAACTAAACTAATCTAAACTAAACTAAACTAAGATCAGAGTGAGAAAGAGGTAGCTCTCTCCTATTTACACTCTAATGAAGCACAACAGTAATTGAATGAAAAGAATCTCAACTTCCGATTAATAGACTTCCAGGGATGATATTAAGCTCATCACTGAGATCACAGCTATTGTTCTCACTTTCCCCAGACTGTAGGAGCTGGCAATGATTCGAGTTGTTGAGTTATACAACATGAATCAGGCGTTTTGACACAACTTTCCCATGCCTACAGGGATGTCTATCTGAGATAGTCCCATTTGCCTGCATCTGATGATTGACATTACACTTCTTTAAGATCCATCTTTATCTTTATCACTGGCATCCCTTTATCATGTAGTTGTATCCATTTTATCATTTGTCCATTATGTCTCTTAAATCTAACTGAGAAAGCTGTCAAGTGTATTTCATCTTCTGCAATCCACCACTCCTCCACCAAAGTGTTAGACTGGGTTCCAGGGCTCAAGCTCAATATCCAAACTTTAAAACTAGCACTATCTCTTACTGTAATCCTCTACCTAACAGATAATAAACTTCAGCTCAAGAAAGAGGCCCATTGCCAACCTTTAAGGGATGACTGCAGGCACCAATAAATATTGGCAGTGTTGCTTAGATCTTGAAAATCACTTTTCAAAAATAAAAATGCACAGAAGAGTGCCTGTGATAGATCAATAGCGTAAAAATACCTTTGAAAATGTAGAAATAAATTGTTTTTTGAGACAAGAAGTCCAAAGCATCTCTTGAGGTCACCCTCTATAAATGCCTCCATTAGAAAATCAAAACTGACATATTCAGGCAAAGAAGATCAACGCCTGCTATTATGATTGCTATAGAAAGTTATCAGATATTCCAGATTATGGATACATCACTTTAGTAATTGGTGTTTCAAGTGCCTATCTCAAATTTGAATGTTTTATTTTCTGAAGATATTTCAGTCTGCGCTTCTTCCATTTCCGTGCTTTGCAAAAATGAATATCTAGATTCTGAATAAGTAATCTGAAAGAGAAATTCACTGAGTTTAAGATAGAAAAATAGTGGATTGTATCTTTGTTATTTTAGGATTTGTAAATGTTCCCCTTCCTGAATGTAAAATTCATGCTCTAAGCATTCTCATTGGAGACCTTCAAACTATCTTTAATCAATATAGAAACATAGAAACATAGAAAGTAGGTGCGAGAGTAGACCACCAGGCCCATCGAGCCCGCACCGCCATTCGCTCATGGCTGAACACTAAACAGACACCCTTACCCACAAACAGTAGACACAAGACACAGAACACAAGACACTACCCTCCCCTTTATATCGCTATCACCCCTCTCCACCCCAAGAATATAGTTATTGGACTTTATCTTGCATTAAACTAATGTATACCCTGGATCTGCACTATGGAAAGCTTGATTAATCATTTATAGTCTTATAGCATGCAACAAACAAGCTTTTCACTGTACCTCGGTATATGTGACAAAAATAAAATAAACTAAACTAAACTAAAGTTATTTCTGATGCACTAAACCATTGCCACACTTAGTGTTATTGTCTACTCAGGTCCACTGCAAGAAATCATAACAATTCTGTTTGAAACAGCAGTAAAGCCTGAAAGTCCCTGAAAAGATGGGCCTGAATTTCATAATACACTAAACAATGACCTGTATGCTCCCCAGCAGGAGTTACGGAGTGTTATTGTGATTGCTGTGTCTTGGAAGGTCATCGCAGTTTAAAGGACCCATTTCCACAACAGCCACAGAGCAGCATAATAGGCTGTCATGGAAGTGAGGGAAGATGTGGGGGACGATGTGTGCCATGCGATCTGATGCAGCTTCTGGAGTGAGTTGCCCAGGCCACTGAGATGCGTGAAATGATCACTGAAGCTGAGATCACAGCATTGAGCATTGAAGTACATGATTTTTTTTAAACTGCAAACGTTGATGGAAGGAGGATGCAACAACCATGAAGAACGTCACCCTGTGAATACTTAAACTTGAGTTTGGAAGTTTCAACAACACACTTCTAAATTTTTTTTAAAACGTCTCCCCTTCAGCATATGACAACGCCATGGCAGACACAGTATATGTAGGCTGTTTCTGGTTTCTGCCCATCAGATTGTGGGGAACTGCACAATTATTTGAGGTCCCCTGGGAAACACATAGGACAGTGTTGTTGCTTATTTCTGGGTGTAAGCCACTCAAATGTTGTTCCACAACATAGAACCCAGAACAGTACAGCACAGAAACAGACGCTTCAGCCCACAATGTCCGTGCCGAACATGATGCCAAGTTAGACCAATCTCATCTGCTTGCACATGATCCTTTAGAATTTAGACATTAGAGATACAGCGTGGAAACAGGCCCTTTGACCCACCGAGTCCGCGCTGACCAGCGAACACCCAGTACATTAACTCTATCCTACACATACTAGGGAGAATTTATAATTTACAGAAGCAAATTAATCTATAAACCAATATGTCTTTGGAGTGTGGGAAGAAGCCGGAGCATCTGGTGAAAACCCACACGGTCACAGGGAGAACGTACAAACAGTGTACAGACAGCATCCGTAGTCAGGTTTGAACCCTGGTCTCTGGCGCTGTAAGACAGCAACCCTACTGCTGCACCACTGTACCGCCCAAACCCCTCCATTCTCTGCATATACATATGCCTATTCTAAAAGCCTCACAAATGCCACTATCATATCTAGAGCATTCCATACACTCAACGCTCTGCTGCATTTTAGCCACTTTCACAACTTTTAGCACCAGCCCTAGATGTCAAATCTGATATTTTACTGCACTAACAGCCGGTGAAACTACATTTCTTGTAAGACTTTTGACTGGTCACCATCCATTTTCTGGCAGGCAGCTTGGTTTAAAGCTGATCTTTATTTCAGACACCTCAACTGAAACTAGCTATACTGATTTAATCCAATAGATGGTTGAAACTATCCCCATGAATATTTCTATTCATATAATCAGAGGAAGTCAGCAGTGTTTTCTTTTGCATATAAATAAGCTCAGCTACTTTTGAAAAAGAGAAGGAAACTAACAACTTTGCTTCTCCAGTGAGTCCAATACCAATCAATTTTGATTGACTGAGCATGCACTGGATAGTGACTTATGCATTTGGCACTGTCTTCATGCTTCATTTACCTTCTTCACAATCTGGCAGTAATGTATTCCTCTGCTGCTTTGCTTTATGCAAATATATTTAAATTATAATTCAAATGAGTTTACTTTCACCGTAATGAAATTTTGCAGCAACAAGTTGATTTCCAAAAAATGGAGTCATCCATAAAATTGCAATATATTGGTCACGGATTCCATGTTATTTCTAAAATTAAATTTGGAACATTTCTCCACAGACAATTAGCAATCTTATTTACACATATTTTGCCTTGCAATGTACACATGTTTGTAAATTGAACTCAGTACATGTCTAAGATTATTTTTTGATCCTATTGATTTTTATGTGGTAGGAATCAAAGCAATGTATTAAAATATTACTTAGGTACAATGCTAACTTTTCAAAATATTTGCCACCTGTGAGGTAAATAATATTTTATTTTTCTAAGGGCTTATGTAGATGATTGTAGGCTACAATTTTACATCTAAAAGTCCTTGGAGGTGGAAATTAAAAATCACTTTGCTCCTTTTCTAAGCCTAAAGTGGGTCTTTAGTATAACATACTTTACGAGAGGATCTCTTGTTCAGGATGTTTATGGCGTAACTCACTGACATTGTCCATTATTTTTATACTTCATTAGTGGAGCAGCTGGATAGAGCTGCTGCCTTTCAACACTAGAGACCCTGGGTCAATCCAGACCTCGGGTGTTGTCTGTGTCAAGTCCCCACGTTCTTCCTGTGACCACGTGGGTTTCTTCCGAGTTCTCTGGTTTTCCCCTACATCCCAGAGATACGCGGATTTGTAGATTAATTGACCTCTGTAAACAGCTCCAAGTGTGTGGGGAGTAGATCTGAAAGTGGGATAACGTAGAACTAGTGTGAACAGGAAATTGATGATCAGCATGGAATCGGTGGCCAAAAGGGTCTGATTCCATATTGTATCGTTCAATCAATCAACTGTAGCTGTAAACCAAAAAAAACACATATGAAGGAACATGTCAATCAAGAGTTAAAATGTATGTCCCTCCTGGAGCAGTCATTGGGGGAGTGTGTTAAAGCATAACCATTTATATTTTGCAGAGATTAACTATGGTCTGCAATCACAGACTTCTGTTGTTGGCTACAAGCCGGGATGTCAGCATTAATGATATTGGTAAACAACTTGGCAAGTCCATAGCGGCATATGATTTATTTTCAGTATTAATGAATAAATCAATCTTTCACTGACAATGTACTAACTATCTTGTATGACAGCAAATGCTTTTACGATTGATGATGAATTAGCAGAGTTAGGCTGGCTAATTCGGCAGATGCCAACAAGTTTTGTTTACTTTAGTTTAGAAATACAGCATGGAAGAAGGCCCCTTGGCTCACCGATTCCACACTGACCATCGGTTTCCCTTTTAGACTGGTTCCATGTTATCCCACTCTCACATCCACTTCTTGCACATTTACAGAGGCCAGTTAACCTACAAACCCACACGTCTTTGTGATGTGGGGAGGAAACCAGAGCACCCTGAGGAAAACTGCGTGGTCACCAGGGAGAATGTGCAAACTCCACACAGACAGCACCCGAGGTCAGGATCGAACGCAGGTCTCTGGTGCTGTGAGGCAGGAGCTCTACTAGCTGTGCCATTGTGCCCCACTCAGTTTCTGTATCAATCTTGGGAATTTGGTGCCAGAAAATTATACTTGGTGAATGGACAACTTCCGAACAGAACTGAAGCAAATTTTGGCTTATTTTATATTTTTTCAGAAAAAGATAAATTCTAATCAAGCCAATAGTTTGGATAGTGGATAGAACATACATTCTCATTATCTTATGGCTTTAATTTCAATTGTCCTGATTTTTTATTAATCTATCAAATGCCAGGTAATTATATTCCAATGTGATATGTAAAGGTTATGCACTTGGTTTGCGTCAGTATGTGTATTAAATAGAGGTGATGGATGCCTTACAAAACGCACTAGAAAATAAAGACTTTTATTAAGATTTATGGTGGGTTCAAATGTTTCTTAATGAGGAGTGATGAGTAGTAGTCAGTCTTGGGAATAAAGATGCACGTACAATATGACTGTCAGAATTGATTTGGAGAAGGTTCTGTAAACATTCCAAAATGAACAGCCTTCATTACTCTGATGTTTTTGTTGGCAGTTTAAATGTACTACACAAGCTGATTACATATCGCTCCCTGCTTTGAGTGCCCCATCTGTACTCCATCAACTGAGGATGACTATGGCTACAGTGGAGCTTTAATAATTGGCTTCAGTAATTCTAAATGAAGGAGAGAAGAACCTGGCCAGAATGCCTATTCCTCATCCCTGGCAGCCAAACACTTACCTGAAATGTCTAGCTTGAGCCTAATACACGGTCCCACATTCCCACAATGTGTAGGGAGAAACTGCAGATGCTGGTTTAAATCGAAGATAGACACAAAAAGCTGGAGAAACTCAGCGGGTTAGACAGCATCTCTGGAGAAAAGGAATAGGTGACATTTCGGGTCGAGAAGAAGGGTCTGAAGAAGGTTCTCGTCCCAAAACGTCACCTATTCCTTTTCTCCAGAGATGCTGCCTGACCCGCTGAGTTACTCCAACTGTTTTTGTCTATCCCATAGTCCCACAATATCTACTGCCAAGGTCCAAAGTAATACTCTAATCCCAACCCTGTTTCTTGGTCCACTGAGCTATCCTTTTAGAAATTTCAGTTTGATATTCGTGCTCTCAGGTAAGAAGAGGGAGTACATCAGTGCCTCACTACGAGTTGTTAGATTAGATTAGATTAGATTAGATTCCTTTATTTGTCATTCAGACCTTTCAGTCTGAACGAAATTTCGTTGCCTGCAGTCATACATATAATAATAAATAACAAAACACACAATACACACAAATTAACATCCACCACAGTGAGTTCACCAGGCACCTCCTCACTGTGATGGAGGCAAAAGTCTTAAGGTCTCTGTCTCTTCCCTCTTTGTTCTCCCTCTGCGCTGAGGCGATCCAGGCCTCTGATGTTGTGACCCCGCCGGGTGATGGTAAGTCAGTCCCGCGGCTGAGTCCGTGCTCCGCGACGGGCCGATTCAAACTCTGCGGCCCAGGGTGGCCGAAGCTGCCGCCCTCCAGCCCAGCGGACGCAGCTGTAGTTGCGGGAGCTCCAGAAATACAGGTCACCCACCTGTGACCTGCGAGCTCCCGACGATGTCGTCCACTGGGCCAGCCGCGGCCGAGCCCCGGATTCAGGTCACCACCAGTATCTTTGGTCGCCACCGCCCGAATGCCACCGCAGCCCCGAAGTCGGCCAGCCTCGCGTTGGTAAGTCCTGGCTCTGCCTCCGGAGCCTCGAGGTCGGTCGCAGTTGAAGGCCGCCATTAGGCCTCAGCGCAAACGGAGGCAGAGAAGGGGGATACGATAAGAAAAAGTCGCATTCCCCCGAAGGAAGAGACAAAAACCATGTTTCACCCCCCCATCCACACATACACAACCCAATAAACTACAATTTAACTAAAACAGGACAAAAGAAAACAACAAAAAAAGTAAAAACAGACGGACTGCAGGCGAGCCGCAGCTGTTCAACAGCACCGCCACTTGTTGTCGGGGCTGAGTTTACAACATGCTTTATATTTTATTCCCTTTATCCTGTATCTGTACACTGTGGACAGTTTGGTTCTAATCATATATAGTCTTTCCGCTGACTAGATAGTATGCATCAAAAAAAGCTTTTCAATGTACCTTGGTACACGTGACAATAAACTAACTACACTAAACTAAACACCAGAAGGAGGTGGGCAGCTAGACAGGCTGGAGAGCTTAAAGGGCCAGGAAATTGATTTGGCAGAAAACAGCCAATGTTAAATTTCTGCAATATATTTCACATTCCCAAGAATTCAATTCGCTTTGTTAAGTGTTTAAATAATTTATAAAAGAATTCTAAATTAAATATAAATAAACAATGTATTTTATAGTCGTGACATAAACTTCCCATCATCATTAAAATGTGATCAAAAGAGTGCATGAGTAAGACTGTAGAAACAAGGAACTGCAGATGCTGGGTTTCAAAACAAATAAGCAGAGTGCTGGAGTAACTGGCAGCATCCCTGGAGAACATAACATGATAAAAAGGTCTGAATAAGGATCCTGACCCGAAACGTCACCTAGCCATTGTTGTGATATTGCAAGGACTACTTTGTTATATCACAAGGACTACTTTGTTTGCCTGCGTAGCCACATGTATATGTGGGAATGACGTAATATGGGCAGGGCACTCTGGTTCCAGATGGCCGTGAAATAAACAGAGCCTTGATTTATGCTCAACGTCAAACCCCTAAATACGTGTACTTGTGGTCATTCCAGAGTCATAACAACGGTATAACAGATACCGGACCATGAAATACAACATGGTGGCAGCGGTGGGATATTTGTGAGTGGTCTGCCACAGATAGTGACAAGAGGTTTGTGATCTGTCAGCACTTTAAAATCTCGCCCAAATAGGTACGTATGAAACCTTGTGATTCCAAAGACTAAGACAAGAGTCTCGCGTTCAATATTGGAGTAGTTGCACTGGCATGAAGACAGAGCTTTCGAAGTGTATGCAACAGGCCGTCCTTCCTGCGAAAGGCATGCTCCTACTCCTTTCAATGACGCATCTACCTCGAGGGAGACAGGAGCATCTGGGCGATAGTACTGGAGTACAGATTCCTCTTGTATGCTGCCCTTCGGGTCGCAGAACGCCATCTGGTGGTCTTCTTGCCACAAGAATGGGACATCTTTCATCAGTAAATCCCTCAAGATGGCAGCCTGGTCAGCATAGTTTGGGATGTAGGGCGACAAAAAATTCATCATCCCCAGATCTTCTTTGTCCTGCGGTGTTGGCATCATGTGAATGTCCTTCACCTTACAAAGATCTGGTCTGATGCCTGTGTCTGAATAGACTGACCAGAATAAGTACCTATTCATACGTGCCTATTAAAACTTCCTGGGACGCTGTCTCCAACAGCTTCTTCAGATTACCGGCATGTTTTTGTTCTGTGGATCCCACTACGACAATATCATCTGCAATGCAAATGCATCCAGGAACCTACTCTCTGATTGTATCCATATGTTGCTGGAATATATCCTGGGTCACCGACAAGCCGAAAGGTAACCTTCTGTATCACTACCTGCCAAAAGGTGTCCGGAATGTGGTAAGTTCCTGGCTTGCCTCATCAAGTCGGATGGAACAATAGCCTGCTTTTGCATCAAGTTTGGTGAAAGATTTCCCATTGGCAAAAGCTGGATTGATTTCTTCAAGGGTTTCGATCTTGTGTGGGCAGCGTTTGAGACTTGCATTCAAACGTTTTGGGTCTAGGCATACCCTGATTGATCCATATTTCTTAACGGAGGTTGTTATTGAACTGCACCAGTCCGTATGGTGAGTTACTTTTCTGATGATTCCATCATCCCCCATTTTATCCAACTCGGCCCGCAACTTGTCTCTGATATGGACACTGCATTTCCTTGGTGCATCTATGTGTGGTGTGGCCTTCTCCTTGAGATGAAGGGTGGCTGGCTCCTTGAAGTTGGCAATCCTGTCAAACTGATTAGGCCATCTCTTCAGGTTGAGAGATGTTCCTCCCCTGGAAGAACCAGGTTTTGGTCCCCACTGCGTCACTCCAGACAGCAACAGGACTGAGACCAAATATAAAGAGGAGGAATGACCGGCACATAATGCTGATGGTGAATATGTGACATGTTCAGGACGTGTTAGTAAGAAACCTGCACGTTACTGTTGATAATTATTACTGTTGAAGAATGTTGGTGTTTATTAAAAGCAATTGTGTGTAGAGTTTTGTTTGTTAAGCATATTTTTTATTTTATGTAAGACAAGGGGGGTGTTGTGATATTGCAAGGACTACATTGTTATATCACAAGGACTACTTTGTTTGCCCGCGTAGCAACATGTATATGTGGGAATGACGTAATATGGGCCGGGCACTCTGGTTCCAGATGGCCGTGAAATAAACAGAGCCTTGATTTATGCTCAGCTTCAAACCCCTAAATACGTCTACTTGTGGTCATTCCAGTGTCACAGTCTGCCCTCTCCTGCCTGCCTGCCTGCCACTCCCCTCTCATCAGCCCAACTCTCCTCACCTGTGGCACTCAGTTGCCTCTGATCACCAATTAATCCGGTATATAGACTCTCCTCACCGTTCCCACAGTGCCAGATTGTTCTCAGCATTCATGCAAGACTCTCCAGCGATTTCCCGACTGCCTACACGGATTTGAACCTGCCTGCCTGCCTGCCCCTCTTCAGAACCCTCGCTCAATCCTGAGCCTCTGTGTGAGTACGATGTACCCATTCCTGTGTTACAGTATCGGAATAAAGTTCATTACCAACTATACCTGCCTGATTCTGTGCTGCTATCGGGTCCAAGCTATACCCGTTACAGTACAATCTGGCCAACAATGGACTCGGCGCACACTACGTCTCCGTCAAACCGCTTCGGGAGGATTGAGCACACGCTCCTGCAACACGAAGCTATGCTCACTGCCTCCAACTCCGAGATTCGACAGGTTGTGTCAAACCAAGAACAAGTATTGGTTGCACTAGTCGCCCAGGTCCAACAGCTGACGACCACCCTCTCCCAGGCTACACCCCATGCTTCGCCTCCGGCTCCGACAGCACCAGCTCCCGGTCCGCCAGGATCATCACCTGAGCCCCGGGTGGGAACCCCGGAGCGTTACACTGGAGACCCGGAGGGCTGCAACCCATTCATCATGAACTGTTCCATTCTCTTCACCCTACAGCCCTACACCTTCGCCTAGGAAGCGACGAGAGTGGCGTTTACCATTAATCACCTGACTGGCAGAGCTCGGCTGTGGGGAACGGCTGAATGGGAGCGACGCACGCCCGCTTGCTCCGCTTTCCAGGCCTTCGCCGCGGAGCTTCGCAAGGTGTTCGGTAAGGTTTCGATGGGTCCGGACGCTGCGGGAGGTCTACTGGGGTTGAGCCAGGGGAACCAGAGCATCGCTGACTTCACCATCGACTTTCACACCAGGGCCCGTGAGAGTGATTGGAATGCTCCGGCCCAGTGTGACGCTTTCTTGCTGGGCTTGAATGACTATATCAAGGATGAGTTGGTGTCCCACGACCTTCCTTCTTCTCTGGATGGGCTTATCGAGCTAACGACCCGTCTGGACCGACGCATCCTGGCGAGACATCAGGAGAGGCGACGGGGACCGGCGGACCGCCAGCTTTCCACCCCAGCTCGTTTTCCTCCGGAGACTGGACTACCCTCGTCGGGGCAACCGTCGAGGCAACCCGAACCCATGCAGGTGGGTCGCACCAGTCTCACCCCCGAGGAACGGGAACGTTCCTCTGCCCGACGCCCTCTTTGTCATGCCCGTCTGCTGTTGTCTGATGGTTCTCACACCCTCGCCACCTTCATAGACTCTGGTTGTGACATTAATCTTATGGACAAGGAACTAGCCCGCCAGCTAGGCATCAGTTGTGTTCCCCTGCCTGAACCTGTTCCCGCCAACGCCCTCGACGGACATCGCCTGGGGACTGTTTCTCACCGGACGGTCCCAGTGCGCATGCTCCTGTCTGGTAATCACCATGAGACCATCCAGTTCCACATCCTGCAGTCTCCCCATCTTCCCCTCATCCTGGGTTACCCCTGGCTTCGGCGACACAACCCCAACATCGACTGGAGGACGGGGGTCGTCTTGGGTTGGAGCCCTTCCTGCCACCAAGTGTGCCTGAAGCAAGCCTCAGCTCCCCAACCAGCCACCTGCTCCAGTGCTGCTCCAGAACTGACGGGGGGTCCCAGCCGAGTACCATGACTTTGGGGAGGTTTTTAGCAAGTCTAGGGCCACCTCCCTTCCTCCTCATCGGCCCTATGACTGCGCCATAGACCTCCTGCCTGGTTCCGCTCCTCCTAGGGGTAGCCTTTACTCCCTGTCCGCCCCTGAGAGAGGCGCCATGGAGAAATACATAAACGACTCCTTGGCTGCTGGTCTCATCCGTCCCTCCTCGTCTCGTGCTGGGGCTGGGTTCTTCTTCGTGGAGAAGAAGGACAAATCTCTGCGTCCCTGCATAGGTTACCGGGGGCTCAACGGCATCACGGTGAAGAATCGCTAACCTCTCCCACTCATCTCCTCTGCTTTCGAGCTCCTGGAGGGGGCCACCATCTTTTCGAAGCTGGATCTACGCAACGCCTACCACTTGGTCCGCATCAAAGAGGGAGATGGGTGGAAGACCGCCTTCAACACTCCCACGGGACATTATGAATACCGGGTGATGCCCTTTGGCCTCACCAACGCCCCGGCCGTCTTCCAGGCTCTGGTCAATGATGTTCTCAGAGACGTGTTGAACAAGTATGTGTTCGTCTATCTTGATGACATCCTCATCTTTTCACGGACCAAGAAGGAACACGTGCACCACGTCCAGGCAGTTCTACATCGGCTCCTGGCGAACTCGCTCTTCGTTAAAGCTGAGAAGTGCGAGTTTCACTCCCCGTCAGTCTCCTTCCTAGGATACATCGTTGGCCAAGGGAACATCAAGGTCTCTGCTGTCACCACCTGGCCCGTTTCTGACTCCCGCAAGCAGCTCCAAAGGTTCCTGGGGTTCCCCAATTTTTACCGACGGTCCATCCGTGGCTACAGTACTGTGGCCGCACCCCTCACGGCACTCACCTCCTCCAAGGTTCCGTTCCGGTGGTCTGCCGCGGCCGACGAAGCTTTTCAGACACTCAAGACACGGTTTACATCGGCCCCCATCTTCCAAGTTCCGGACTCAGAGAGACAGTTCGTGGTGGAGGTGGACGCCTCCGACGTGGGGGTGGGAGATGTTCTGTCCCAGCGGGCTGCCGGGGACCAGAAGCTCCATCCATGCGCCTTCTTCTCCCGACGCCTGACCCCTGCTGAGAGGAATTATGACATTGGCAACCGAGAACTGTTGGCGGTTAAGTTGGCGTTGGAGGAATGGCGTCACTGGCTGGAGGGAACCGAGCAGCCTTTCTTGGTTTGGACTGACCACAAGAACCTTGAATACCTCCAGTCAGCCAAGAGGCTCAACTCTTCCTCACCCGCTTCAACTTCTCCCTCTCCTACTGACCTGGGTCCCGCAACGTGAAGCCCGATGCCCTCTCTCAACAGTTCTTGGCGAAGGAGGAGTCTGCCTCTGGCCCCAAGACCATCCTCCCGTCCTCGCACAGGGTTGCCTCCCTCACCTGGGAGGTGGAGGAGAGGGTCAAGGCGGCCTTGGAGAACCAGCCGGGACCCAGCGCATGCCCTCCTGATCGCCTGTTTGTGGTTTCTGCCCTGCGGTCCGACGTCCTTCAGTGGGCCCACAGCTCTCGACTCGCCTGTCATCCCGGCATTCAGCGGACCAAGGAGATGGTGCTACGGAGGTTCTGGTGGGCATCGCTGGAGGAGGACACTCGGGAGTTTGTCAACGCCTGTCCCGTTTGCAACCAGCACAAGGTCTCACACCAAGCTCCTGCGGGTCATCTGCTTCCACTGCCTGTACCCCATCGACCACGGTCCCACATCTCCCTGGACTTCGTTACCGGCCTGCCCCCATCCAGGGGTCACACCACCATCCTGACCGTGGTCGATAGATTTAGCAAGATGGCTCACTTCGTGCCCCTGCCCAAGCTTCCGTCAGCCAAGGTAACTGCCGAGCTCATGTTACTCCACGTCTTCATGCTCCATGGTCTCCCCGTCGATGTGGTCTCCGACCGAGGACCCCAGTTTGCCTCTGTGTTCTGGAGGGAGTTCTGCACGCTTGTGGGGGCCACCGTGAGTCTGATGTCCGGATTTCATCCCCAGTCCAACGGCCAAACTGAAAGGAAGAATCAGGAGATGGAGACGGCGCTGCGGTGTATGGTGTCCAAGCATCCCTCCTCCTGGTCCCAGCAGTTGTTGTGGGTGGAGTACGCCCACAACACCCTGACAAGCTCGGCCACTGGGCTCTCCCCTTTCCAGTGTGCCTACGGGTTCCAGCCTCCACTGTTCCCGGCGCTGGAGAAAGAGGTTTCCTGCCCGTCCGTCCAGGCCTTCATTCGTCGCTGCCGTGGGACGTGGACCCAAGCCAGGGCGGCTCTTCTCCGCTCCGTGGCCCGTTACGCCACGACTGCCAACCGTCACCGCACCCAAGCCCCCACCTACCTCGCGGGCCAGAGGGTGTGGCTGTCGACCCGGGACCTTCCCTTGAGGGTGGAGTCCAAGAAGTTGGCACCCAAGTTCATCGGTCCCTTTGAGATCCAGAAGGTCATCAACCCAGTGGCTGTGAGGCTCAAGTTGCCTCGTTCCATGCGGGTCCATCCTACGTTCCATGTGTCCAGAGTAAAGCCAGTCCGGGAGAGCTCCCTGGTCCCCGCAGTCCCTCCTCCTCCACCTCCTCGTCTCATCGACGGAGGCCCCGCCTTTACGGTGCACCGCCTCCTGCGCTCCCGCCGTCGCGGGAGGGGTCTCCAATACCTGGTCGATTGGGAGGGTTACGGTCCAGAGGAGAGGTCCTGGGTTCCTGCTCGACACATCCTGGACGCCTCCCTCATCAGGGAGTTTCACCGGCGTCATCCCGACCAGCCGTCCAGGTCCCCCACTCCTAGAGGGGTCGCCGCCCCTGAGACTCTGTCCCCTCTTCCGTCTGAGGCGCCCAGTGACGACGAGACGGAGCTTTCCTCTGATGCTAGGGAGGAGGATGCGGACATGGATGTCTTGGACGAATATTAGCCCTCCTCCGGTCCCCCTCCTCCCACCCAACTCTGCGTGGGATTGGGTTTATTTTCTTTATTGTGTTTTTTTTTCCTTTTGTTTTGGGACGTCAGGAGCCGTCCCTTGAGGGGGGGGGGGTTCTGTCACAGTCTGCCCTCTCCTGCCTGCCTGCCACTCCCCTCTCATCAGCCCAACTCTCCTCACCTGTGGCCCTCAGTTGCCTCTGATCACCAATTAATCCGGTATATAGACTCTCCTCACCGTTCCCACAGTGCCAGATTGTTCTCAGCATTCATGCAAGACTCCCCAGCGATTTCCCGACTGCCTACACGGATTCGAACCTGCCTGCCCCTCTTCGGAACCCTCGCTCAATCCTGAGCCTCTGTGTGAGTACGGTGTACCCATTCCTGTGTTACAGTACCGGAATAAAGTTCATTACCAACTATACCTGCCTGATTCTGTGCTGCTATCGGGTCCAAGCTATACCCGTTACATCCAGAGTCATAACAGATACCGGACCACGAAGTACAACAGCCAATGGTGCTGCCTGACCCGTTGTGTTACTCCAGCACTCTGTGTCTTTGTATGAGTAAGACTATTCTTTACGTTGTCCAGTAAGGAACTTGTATTTTCTTGAAGTTAAACAAAAATAAAGGAATAAAACTCTTTGCTACATTATGAATATGCTGCATATCTTCACGAAGTACAACAGCCAATGGTGCTGCCTGACCCGTTGTGTTACTCCAGCACTCTGTGTCTTTGTATGAGTAAGACTATTCTTTACGTTGTCCAGTAAGGAACTTGTATTTTCTTGAAGTTAAACAAAAATAAAGGAATAAAACTCTTTGCTACATTATGAATATGCTGCATATCTTCATGATCACTCTTCATTATTGGAAACTTTATTTTGGATGAAAATAATTGCGGCTAATTTTGTTCTCATTTGCTTTTCTTTAGCTCCTGAAGTTTTTCAGTCCTTTTTGGAAGGAGGCCCTGGATACTCATATCCAGTGGATTGGTGGTCCTTGGGAATAACAGCTTATGAACTGTTGCGGGGCTGGGTAAGGCGTACAGTTTTGCACTCCTAGGTTTTCATGTAACTAATGCTTGTTTCACGTAACTGGTATTGGATCCTAACAATGGAGAGTGAATGAACGTGGTTGAAATATCAACATTACATAGAAACCTAATTCAAATTTTATGACCACTTTAAATCTGCTTTTACATGTCACCCATAAAAATACATCACATCCAGTAGTTATAATGCCACCTTTTAATAACTAAAATATGGAAGAATGTTCTGTGTGGTTCATAAATGTCATAATAGAATCATGATGTAGAATATCCCCATTTTCACCTAAAACAGGGGAAATAAGAGTACATTTGTTGTCTCATGAATGATCTTTGCTCGTTCACACCATGACATGCACTGGATAACTATCAATCTTTTGACTGATTACATTACCCGCAATTAAAGGTTTACTTTCATCAATGTGAAAGTGTGTTAATCGAAGAATAGTTCCTCACAAGAATTAGGGTTCTGCGGCGGAATTAGGATTCCAAGGACGGAATTCATGTTCATAAGTGATAGGAGCAGAATTAGGCCATTTGGCCCATCAAGTCTATTCTGCCATTCAATCATGGCTGATCTTTCTTTCCCTCTCAACTCCATTCTCCTGCCTTCTCCCCATAACTGATACCTACACTAATGAAGAAACTATCTCTATCTCCGCCTTAAAAATATCCATTGACTTGGCAATAAATTCCACAGATTCACCACCATCTGATAAACGAATTTCCTCCTCATCTTCCTAAAGGAACATCCTTTAATTCTAAGGCTGTGACCTCTGGTCCTCAACTCTCCCACTAGTGGAAACATCCTCTCCACATCCACTCTATTCAGGTCTTGTGGAGTCAACTGAGAAATTCAAATGCATTATTATAGTTGTCAAATTGCAATTAGCCCCAAATGTTAAGTATAGCATTGCTAGAGTCATCCAGAAAGAAGTTGGTATGTTATCATACAACCAGATATTAATATATCTTCACCAAAGGTGTTTGTTTTATTTTCAAACAAAGGCTTCACCTTGTGCAAAACATCTTTCATTACAATGGTTAAGAAAGAACTGCAGATGCTGGAAAAATAGAAGGTAGACAAAAATGCTGGAGAAACTCAGCGGCTGTGGCAGCATCTATGGAGCGGAGGAATAGGTGACGTTTCGGTCGAGACCCTTCTTCAGACTGATGTGGGGGAGGGGCAGGAAAAAGAAAGGAAGAGGCGGAGACGGTAGGATGTGGGAGAGCTGGGAAGGGGAGGGGAAGGAGGGAGAAAGCAAGGACCAAAGATCCTATAGCGAGCAAGATAGTCCACTCGACGAAAAAGACGTATGGGCAGATTCATGGGTAATCTTTGTCCCCATTTCCGTAACCGGCTTCCGTCTCCGCACTGAAGATCCCATAGCGGAGCAAAGATACTAGTGCGGAGACGGAAGTCGGTTACGGAAACATCCTCGTAAAAATCACAGATCTTTGGTAAAAATCTTCTCATTTTCTTTCTGCCTCCCTGCCTCACAATAAAAAGCAAAAAGATGCCTATGTTCCTTCCACAGCGTGTGGGAAGTCTGGCCCGGATCAGCACCGCTGGGACGCCAGGGTAAAGTTGCGGGGAGGTTTGCAATGTATTTTTATGTAATGTTGTCCCTAACATTAAAAAACCTTAAGGAACATTCCAAGAGTAGAGCAACTGGAATCTTCATATTGCTATTATTTTACCAAATACCGCAGTTGTGAACAGAGTGCAAGTTTAATACAAACATCAATTCAAACACAGCACATGAGCCATTTAAAAATAATTTTAAATAAACATTAAAAACAAAAAAAATTTAAACATTTAAAAAAAGAAAATTAACAGAATTATAATTTATTAACACAAACTGTTACCCCGCAACGTTGATTACACTGCGAGAGGGATAACCAAATGCGGGTCGGGATTACTGAAATAGCCGAAGAAATGACCCACGTTCAGCTCCATTGCGTACTACACTTCAGCCCATTGGATTTAGCAGGAGTGGACTATCTTGCTCGCTATAGGATCTTTGGCAAGGACTACCTGAAATTGGAGAAGTCAATGTTCATACCGATGAGGTGTAAACTACCCAAGCGAAATATGAGGTGCTGCTCCTACTACAAACCCACTGACCCCCATGGCTATCTGGACTACACTTCTTCCCACCCTGCTTCCTGTAAGGATTCTATTCCCAATTCCTCCATCTACGCCGCATCTGCACCCAGGATGAGGTGTTCCAAACCAGGGCATCAGAGATGTCCTCATTCTTTAGGGAACGGGTGTTCCTCTCTTCGACTGTAGAGGCTCTCACCAGGGTCTCCTCTATATCCCGTAGCTCCGCTCTCACTCCCCATTCCCCCCCCCCCCCCCCCCACTCGTAACAAGGACAGAGTCCCCCTTGTCCTCACCTTGCACCTTACCAGCCGTCACATACAACACAAAATCCTCAGACATTTTCGCCACCTCCAACGGGATCCCACCACTGGCCACATCTTCCCATCTCCTCCACTTTCGGCTTTCCGCAGAGACCATTCCCTCCATAACTGCCTGGTCAATTTGTCCCTTCCCACCCAAACCACCCCCTCCCCTGGTACTTTCCCTTGCAAACGCAGGAAATGCTACACTTGTCACTTTACCTCCCCCCTCGACTCCATTCAAGGACCCAAGCAGTCTTTCCAGGTGAGGCAGAGGTTCACCTGCACCTTCTCCAACCTCATCTACTGCATCTGCTGTTCCAGGTGTCAACTGCTCTACATCGGTGAGACCAAGCGCAGGCTTGACGATCGCTTTGCCCAACACCTCCGCTCAGTTCGCAATAACCAACCTGATCTCCAGGTGGCTCAGCACTTCAACTCCCCCTCCCATTCCGAATCCGACCTTTCTGTCCTCGGCCTCTTCCATGGCCAGAGTGAGTCCCACCACAAATTGGAGGAGCAGCACCTCATATTTTGCTTGGGTAGTTTACCCAGCGGTATGAACATTGACTTCTCCAATTTCAGGTAGTCCTTGCTTTTTCCCTCCTTCCCTTCCTCTTCCCAGCTCTCCCATAGCCCACTGTCCCCGTCTCTTCCTTCCTTTTTCCCGCCCCTCCCCCACATCAGTCTGAAGAAGGGTCTCGACCCGAAACGTGGCCTATTCCTTCGCTCCATAGATGCTGCCTCGCGCGCTGAGTTTTCCCAGCATTTTTGTCTACCTTTCATTACAATGGTACGCTTTTTTCATTTGATAGCAATTTTCTGACAATACTTTTTTGCATTCCACTTCTGATATTCACCACTTCAAATCTTTTGTTATTACTAAAATGAGAGGTTAGCCACCGAGAAGTCACAACTTGTTACCAGGATATTATAGTTCAAGCTTTCATTCCTCATCAGGTCATTGCAATGACAAAGAACTTTAATTACTAAAGTTCATATAAAAAGCATGTTATATTAGCAGAAATAAAACATTGTTATTTTTTTCAGTCTGTAAGGGCACAGTTAGCCTCCAGGGTTCAAAGCATTGAAAAGAAACACTTGTGATTAGCTTAATTTGCAAACAATTATTATTCAATACAGCATTCTGAATGCAAGAACATGTGACAGTTCCAATTCCAGTTATGTTTCCTCACAGGGGAAGGAATAAGGTATTCATCTCTGTGACAACAGTAGGTCGTTTGATTAAGATGAAGGTCAACTTTGAATATACTGGTTGTTTAATGCCACAGTAAACAAATTGTTCTAGCAATCCAGAATGTTTTGTTTCCATCCTTGTTACTTTCCTCCTGAGGATGTTGACTCCATTCTGTTCATTGGTCTCCCTGACACAAAGCACTCTTCAGTCCATACCCAGTTTTCCGTTCTTTATGAGGCATCCTATGCAGTCATTATTCGCAGGCAGTTTGAAAAAAAGAGGTATTACAAGCAAGCTCACACTCAATCTGCACACAAATGCGACATTTAATGATCTGGAATGAGAAGGCTGGCCTATTGTCCACTGTTGTGAGTTTAAATGAACCACTCGGAGTCTGGAGCTGTAGATGTTACAGGTCTTGACTCGGCAGATGAAAACATGCAGATGAGACCTGAGGCAAGAATCATCTTAAACTCAAAATGTTGGGGGAAAAGATATTAACACACAATCAAACAAATAGTTACAAATCATAAATTGACACAAGTGCTGGAGTAACACGGGGGTCAGGTGAGAAAAAGGGTGGATTACACTTCAGGTCAGGATCCTTTTTCAAGAAGGGTCCCGACCCAAAGCATCACCCATCCATGTTCTCCAGAGATGCTGCCAGACCCGCTGAGTTCCTCCAACACTTTGTGTCTATCTTTGGTATAAACCAGCAGTTCTTTATTTCTATAGTTACAAATCATACTTTACTTTGTTTATTGTGTGTGTGAACAAATGGCTTCATAGAATTACACAATTAAAATAGGAGCACATTGTTCATGTCAAGACCAGAAAGCAACTTTGTTCAGACAAGGTCATTCTTAGAATAAAATTCAGTCATCCAAAACATCCTTCTTTCACCACAGAATTGTGAAGAATTATTTATTAGGTACACAAGCAACCCAAGTATAGATATACAGAAAAAATATAACAATGTCCGCATTTGATATGTTAACTGGCAAAAGAGCTGGCCTAATACTTTCCATGATCTCATTCCATAAATGGATATCCAAGGCATCCTTTTATATGTTGCAAACGTGCAAAGTATCTTAGCACTTCGAGATATCTAATGCTTGCTTCCAGTCTGGAATGTCAACTATCATTTTTTGATAAAGTGGAATGCCACACTCCCCTCTCAGTACAATGGTGGTAGGGGTTTTAATGTAGACCAATTACCATAGCCATACTATGGGCGGGACAGTGGTACAACTAGCAGAGTTGATTTTTGTGTGGTACAGTGTTGTCCCCCCCCCCCCCCCGTACCAATGATATGTAGGTAGACTGGCTACTGTAAATTGCCCCTTGCATGTAGGTGAGTGATAGAATCTGGGGGGAAATTGGTGGGAATGTGGGAAAATAACATTTTAGTAATGGATTAATTGAAATGGGTGTTTGCCAGTTGCTGCAGACTTGGTAGATGAAAGAGCCTGTTTCCATGCTGCATTATTTTGTGATTATCATCTTTACATTTGACCAGTGAATACCAGAATGTCTCATGGTCATGTCAGTTTCCAAAACATATCTCTTCAGTGGCCTCCCACAATAAGCTGGCAGCCTGCTTGTTTAGTTTATGCCGCTGTCCTTGCAACTTCAAAACTGATTATTGCTTGTAAGTCATATTTGGAAGAGGTTTGAAGGCTGATTCATGCTGGTATTAAAGTTTCCAATTTTATATCCTTTGTCAATCACTCACTGCTCCCTCATATCCACGAGGAGAAAAATAAGTTTTAGAAATGTCCTTTCTGTGCAGTACAACAATTCATAGATTCACTGATTATTCCTTGATAGTACGGGCATTGAATTAATCAATTTTAGGTAAGTAATGTAAAAAACAACCTTCACCCCTTTTTTATAGTCATAGAATGATACAGTGTGGAAACAGCCCTTTCAGCCCAACTTACCCACACCGGCCAATGTCCCAGCTACTCTGGTCCCACTTGCCTGCGCTTGGTCCGTATCTCTCCAAGCCTGTCCTATCCATGTACCTGTCTAACTGTTTCATAAATGATGGGATAGTCCCAGCCTCAACTACTTGTTTCGTACAGCCACCATCCCTCGGATTCCTATTTTCTTCTTTCCCCCTCCTTCCATATGCTCCCCCTCCCCCCTCCCCTAAAACTCTTATTCTTTCCTTTGGCTTCACAATTCACAATTCTCATCATTTACATAATCGGATTGTTTACATTTCCAGTGCAAAGAATCAATGCTGACTGGCTGATGAAAAAGTGTAGAGAAATACGAGGGTTGAAGTCACCAATTACTGAAGCGTTTGTTAATGTAACCTTGATGTTAAAAATAGACCTTGTGTAGAAAACATTGGTCAAAGATTTGGATCAGGGTGAGTGTCCCAGAGGAATAGAATTTTTTTACAAAAATAACCCATATTCATAATCAAAAATATGGACACAATAAACACCATACAAAGTTCTTTACATACATAGTGACAGTTTACACCTTCCAGAGCAGTAGATGTTCACAGTCCAAAGCGCGGCAGTGGTGCAGCGGTAGAGTTGCAGCCTAACAGCACCTGAGACCTGGGTTTGATTCTGACTATACTGTCTGTACGGAGTTTGTATGTTCTCCCTGTGACCGTGTGGGATTTCTCCGGGTGCTCTGGATTCCTCCCACACTCCAAATACGTACAGGTTTGTAGGTTAATTGGCTTCGGTAAAATTATAAACTGTCCCGAGCGTGTCGGGTAGTGCTAGTGCAGGGGGTGATTTCTGGTTGACGCGGACTTGGTTGGCCAAAGGGCCTGTTACCACACTATATCTCTAAAGTCTAAAGTAAAGGTGTATCAGATGGAATGTACCTGATAAACTGTACAAATCAATTACAGTACACTCGTTTTTAGACATTAGACAAAAAAATATTTGTGCAGTTTAGTGTATGCAGGTGAACCAAGAGGATAGTGCAATGTAATACAATGTATTCAAAGTCATGAAGTCAATTATACTGGCATGACAGCTGCAGGACAGGATGTCAGCCTGAAGTGTATGAGGCCTTCCTGGCAAGTGATACATAGATACATAGAAAATAGGTGCAGGAGTAGGCCATTCGGCCCTTCGAGCCTGCACCGCCATTCAATATGATCATGGCTGATCATCCAACTCAGTATCCTGTACCTGCCTTCTCTCCATACCCCCTGATCCCTTTAGCCACAAGGGCCACATCTAACTCCCTCTTAAATATAGCCAATGAACTGGCCTCAACTACCCTCTGTGGCAGAGAGTTCCAGAGATTCACCACTCTCTGTGTGAAAAAGTTTTTCCTCATCTCGGTCTTAAAGGATTTCCCCCTTATCCTTAAGCTGTGACCCCTTGTCCTGGACTTCCCCAACATCAGGAACAATCTTCCTGCATCTAGCCTGTCCAACCCCATAAGAATTTTGTATGTTTCTATAAGATCCCCTCTCAATCTCCTAAATTCTAGCGAGTATAAGCCAAGTCTATCCAGTCTTTCTTCATATGAAAGTCCTGACATCCCAGGAATCAGTCTGGTGAACCTTCTCTGCACTCCCTCTATGGCTATAATGTCCTTCCTCAGATTTGGAGACCAAAACTGTACGCAATACTCCAGGTGCACAGGAATTACTATTACCTGACGTAGGTACTTCAAATATGGCAAGTGCGACTTGCAGCAAAGAGTGAGTAAAGAGAACGAAAAGCTGTGTGAATTCATGTGGTTGTATTAAAATAATTACTTGATTTGCATGTGTGAATAATTTAATTCACTGCATAGGTTTCTTTCCAAATTAAAGGGGAAGGTACAGTTTACAGCATTTTGTATACTGTATGTGTGTACTTCTATAAGCCCCAATATTGCAATTTAGTTATGAATTACAGAATTAATATCTTCAATAAAATGTTCTGTTTATAGCTCTGCCTCTGTTTATTTGCTAATATACACTTCCCCACATAGTAGCCTACAGCCTCCACAAAAGCTTCTCTTTAAAGGAAATGCCACTCTAAGTTTTAAAAGTTTCAGGGAGTCCAATAGCTTACAATGACCAAGAGTGTAAGCAGCTTTGCCCAGCCGTAAGAAGCAGAATAAAATAAGTCTGACCATGTTACATTTGTGAAGTTCCCTCAATACAACTGTGATATATCTACCAGATGTATACATCCAGAAATTCTGAGATATAAACATCCCTTGCGGCTGGCTTATGTCAAAGCCCCTCACTTTATTTCGCCAAAGGAGACATAACCAATATAAGTTCTCCATTTATCCAAGAAGAATTAACTCTTGATTTTGTTTCATGGGATAACACATCAAGCTTGTCTCCTATCACAAGCTGTGCAAACAGCAAGGTTAAATCAACTCACTATTCAGGATCTGTTATACAACTTCAATAATCATAGCTTGCCATTATGCCTCAGATAAGCTCTGGGCAATTCCTTTAACATAAAGATAAATCTTCAGTTTAGCAAGGGGGCTGTCATCAATAAAGAAAATAAGGTTGAGATTATGTCAGAATTGTTGTTTGTTATCTGAATTTAACTTCCTCAATGAGAATGGAAGAAAGTTGATAAGATTTTAATTAAATAAACAATTCCTTTGTAAATCTCAAAAATACACTTTTTTATTGTTATGCGATTCTCAATGTGGTTATGCACACCAATAATATATTTTTCCTTTGGCATCCCAATACAATGATGTGAACAATTCCAGTTACCTTGTAGTGATTTTAAGCATCTGGGGATCATTTCTCCGGTGCCAGTTGCATGAAAGGGCTCAAAGGAAGGTATTAGAGGAAGATCGCGGAGGCTTTGAAGAGAACGTAAAAGAGGTTCATAGGGTCATACGGTCATGAGTGCTGGGAGTAGAATAAGGCCATTTGACCCATCAAATCTACGCCATTCAATTATGGCTGATCTATCTCTCCCTCCTAACCACATTCTCCTGTCTTCTCCCCATAACCTCTGGCACATGTACTAATCAAGAATCCATCTATCTCTGCCTTAAAATGATCGACTGACTTGGCCTCCACAGCCTTCTGTGGCAAAGAATTCCACAGATTCCCCACCCTCTGACTAAAGAAATTTCTCCTCATCTCCTTCCTAAAAGAACGTCCTTTAATTCTGAGGCTATGATCTTTAGTCCAAGACTCTCCGACGAGTGGAAACATCCTCCCCACATCCACTCTATCCAAGTCTTTCACTATTCTGTATGTTTCAATGAGGTCCCCCCTCATTCTTCTTACTCCACACTTTGCTACACTATATTCCATCTGCCACTGCTCTGCCCACTCTCACAACCTGTCCAAGTCCTTCTGCAGAGTCACTGCTTTCTTTACACTACCTGCCCTTCCAGCTATTTTCGTATCATCTGCAAACTAGACCACAAAGCCTTCAATCCCCTCGTCCAAATCATTAATATACAACGTGAAGAGTAGCGGCCCCAGCACCGACCCCTGTGGAACTCCGCCAGTCACTGGCAGCAACCCGGAAAAAGCCCCCTTTATTGCCACTCTTTGTCATCTGCCATCCAGCCAACCTGCTATCCATGCTAGCATCTGCCCTTTGATACCATGGGCTCTCATCTTCCTTAGCAGCCTCACGTGTGGCACCTTATCAAAGGCTTTCTGAAAATATAAGTAAACAACATCTACTGACTCTCTTTTGTCTGTCCTGCTATTTACTTCTTCAAAGAATTCCAGCAAATTTGTCAAGCAAATTTGTCAAGCAAAACCTCCCCTTCACAAAGCCATGCTGACTTTGTCCTATTTTATAGTGAACTTCTGGAACATTGCCTGGACCAGAGAGAATTAGCTATAGGAAAGGTTGGACAGACTTGGATTGTTTTCTCTGGAGTGTCAGAGGCTGTGGGAAGACCTGATATCTGATAAAAATGTAGAACCTTTGAGAGGCAAAAAAAGAGAGCTGATAGCCAGAGTCTTTTTCCCACGGTTGAAATGTCCGATGCTAGAGGGCACAGCATTAAGTTGAGAAGGTTGAGAAGATTAAAGGAGATGTGCATGTCGAAGGAGGTTTTACGCAGAGAGTTGTAGGAGCCTAAAACGTACTGCTGTGGAGGTGGTGGTGAGGATGGGAGGGAGTGGGATTGGTGCGTCTGGTAGTGAGGGTGGTGCAAATAGATACAATAGTGCCATTTCGTTGGCATTTAGACCAGCATGTGGGTAGACAGGGAATAGAGGGATATGAATCATGTTGAAGCAGATGGGATTAATCTAATTTGGGTTTTGTAAGGCAAAGGGCACATTCCTGTGCTGTACCGTTCTATGTTCTGTGTTATAAAATGACAAGCATTCTTAATGGCTTTGCAAAGATCATAGTGAGCTATCTTGTACCGCACAAGATTGTTTGACCTGGCCTTCAATGAGACCAAGAGCAGCAAATACAGCACCAGAGATATGACCTCACCAATTACTTATATATGTAGGAAGGTAGACCGAAGATAGACACAAAAAGATGGAGTAACTCAGCGGGACAGGCAGCATCTCTGGAGAGAAGGAATGGGTGATGTTTTGGGTCGAGACCCTTCTTCAGAGTAGTCAGGACTGAAGCATAATCTTTCTACTTTTAGTTCAGTTTTCCAAGCAATAAAGCATAATATTCTGTTACCTTTCCTAATTACGTACCTGATATAAGCATTTTTAAAATCATGGCATTAACTTTGCTTATTACTAATCATATTTTAATATTATTACTGAAGACCGGAAACGTCACCTATTCCTTCGCTCCATAGATGCTGCCCCACCCGCTGAGTTTCTCCAGCATTTTTGTCTACCTTAATATTATTACTATTGTTTTGAAGAGAATGGCCTTTGTTAGTAATGGCTCCTGACATATACTGAAGGCAGCACAAGATAAAAATTAAGTATTTCTATTTTGTTTTGTCTTCCAGAGACCTTATGACATTCA
The DNA here is from genome assembly GCA_038087875.1 of Malacoraja senta. Lineage (NCBI taxonomy): Eukaryota > Metazoa > Chordata > Chondrichthyes > Rajiformes > Rajidae > Malacoraja > Malacoraja senta. The sequence continues at coordinate 247,307,130 of CM075977.1, read as the reverse complement.
CTCCAACACTCCAGTGGAAGAAATATATCTCATGATCACTACAGAACAGATCCACTGTTCCTCAACCTGGTCTAAAGGATTGGTGGCATTAGTGAAAAAGGTAAAGAATGGAAAGAAAAGGTCATGGCATACAACTCTTGCTCCTGACATAGATACTTTGAGTCAGAAAAATCAATAACAACACACTTCACTGCTTCAAATGGATAAAAAAAAAGCATTCTCAGTGCTGTGTGAAAACATATTGCTTTGAATTGCAGGAATGGAGTTTTAACCCATTCCACGCAGAATTCCACGAGTGTAGAAAGATTACAACACAAGCCCATGTCCATGTCAGCTTGATCCAAGGGCAATACAACTGCCTCCTTGCCTTGTCCTCCTATTCCCATACCCATGCAAATATTATCCTTTCAAGCATTACCCAGTTCCCATTTGAACCAATGATCCAAGGAGAGATAGCTGAATGGATATCAAATTGGCTCCATGGAAGGAAGCAGAGGGTGATGGTGGAAGGTTGCTTCTCAGACTGAAGGTCTGTGACTAGTGGTGTGCCTCAGGTTTTGCTGCTGGGCCGGTTACTGTTTGTCATTTACTTCAATGATTTGGATGAGAATATGCAGTTGCAGATGATACAAAAGTCAGTGGTTTTACAGATAGTGAAGATGGTTGTGAAAGATTGCAGCAGGATCTGGTTCGATTGGCCAGGTGGGCGAAGGAATGGTTGATGGAATTTAATACAGAGAAGTGTGAGGTGTTGCATTTTGGGACGTCGAACAAAGGGAGGACCTACACAGTAAATGGTAGGCCTCTGAGTACTGTTTTAGACCAGAGGGATCTAGCAGTACAGGTGCATGGTTCCTTGAAGGTCGAGTCACAGGTAGATAAGGTGGTCAAAAAGGCTTTTGGCACTTTGGCCTTCACCAGTCAGAGTATTGAGTATAGAAGATGGGAGGTCATGTTGCAGTTGTATAGGACGTTGGTGAGACTGCATTTAGAGTATTGTGTTTAGTTCTGGGCACCATGTTATAGGAAAGTTATCGTCAAACTTGAAAGGGTTCAGAAAAGATTTACGAGGATGTCACCAGAACTAGAGGGTGTGAGCTATAGGGAGAGGTTGAGTAGGCTGGGTCTCTTTTCCATGGAGCGCAGGTGGATGAGGGGAGATCTTATATACAAAACCATGAGAGGAATAGATCAGGTAGATGCACAGAGTCTTTCACCCAGAGTGGGGGAATCAAGGACCAGAGGACATAGGTTCAAGGCGAAGGGGAAAAGATTTAATAGGAATCGGAGGGGTAACTTTTTCACACAAAGGGTGGTGGGTGTATGGAACAAGCTGCCAGAGGATGTAGTTGAGCCTGGGACTATCCCATTGTTTAAGAAACAGTTAGACAGGTACATGGATAGGACAGGTTTGGAGGGATATGGACCAAGCACAGGCAGGAGGGACTAGGGTAGCTGGGACATTGTTCGCCGGTGTGGGCAAGTTGGGCCAAAGGGCCTGTTTCCACACTGTATGACTCTAACTCTATGAATACCATGATCAAAACCCACTTAATAGTACTTTTAGATCCCAAAGCACGCATTATGTTAGTGAGTTTCTCCTCATGACACTTAAAGGAATAGTGGTATATAGGTTAATGGAGCACCTAACCTTACCACCCAATCCTGCTGGCCATCATTTTAAATGCTTATGGAAGAGGCTCTCAGCAGAAACAGCCAGGAACCTGGAAATCAATTTAATTTTTCCATCTGAATGTGAAAGTTCGGACAAGGGTCAGAATTTGTTTTCCAATCCTATTTATTCAGAGAAGTTGGTGGTAAGTTTTTTCTATCTGATATAACTGAATGAAGTGGAAGGTGATTAAGTTACCCACACGGATATGTGACCACAATCACACACAAACCTTACCTGGTGAGACCAGATGGCAGTTTCCCTGCTTCAGAGGAAATTAGTCAGCATTCAAAGCTTAATGGTTCTTATTTCAAGATTTATTTTTAAACTGAATTTAAATGCATCAACTAGTAACTCCTATTCTCTGAACCAGATCAAATATCTATTCCAGAATCCTGTAAATTACGTAACAAACTATTTAATCCCAGAAATATATGTGTTTTTAAATCAATTTCAAAAACCAGTGTCTGTTTCGTCTTTTATCAACCAGCATAAAAACACAATGTTGAAATACCGTATTTTATGTCACATTAGCTTCTTGTGAAAGATCCTGAGTATCGCCTATCAAGTCTCAACGACATTCAGAATTCTCCATACTTAGTTGATGTCAACTGGGATGCTGCTCTGGAGAAGAATCTCATCCCTGGTTTTATTCCTAATGTAAGTTTTTTTAAATGAAGGCAAAATATATTAGTAGTGATTGATTGATTAATTTAATTCCTGTACTTTGGTTTTATCATTGCACTTAATTAAGCTGATAATATACACATATTACATTGGGGGGGGGGGGGGGGGAGGGAAGGGGTGGAATGTTCCTTTTGCCAGTGGGGCTCACTTGCAAAAAATAAATTATCTGGCAGCAATGACCAAAAGCGAACTTCTCCCAAATGCATTTTAAAAAATCCTGAATTGTCAATGTTTGCTGTGAGAGAGATTTATCAACAAATGAGTAGAACATAGGACAGGACAGGAATAGGCCCATAGACTCATCATGTGTGCACCAACATGAAACCAAATTAATCCCATCTGCTTGCACATGCCCTATATCCCTCCACCCGTCAACATTTCACCCGTGTCCGTTTGTTAAATGTTGCTACCATATCTCCTTTTAATTCCCTTTGCAATATATTCCAGGCACCTATCACTCCCTGCATTAAAAAAAATTGCCTTGCAAGAGGAGTTGAGTATAGGAGCAAAGACGGCCCTAGTGAGACCACACCTGGAGTATTGTGTGCAGTTTTGGTCTCCTAATTTGAGGAAAGACATTCTTGCTATTGAGGGAATGCAGCGTAGGTTCACAAGGTTAATTCTCAGGATGGCGGGACTGTCATATGCTGAGAGAATGGAGCGGCTAGGCTTGTATACTCTGGAATTTAGAAGGATGAGAGGGTATCTTATTGAAACATATAAGATTGTTAAGGGTTTGAACACGGTCGAGGCAGGAAACATGTTCCCTGAAACGATGTTGGGGGAGTCCAGAACCAGGGGCCACAGTTTAAGAATAAGGGGTAAGCCATTTAGAATGGAGATGAGGAAACACTTTTTCACACAGAGAGTTGTGAGTCTGTGGAATTCTCTGCCTCAAAGGGCGGTGGAGGCCAGTTCTCTGGATACTTTCAAGAGAGAGCTAGATAGGGCTCTTAAAGAAGCGGAATCAGGGGATATGGGGAGAAGGCAGGAATGGGGTACTGATTGTGGATGATCAGCCATGATCACATTGAATGGCGGTGCTGGCTCGAAGAGCCGAATGGCCTACTCCTGCACCTATTGTCTATTGTCTATTGTCTATTGAATCTCCTTTACATGCTCCCCTTCTGACTTTAAACCTATGACTTTCAGTATTTGATATTTCTGCCCTGGAAAAAAAGACCCTATCTAAGCCTCTCAATTTTTATAAACTTCTACCAAGTCGTCCTTTAACCTCTGACCCTCCAGAGAAAACCAAGCCAGGTTTGTCCAACTTGTCCTTATAACTAATACATTCCAATCCAGACAATGAGGGGACAAACTACTATAGGTAAAAGTATAAGGTATCTGGTTATTCTTTCAAATGTTCAGACGTGTTGAAGATAATGGTGAAAAACATAGAAACATAGAAAAATAGGTGCAGGAGTAGGCCATTCGAGCCAACACCGCCATTCAATATGATCACGGCCGATCATCTAAACTCAGTACCCCGTTCCTGCTTTTTCCCCATATTCCTTGATTCTTTTGCCCCAAGAACTAAATCTAACTCTCTCTTGAAAACATCCAGTGAATTGGCCTCCGCTGCCTTCTGTGGCAGAGAATTCCACAGATTCATACCTCTCTGGGTGAAGACATTTTTCTTCATCTCAGTCCTTAATGGTCTACCCCTTATTCTTAAACTGTGACCCCTGGTTCTGGACTCCCCCAACATCAGGAACATTTTTCCTGCATCTAGCCTGTCCAATCCTTAAAGAATTTAATATGTTTCTATAAGACCTCCTCTCATCCTTCTATATTACAGTGAATACAAGCCCAGTCAACCCATGCTTTCCTCATATGTCAGTCCCGCCATCCCGGGAATTAAGCTGGTGAACCTACGCTGCACTCCCTCAATAGCAATAATGTCCTTCCTCAAATTAGCACACAATACTCCAGGTACGGTCTCACCAGGGCCCTGTACAACTGCAGTAGGACCTCCTTGCTCCTAAACTCAAATCCTCTCACATTGAAGGCCAACATGCCATTAGCTTTCTTCACTGTCTGCTGTACCTGCATACTTACTTTCAGTGACTGAAGACATTCAAATGGCTTTCCTATTTACTAATGTAATCTAAATACTAATTTATGAAATTTAACTGAGTTAATGAATTTCTGCTAAAATATTCCTAATAAATACTGTCCTCAGTTTTCAGTCCCAACTGTCAGGGGAACCAATACTAATTCAGAAGGTATCGTGAGAAATTACACACCTTTGACGTAGGAAATGTAGTTTCAAGATAAGTGGTTGTTTGCTGAAGACTGCAGTGAGGTAGAATTTCACCTTTCTGAGTATCATTAGAATTCTCTCTTCCAAAAAACTGTGGTTGCTTAATCATTAACTTCATCCAAGGCTGAGACAAATAGATTCTCGGGCTCCGAGAATAACAAGGTTATGGGGAACAGTCAATACAATTGACTTGGGACAATGAGTGAATCATGATCTTATTGATTGGCAGAGCAGATGTCAGGGTCCGTGTGATCATTCCTACTCTTATTTTGTAAGTTGTCACGATACCAAACATTAAAACTTTTCTGTTTTCCTTAAATATATTGACTACCATGCTGGGGAAGCCAGACATCCAGCATCTGTAACAATTTATATTTATTATCGTTTAGTATGTGAGAAGCTGTAGCCAGGGTTCATAGCACACAAAATAAAAGTGTTTCACTGTATCTCAGGACGCACGGCAAAAATAAACCAATACCATTATAACCTTCCAATGTTATTATCTATGGGTTCTTTCAAATTCAGAATGCACAGATTCAGACCTTGAGTGGAAGGGTAAATAACTTGTATGAGGGTACAATATCTTGCCAGCACCAAGAATCAGGCCACTTGCAGTATGTTCAATATCATGGGGAACCAGCTTATTATTTTCAAAGATAAGGACCATAGAAACAAGTATGTTTACTGAAGTTCACTGGATAGACGTTTTTCAATTGTCCCTTATATGAAATATAATGTTGGTGCACACGAATACTTCAACCTGGTTCTGTTATACACCACCTTTATCTTTACAACTTGGCTAACCTCCTTCATGTACATATATAAACTGTGCGGCACGGTGGCGCAGCAGTAGAGTTGCTGCCTTACAGCGCCAGAGACGCGCGTTCGATCCTGACTATGGGCACTGTCTGTGTGGGTATACCCCGGGTGCTCCGGTTTCCTCCCACACTCCAAAGACGTTTGTAGGCTAATTGGCTTGGTAAAATTGTAAATTGTCCTTAGTGTATGTAGGTTAGTGTTAATGTGTGGAGATCGCTGGCTGACACAGATAGGTGGGCCAAAGGGCCTGTTTCCTCACTATATCTCTAAACTAAATATCCTTTCAAAACTATTTACTTTATCTGCTTCAACTGCTCCATTTGTCATAGAATGCATTCTCAATTCCGTCTGTCAAAAACTCCTCCTAAATTCAACGCCGAACCTGTGTTTCATTATTCCCTCTTTGGTCTGGTACCCTATAGTTGTGGAAACAATGACTCAACATTCACCTAACTGAACCCAGCCATAATTTTAAAGGACTCTGTGAAATTTGCTCCTCTCAGTTTTGGTAACCCCCTTATAATTCCTTTCTACACACCTCCAGAGCTTCATAGTCATGGTCATACAGCATGGATACAGGCCCTTCGGCCCAACTTGCCCAGACCGACCAACATGCCCCAAAATGCCTCAATTTCCTTTCTTCTGATATTTCAAGCACAATCTAGCAAAGGTTCTATTAAAATCTAATAAATCTTCCCTGCCTTTGCATTCTTTTTCAATAAAAATGACCTATTGCCTACAACTTTACTAAATTCTGTCACTAACGCTACTGATTTTTGTAACAGTAACGTCACAATTCTTTATTCTACTTATCCATTCAATTTCATGTTTTTCACAGGATGCTTTCTCGCTCCTACATTTACTTTTGTTACTTTGGATTGTATGTCATGTGTCCACTCACTGTTAGCTTGTTATGACCTTATATATTTTAATGTTTTTCTGTGTAAGCTGCACATTCAAAGTCGCATCATCGTCAAATGTTGACAACTGCGCTTAGAAATTGATTTTATCCCTGTGTTAAAAAATGTGGATCCAAGACTAATGGATTGTAGACACCTGCTTAGTATTGATAGCTAGTTGACTGGTGAAGATGGCAGTTTGGAGTTACTGCATTGTTGGCAGTAACCCTAAAATTGTATCTCGGGGGATGTTTGGGGAAGGATGATTGGGTGTGACCAGGAATGAACAAGACATCTAGTTGGGCTGGAAATGCTGCATTGATTGAGAATTCTGTTCCCACCATTCTCTTTTATCATTTCAGACTTCCAGTAACTTTGCATTCTACATTCTCAATGCATCAACATATTTTCTCTCTCTCACTCTCTTTCCACTGTACTTGCCCTCAACTGTCTTCCATCTCCCTCTACTTACACTTCTCTTTACAGATCATGTATAAATTACAGACATTAATTTCAGTTCTACTAGATAACATGGACAACCTTGGTCTTTCCTCTATTGTCTACAGCCCCAACCCCCTTGGAAATGTACACACTTTTTTTCTCACTTTTTCAGCTTTAATAAAGAATCAGCAACTTGAACTATTAACGCTGTTTCTCTCTCCACAGATGCTGCCTTGCCTGCTGACTGCCCACTGCATGTTCTGCCTTTATTGAATTACTTTAATTCTATTTCGTTGGTTGCAAGTAAAATCCACAGGGATACTTGGTTTCCTTAGGGTTCTCTGGTTTCCTCCCATAAGTCAAAGACATGCAGGTTTGTAGGTTCATTGGCCACTGTAAATTGCCCCAAGTGTGCAGAGAGTGAATGCAAAAGTGAATAACATAGAACAAGTGTGAATGGAGGTGACCGATGGTTAGCATGGAGTCGGTGGGCTGAAGGGCCTGTTTCCATGCTGTATCTTTCAATCTTTCAATCACACACGGTGTAAGGAAAATCCCAGTGTAGCGAAGTTTGGGAACCAAGGATTGAAATGACCTGATTCTCCCAAGAATGTTGTATACACAATACACAAGTATTGTTTAAAAGTTTCCATAAAATTCACCCAAAAGTATTATATTAGCATATTTTATACCCACTTCTAATAGTCAAATCTAATCCAAAGAATTGAAATGACTGACTGGCTCCTTATGCTTGAACCCATTCTGCAATAGCTTGTAAAAAAACTTAGCAGGGAAGCATTGCCAAAACCATTAGCATTGAAGCCTTCCCTCTCTGACAGAAATACAGAGAACGTTAAAGCAAAAGGGCTGCCTAGAATAAAAGAGGCAAAACCTAACTCAATACTTCTTCTCCCCTTGGCATTTAAAGGCAGTATACTTGATTGAAACACGGTTGCACAAAAATAATTCTCCTGTGTTGAAAACTCAATCCATTACCTTTCTTTATTTGGACACCAGTAACATTTTGCCCCCACCAACTATCTCTTATCTTTGCTATATGTTCCACATTATTACCCCATCCACCACACTAAACTGTAAAAGTTGCATCTTGCAAACACCATCAACCTGAAGAATTTCTTCAACAGATTTTTATCAAGGATACCAGCTGCACTTGCAGTTTCAATTTAAAACTCAGTGACAAAAGGTATTAAACTCAGTTGCCCTTTCATAATGATTCACTTTTAATAAGGATATCATTGTTGACATTCACTCTTCGATTGTCACGTTTTCTCTTTTCAAACAGAAAGGAAGGTTGAATTGTGATCCAACCTTTGAACTAGAAGAAATGATATTGGAGTCGAAACCTCTTCACAAGAAAAAGAAAAGGCTGGCTAAGAATAAATCGAAAGATCTCAATAAAGAATCTTCACCACTGGTAAGATGCCTTGATCTAACTTGAGACATCCCATTCTACATTGGCACTGCATCGTAAAAAGGCAGATTAAATCTTCAGCTGCAGCTTTCAGTGGGTTTAGTGATCACAATAAAGAAATGGTGAAATTAAGGAACAATTCAATTTTCTGTTGTTTATTTTGGTGATGGAGGTAGTGCTTCCCTGACCAATCAAAAAAACATTCAGAGCTTGACATTCAAAAGCCAAGGTTACTCTTCTTGTGATTCTATCTTGAGAATGCACTTAATGCACCTGGCACTTCTGTGCAGTTACAATTTGGAACACTGAAAATTGCTGGGATCAATGATATGTTTTAAAAGGTTATCTTTAAGAGTAGATATTCTAAATATAATCCAGTTTTACTTTTCCAAAATAGCAATAACGAATTAAAACAAGAAAGTAAATAACGCTTTATTTTCCATTTATTGTTAAAGTAGATATGTTCAGTAATTACATTTCAAATTTATGTGAAGCATTTGCAGCTGGATTAATTGTGTCTCTCAATCTAACATTTGTCTTGCTTTTTCCTTGAACATTCATGACCTTGAAGAATGGCCATCTCCAACAGTGTCTGGAAACAGTCCACAATGACTTCACCATATTCAACAGAGAAAAGTAAGTGCATTGATTACTCAGCTTCGCACTGGCATTATTAAAAGGATTCACATCGAAATCAAGAATGACCATGTTCCTGAGTGAGTGATACTGCCGTGACAAGAATAAGGCAGCTCAGTGTTGCATCTGATTGAGCTGTTGCCTCACAGCTGTATTCAATCCTGACCTCGAGTGCTGTCTATGTGAAGTTTACAAGTACTCCCTGCCTCATGTAGATGCACCAGTTTCCTTTGGTGTTCCAAAGATGTGCAGCTTGGTAGGTCAATCGGCCACTGTGCAATACCCCCAGTGGTTGGGTGATTAGGACAGTCCGGGGGAGCTGATAAAATGCAAATGTGGAGAAAATGAAATGGAATTAGAGTAACTGGGTGTTTGATTACCAGTAAAGATTTAATGGGTGGAAGGGTGTGTTTCTGTGCTGTATGACTATGACACTAACATCTTTTAGAGGGACTGCTGCTATTTTACAAGCAGCAGATACCATGCCACGGACAAGTTCTGGCTCATTGTAAATGCAGAATGCTTTTAAGGACTGTACGTCTGCTAAATGCAAAATGTTGGGACTTCATTATCTTCTCCTCCCAATCCACCCCCCAATGAATTGAATATGGAACAAGCAGTGGGGGAAAATAACAGGTTTGATATTGAACAGTAGAATCTTTTGGAGACACACAAAAAACTGCAGATGCTGGAATCTTGAAGAAAACACAAAGTGTTGGAGGAACTCAGTGGGCCAGGCAGCATCTGTGGAAGAAAAGGAGAGACGAGAATTCAGGTCAGAACCTTTCTTCCGAGTCTGACCAAGTTGGCATATTGAGCTAATCCCATTTACCTGCATTTGGCCCTGAGCCCTTTAAACCCTTCTTATCCATATATCTATCCAAATATCTATTGCAAGTCTTAATTGTATCTGCTTCCATAGATTCAACCAGCGGTTCATTCCAGATATGTTCTATTGTTTGAGTGGAAGTATTGCCCCTGAGGTTTCTCTTTAATCTCTCCCCTCTCATATTAAGTCTGTGCCTCCCTAGTTTCAGAATCATCAGTTCCCTCCATCCTGGGAAAATAACTGTGAGCATTCCCCTTGTGATGTGATGTTGTACACCTCAATAAGGTTATACTCAGCATCCTACGCTCCAAAGAAAAATGTCCCAGCCTATCCAACATCTCCCTATAACTCAAGCCCAGAAGTCCAGGTAACATTCTGGTGGCACAGTTAAGGATAAAGGGAGGTCTCATTATCAGAGCAGTTATGACAGAAGCAGAAGAGCTAGAAGAATGCAATGCAAGAAGCAGGATGAGAGAAAGCATGATTGAGACAGCTCTGGGAGTCTATAGTTTGTAATATATGTTGGTCACTAATCTATCCCCTGACTTGGAAACAGAGAAATCCAGAAGGAAAGTGAAGTGTCAGATTTAGACAGAAATAGACCATGGGAGGTAGTAGATAGTGTGCAGGTGATCAATGTGAACTTAGTGGGCCGAAGGGCCTGTTTCCATGTATTATCTCTAAACAAAACTACAAAAACTCTTGAAACTTAGCACATCTAGAGGGGAGCAGCTTGCTTGACTCACACCTCAACCACTGCCCTAATCATTCACTTCCTCGGCCAGCAGTGTGGAACAGCTGAAGAGTATGCCATCTACAAAATAAAATGCTGTTACTCATCAGGGCTACATGACTGCATATCCCAAGCCGGATCTTTAATGCCAACCAGGACAAGAGGAAATTTAGAAAAAAAATTAAAAAGTTGTAAATAGTATGAGACAAAATTCCAGTTTTATGGTCAAAGTGTGAAAGTGAACATTACGTTTTGGGACGTTAAGCCCCTGTCCCACTTACATGTCCTTGGCACGCTAAGTATGGGACCTCGTGGTCGCGTTGAGGCGCGTCGGTCCCGCGAAGGTCGCACGCGACTTCATGCGTCCGCACAGCCGTCTGGAGCGCGTGACGTCATTTGAAGATGGACACAAAATGCAGGAGTAACTCAGCGGGACCGGCAGCTTCTCTGGAGAGAAGCAATGGGTGATGTTTCGGGTCGAGACCCTTCTTCAGTCTGAAAGAAGGGTCTTGACCTGAAACGTCACCCATTCCTTTTCTCCAGAGATGCTGCCGGTCCCGCTGAGTTACTCCTGCATTTTGTGTCTATCTCCAATCGTCTTGGCCCCGCTCTGGGAGTAGGAGAGGGGGCGGATCCAGACCGCAAAGGCCGTGAGCCCCAGGCCGAGCTCGGTGATCGTTTGCCTGCTTCTGCTGCTGTTGGAGGTGAGACGTTGCATCGCGCCAGGGTCTTGGGCCTGTCCCTCTTTGGCTGTCAGTTACGCGACACGTAAGTGGGACAGGGCCTTTAGTGTTCCGTAGGTAAACAATAGATTTGTTATTGGAGATTTGCCATTGAAAATCTTTTGCACTTCCAAATTGGCCTTGAAGACGTAGCATGCTTATTTCGTAACTGTACTCAAACATCAAATTATGGCATTTGCTTTTCAGGTTAAGAAAATCACAAGCAGAAGTTGGGCAAACATCCAGCAAAGAAAATGGAACTTGCGGTCAAACACATGAAAAGACACAAGATGGTCACAATAACAATGTGCTTGAATCTGTTTGCACAACTATTCCGAGCTAATCAACCCGAGTTAGTCTGAGCCAGCCAAGAACTCAAAAGATATCTGTATTATAGTGTGCATTTATTTCAGTGCATGCCTTGTGGTTTAAGTATCCTTCTCTTCACAAGAAAGCAACTCAGAGGATTCATTATTTGAAAGAAACGACTGGAGAAGTCCATTGTCTACATTTATGCAACGGACTGGAAAAGAGTGAACATATTGGCAGGACAACAGCCTTACACAGAAGACAACAACATTGATAATAACTCAGCGAGTCAGGCAGCATCTCTGGAGAGAAGGAATGGGAGACGTTTCGAGTCGAGACCCTTCTTCAGACTCAACCCCGAAAAGTCACTCGTTCCTTCTCTCCAGAAATGCTGCCTGTTCCGTTGAGTTACTCCAGCATTTTGTGTCTATCTTCGGTTTAAACCAGCATCTGCAGTTCCTTCATACACACAACAAACATTGATAACCCATCTTTAAACCATTTTGAAAACAATTTCTCACATTGATTCCTATAAAGTCACTAAAATTGTTTTAAGTTCAGGCAATCCATCTAAACCCTGAGAATTTATACATTTTATGCCGGGTGGCACCAACGATGGCAGCCTTGCCAATGGTCTGTCTATCATTTTGTATTTTTTGTTATTTTTAGTGTGTTTAAAAAAGTTTGTGTTAATGTTCTCTGGTTTGTTTTATGTGGGGGGTAGGGGAAGGGGGTCGGTGGAAACTTTTTTTCAATCTCTTGCCTCGCTGGAGATGCGATTGTTTTCCGGATCATATCTCTGGTCGCTCTGCAGCCTAACATCATGGAGCTGGCGGCCTTGCTCGAGACTGACTTTGAACCCCACCGTGGTGCCGTGGACCTACCATCAGAGCCTGCGATCCCTTGCCTGGGATCGACGCTCCAACCGCGACCTGCGGATTTCACCATCGAGGAGCTCGCAGTCTCGGGTAGAGACCGATGTTGGGAAGCTCCAAGCCGCAGGAGGTTTGACTAGCCTCTACCCGAAGTCTGATCACCCGGTGTGGGGGAGCTGAGATCTCTCTGATGCGGGAGCTTGATCGCCCTGATGAGGAGGGCCACCCCAACCGCTAGCTATGGGAGCCAAGATCACCCAGACAGCAGAAGGCTCGAGGCCCCTGACCGCGGGAGAACAAAGAAGGGAAGAGATTGAACTTTATTTTGCCTTCCATCACAGTGAGGAATGTGGGGGAGTCGGATGTTTATGTTAAAATGTATTTTGTGTGTCTTGTTGCTTTTTATTGGTATGACTAAATCAAATTCCTTGTGGTGTTGCAAAACATACTTGGCTAATAAAGTATGATTATGATTATTATGATTATAATTTCCTTGTCTTAAAAATATGCACAATTGAACCATATCCACTGGAAAGATTATGTTCTAGTGTGTGGTCTCCCTGATGCTTTAACTATGTTATACCTTTGGCCTGATGTACAATTTTCATGATTCAGGAAAGAACCTGTGATGTTAAATCATTAAAATGTAACGTGCTCCTTTTTGTTAATAATGAACCTTTTGTTCCGAATAACTTCTGTCTTAATATAGATGTAATCGTCTGTGTTAATGCCCAGCCTAGTATGCGGTATGTCTGTTTTTAAGTTAATTGACATTTTAAATAGTCTGGTTTTGTACAGATTGAGAACTGTAAGTACAATAATTATAATTTTAGCTGTATTGACAATAATTCATGCCAGTTAATGGCTATTCCTTGACATTTTACAAACCTGTTGTTGTCAGAGACGATATGAATACAGAAATAACATTTAAAATGAACAAATCAAGTTAACGCTAGGGTAACTTATACTTAATTTTTTTTGCTCCCTTTGCTATCACTTTGATCCTTACAACTGCCAAATAGATAGTGATCGGTTTGCTATGCCCAATCTATCACCTGTAATTTGTATTTACTGTTGCCATTAATTCACCAAGAGATGCTACCTAATGCGGGATACTGATAAAATTAATGCATTATTGATGCCGTGTAAAAAAATTGTAAAATACCTAATTTTGAGTAGCGCAAAGTACTTTCATATCATTAATGCGAACACTTTGCATGAACTGAGTGGGGATTTAAACTGTGACCACTTACTTAACATCAGCCAGGATAATGTTAGAGGATTTGGAATGAACTATAATTAAAGTTATGTTGTTATTTCAAAAGTGACAATAGCATTAAATCATGATTGAATAATGTTTAAAGTTTTTGATACCTGTTTCTATTTTTAATATATATATATATATTTTAGTTTGTAGCTCTCCATTCAAATAGATACTATTTTACATTTACGGAAGAGAAAAAGGTGTGATTATCTTAGTTGGTGCATCTTGACCGCCATGGACGAGATGGACCGAAGGGCCTATTTCTGTGGTGTGACTCTCAATGACTAAACAGATCTGCGCTGAGCCCACGACACAGTTCACAATGCAGCACCATTACATAGGAAATGAGCAGTCAAAATTACAATGGAGCTGAAGACTGGTAAATCACAAAAAAATGTTGTCTATTTATAAACCATTTTTTTTCATAATACATTCACAATATGACCCTGACCTCGGGTGCTGTCTATAAAAAGTTTATATGTTCTCCCTGTGGGTTTTCCCCGGGTGCCCTGGTTTCCTCCCAGACTCCAAAGACGTTCAGGATTGTAAGTTAATTGGCTGCAGTAAAATTGTAAATTGTCCCGTGTGTAAGATAGTGCTAGTGTATGGGATGCTCGCTGGTAGGTGTCGACTCGGTGGGCTGAAGGGCCTGTTACCGCACTGTATCTCTAAAGTCTAAAGTATTGGTCTAATTCTGAGTTGAATTTCTTTTAGCCTTCCCAGCTGATTCTCTGATCCAAATGCCTACATCGTGCAACTAGCCCCTGATCACCAACCTGCAACCTCTCGCTCCCTCTATCCCTGATGGCCAACAGCATCCTCCAATGCAAATGTTCCACTTGGCTGGACAAGATTTTCCAGGACCATTTCCTTGATCATTGTTACTTTTTTGCATATCTTTAATTCATTTGTTCTATCTCTCTCTATATCCATCCATAACTCTTGTTTCCCTTTCCGCTGACTCGCAGTCAGAAGAAGGGTCTCGACCCGAAACATCACTTATTCCTTTTCTCCAGAGATGCTGACTGACCCGCTGAGTTACTCCAGCGTTTTGTGTCTATCTAAGATTTTCCAGGAGGCTGGTTGCAGTTTACAACAGGGCCATGATCAGCCCTGGACTTAGTCACTGCTTGATGTTAACGTATTCTTATCAAGCAGGCACCAATACGATATAGGATCTCCCCTAACAAGGCCTGTGGCCGAGTACTTAGGGAGCTTCAATCCTCATGAAACAAGTGATTCAAAAGCATTCCCTCTTTCTTTTCTATGTAGCATTTCATACTGACTCCCAGCCAGAAAAATATCAGTCAAACATGTGCATGGAAAGAGTGAAACTGCAGCAGCAATCACTTGTTGCATTGAAATGGATTTTACCATGGCCAAAATATACAGTTTGAGGCCACATGAGATTTAAGCACAAATAATTCCAGAACATGAATTGAATCCACAACAAAGCAGGACATTTTGAGAGGAGGTATGAATGGGCAGGCAGTCAGGAGGTGGGTTTGTTGGCTGCATATTATATTGGTGCTTCCAGTCCTCATTTTTCTGGATGAGAAATTCTACGACACAGTGTGACATTCCTATATGTTTAAGAAGGAACTGCAAATGCTGGAAAATCGAAGGTAGACAAAAGTGCTGGAGAAACTCAGCGGGTGTGGCAGCATCTATGGAGCGATGGAAATAGGCAACGTTTCGGGCCGAAACCCGTCTAGGGTTTGGGCCCGAAACGTTGCCTATTTTCCTCGCTCCATAGATGCTGCCGCACCCACTGAGTTTCTCCAGCACTTGTGACATTCCTATATGTTGTGCAATTAAATTTATTCTAAGATTCCGTCTCTCAGTGAGCGGGTCTTCCGTGTGAACACAGCAGGTTTTTGGAAATTCCATTTAAGGTGCCTCATGCTTAATGATAACTAATAAGCCTCATGATAAGTATCCGGTGCACGAATGGTGTAATGCACATGATTTTCTACGACAAGTGGGTGATATGTGAATGGTGGGTGTCTCAGCTGAAGAAGTGGGTCCGACCTCGACATTAACAGCAAGGAAAGATATGTCACCCAGAACCATTTTGTCTACAAAAAAAAACACTGATTACATCTGAATAAAAGAAATTTAACACTGTGCAAAACATTGGAGATAATAATGAACCAATTAGTTTACCTCTGGTGTCAGGATAGATCATTGGATATTTACACAAAGATAGCATTTAAAAAATCAAGAAATAGGAAGTACAATAGCTAATACACATTTTACAACGGGACATTGTCATAACCAACATTTTGAATTATTTGTCAAAATAATTAGTAAAAATGTTTATGCAGTCAGTCCAGCATATTTGGATTTTCAAAAGGCCTTCAATTAAGTTTGTATGGTAAACTCAAGACCATGATCAAGCCTTTGGATGGCACCAAAAAAATTAAGATAGTGATTAATTCATAATTTTGGCTCATCAGCCTGAAAGAGGAGTGGATATGCTATTCATTCTTTGGACAATCGTCAGCTGACCAACGACCTGAATGAGTTCTACTGCAGGTTTGACAAGCAGAAACGTAACCCTGGTACCCCCTCCCCAACCAACACAGCCAGACCCCAGTCGGCAAAGACTGGACCCTTCTACACCCACTCCTCCCCAATCACCACACCTACTTAAAGCAAGACTCCAGTCTGAAAAGACTGGACCCTTTACCATTTGGATTCATTCTGTAATGCCTTCAATAGAAAGCATTGTTCTGCATTTACACAAATCTCCATTTTCAGACTTCAAAATCAGGAGCATAATGTCAATACCTGTAGTCAGCACCAAACTGGGTTGTATGTAAATACTGTGACAATAGACAAGGAATGTGTGCAACTAAAACACTGAATTTCAAATAAATTATGTCAAAGCCAGTGCAATTTGGAGGCAAGAAGGAGACTACAGAGTATGGTTTCTAAATGTCTGATTGAGACACAGGAGCAACAGAATAGAGGTACAATTCATATCACTAAATGATGCGACAGATTTCAAAGGTCATAATTGACCTGTGATTCATTAAGAAAAAGGTAGAATAGAAAAATGAAGGAAGATTAAGTATTGGGAACAAACTCACAGGAACTGGAAGATCACAGCGGTTAGGGCAACATCTGTGGGCTGAATATAGACAAGTGATGTTTCAGATCAGGACCGCTCTTCAGTCTGAAAAATGGTCTTGACCCAAGAATTGGAGATATGTTCAATTAATTTTTTTCATTAATATTCACTGTGAAGTACACTGCAAATATCCCCTGGGATATCAGAGAAGTTAATTTAAAACAGTATGGAGGTACTTGTAAAAAAATAAATCACAATAAATAAAGTATAAAAGAAATTTAGAGGGCTGGCAATTATTTCTCAAAGTTGTTGCAAAAATCTTTTGAATTTTCTCCACAGCTTCTTCAGGATTCTGAAATCCTATATAACCTGAAGACCAGAACTGTGTGAGGTACCTGTCCATTCCCCCCACGGATGCAGGCTGATCCATTGAGTCACTCCAACACTTTGTGTTTTGCTCAAGATTCCAGCATCTGCAGTTCCTAATGTATCAAATTATTGGTTTAATGGAACCTCACACTTACCTTAACCACCGATTTCCTATTTAAATAGCCATGGAAATTCCAACGGTTCCTTTTGAAGTTACATGCAAGGTTTTTCTACAAATCGACAGAAATCATACCAGGAAATGACATGATTGTGCTGTAAAATCAAAGCTTAGTTTCAATTGCATTAATAAAAGCATGTAACAACAGTCACCAATTATTTCAGTGGTGGCACATCGTGTAGGAAGGAACTGCAGATGCTGGTTTAAACCGTAGATAGACACAAAAAACTGAAGTAACAGTGGGTCAGGCAGCATCTTTGGGGAAAAGGAATAGGTGACGTTTCGGGTTGAGACCCTTCTTCAGACTGAGTTTTTTTTGGTTTAGTTTAGAGATACAGCGCGGTAACAATCCCCTCGGCCCACCGAGGCCACAACGACCAGCGATCCCCGCACATTAACACAACCCTATACACACTAGGGACAATTTTACATTTATACATTTGCAGCATCTTATTGTACATTTACACCAGCATCTGCAGTTTCTTCCTACACATCTGTCACTCTGCTGCATGCTGGAAGACATAGCACAGTGTTGGAGGCCCAATCATTTGAGTTGGGTTTCCTGACCTGGGAATTTTAATAAAGAATAAAGGTCTTTTTTTTATCAACTTATTTTATTGAATCTTGGTGTTTTTAATTATTACATCGGTACTTTACATGTAACATTCAATTTCTTATTTTTTCATATTTTTAATTTATAAAATACATAGCAGTCTTAATAATTGAATATCAAAAACAGTCAAACAATTAAAAAATCCGAAGATAGGCACAAAAAGCTGGAGTAACTCAGCGGGTCAGACAGCATCTCTGGAGTAAAGGAATAGGTGACGTTTCAGGTCCAGACCTTTCTTCAGACTGAGAGACAAGGGAAAGGGAAACAAGAGATATAGACGGTGATATAGAGACATATAGAACAAATGAATAAAAGATCTGCACAAAAATAACGGTGATAAAGGTGTGGAGTCGGAGAGCAGGAGGAATCACGGGGAGCAGCAAGAGAGGATTTTGCAGAGCTTTTGTCGGAGAGAGGAGGAGCAGTTCTTCAAAGGAGGCATACCTTGAGGAGATTTCGCAGTGGAGCAGCCAAAATGATTAGG
Organism: Malacoraja senta; assembly: GCA_038087875.1. Lineage (NCBI taxonomy): Eukaryota > Metazoa > Chordata > Chondrichthyes > Rajiformes > Rajidae > Malacoraja > Malacoraja senta. The sequence goes on along the minus strand of CM075977.1, from coordinate 247,288,826 downwards.
AAGGAAAAGTTTTAGGAAGACGCTGGTTTAAACCGAAGATGGACACAAAAAGCTTGAGTTTTGACAGGTCAGGTTCAAGCACCAGCCTTTCCTCTTGTCCAATATTAACAGCAGTTTCCAGGACAGGGCCTCACATGGCACTGTTAAGGCTGACCTATTGCCAAGACCTTACTCTACCTCCTGTGTGCTCCAGGCAGCTACTTTAGTGTTCTGCGTCAGCCTAGATAAGAGATCGGGCATTGAGCAATAGTTTGATTGGCTTTCTGTGTCAGCCCAGATAAGTGTGGAGTTTTGGGGACCATTAGCACCAGGCGATATCCAGCTAGATTCAAAAACAAGGCTTGAATAATGGTTTATACTCTGTTCAACCCCAGAATTCTGGGGTTAAAACTAATTATTGCTGTATACATGTTGATAAGTTATTGGAGCAGAATTAGGTTATTCGGCCCATTAGGTCTACTCTGTCATCCAATCCTGGCTGATTTATATTTCCCTCTCAAACCCATTCTCCTGCCTTCTCCCCATAATCCAATAACCGTACTAAATCAGGAATCTGTCAATCTCTGCCTTAAAAATATCCATTGTTGGCCTCCACAGCCTTCTATGGCAATGAATTCCACAGATTCACCACCCTCTGACTAAAGAAATTCCTCATCTCCTTTCGAAAGTTGTCATTTTATTCTGAGGCTATGCCCTCTTGTTCTAAACTCTCCCACAATAGATCATCTATTCATTGCAAAAAGAAGGGTGAGCTTTAATTTCCTGTTACCAATGTTAATTATAGTAGATACTAGACTCAGTGGGACCCGTTGGGTCCCAGCATCACACGAGAGGGCTGGTCTCCCAATACAATATTCCACCTCTCCACCAATTCCAATATTGGTGGCCAGTGGGGGGGGGGGGGGGGCCTTTCTGGAGCACTAGTAAGGGTGTTGTGGGCTGAAGGGACTGGTTTCCAGAGGGCTAGTACGGACATTGTGGGACAAATGGATTCTTGGGCTGGCGGATCAGTCACTCAAGCCTGTTGTGCTTGCAGCTCACACTCAATAGACAATAGACAATAGGTGCAGGAGTAGGCCATTTGGCCCTTCGAGCCAGCACCGCCATTCAATGTGATCATGGCTGATCATCCCCAATCAGTACCCCATTCCTGCCTTCTCCCCATATCCCCTGACTCCGCTATTTTTAAGAGCACTATCTAGCTCTCTCTTGAAAGCATCCAGAGAACCTGCCTCCACCGCCCTCTGAGGCAGAGAATTCCACAGACTCATCACTCTCTGTGAGAAAAAGTGTTTCCTCGTCTCTGTTCTAAATGGCTTACTCCTTATTCTTAAACTGTGGCCCCTGGTTCTGGACTCCCCCAACATCGGGAACTTGTTTCCTGCCTCTAGCTTGTCCAAGCCCTTAACAATCTTATATGTTTCAAAGAGATCCCCTCTCATCCTTCTAAACTCCAGAGTGTACAAGCCCAGCTGCTCCATTCTCTCAGCATATGACAGTCCCACCATACCGGGAATTAACCTTGTAAACCTACGTTGCACTCCCTCAATAGCAAGAATGTCCGTCCTCAAATTAGAGGACCAAAACTGCACACAATACTCCAGATGTGGTCTCACTAGGGCTCTGTCCAACTGCAGATGGACCTCTTTGCTCCTATATTCGATTCCCCTTGTTATAAAGGCCAACATGTCATTCGCTTTCTTCACTGCCTGATGTACCTGCATGTTTACTTTCATAGACTGGATTACAAGGACCCCCAGATCCCGTTGTACTTCCTCTTTTCCCAACCTGATGTCATTTAGATAGTAACCTGCCTTCCTGTTTTTGGTACTAAAGTGGATAACCTCACTTTTATCCGCATTAAACTACATCTGCCATGCATCTGCCCACTCTCCCAACCTGTCCAAGTCACCCTGCATTCTCATAGCATCCTCCTCACAGTTCACACTGCCACCCAGCTTTGTGTCATCTGCAAATTTGCTAATGTTACTTTGAATCCCTTCATCCAAATCATTGATGTACATTGTAAATAGCTGCAGTCCCAGCACCGAGCCTTGCGGTACCCCACTAGTCATTGCCTGCCATTTTGAAAGGGACCCGTTAATCCCTACTCTTTGTTTCCTGTCTGCCAACCACTTCTCTATCCATGTCAGCAATCTACCCCCAATACCATGTGCTAATTTTGCCCACTAATCTCCTATGTGGGACCTTATCAAAGGCTTTCTGAAAGTCCAGGTACACTACATCTACTGGCTCTCCCTTGTCCATTTTCCTTAGTTACATCTTCAAAAAATTCCAGAAGATTAGTCAAGCATGATTTCCCCTTCGTAAATCCATGCTGACTCGGACCGATCCTGTTACTGCTATCCAAATGTTCGGCTATCTCATCTTTTATAATTGACTCCAGAAACTTCCCCACCACCGATGTCAGGCACTCACGGCTGGTGGGCTGGCAGTTGACTCATGGCTACTCCTTGAAATTCCATTTCAAGCAGGGGTGCAAGGCCACCAAATTCAAGTGCAGTTTCTTAATACTTCAAGCAGGGTGCAAGGCCACCAAATTCGTGCAATTTCATACCATTTCAAGCAGGGTGCAAGGCCACTAAAGACAGCGAGTTGTGACCTCTCCCTCCTCCATCTTGCAGTCTGAGCCACGCCCACACTTCTGGGTTTTATAGTCCCTCCCCCCCTTCCACCAGAAGGGACGTGGCCTTCATGGCGTGATTGACAGGAGAGAGGATCTTAACATTTTTAATTAGGCAAGGCAACTTTAATTAGGCAAGGCAACTTTAATGAGGCAACACTGCTTTAGCATTTCCGAACCAAAACTATATTTTCAAACCACATTAAGGGCACTGACAGGTCAGTAAACCCACTCACAGTTTAGTAGGCATGTGTTCAGTGTTATTCACAGCTCAGACTGAGAGACCTGACCCTCTCGCTCCCCCATCTTGCAGAGACTGACTGAGGCACTCAACACATCTGGGTCTTATAGTCCCTCCGGAAGGGGCGTGGCCTTCAGGAGAGAGAATATCAACATATTTTAAACACTAATAACTCTTTTATTTTTCATCGATGGGAAAAATCCTTTTGTCCTTTACAGCGGAGGGGGACTCTGAGTAAGATGGCCAAAAATCACAGCCGTAAGTGGCAGCGTTTTTTCTAAAATTAATATACAGAACAACAGGAAGTGGTCAAGATCAGACTTTTAGTAATATAGATGAGCACTGAAATCAATGGAGGAAAGAACGCAGACTTACGGAATAATATTTTAAAGTCTTTATTATTCCCTGAAGTCATTTCAAGTGAAGAGTTGTTTACTTTGCTCATTCTGCTAAATATTGCACATAGTAGGTAGAATGTTAAATGTTAGACAAATGAACTGCTACAATCCAACCACAGCTTAGGTGGTTATAAACAGCTGTTTAAAATGATTGTCTGTGAATATGTGAAAATTTATGAAAAGTTTCACTTGAATCCAGTTATCCATCAATTCATTGAGTCAGACAACACAGACACAAGACGTTGAGTTTACTAAATCCACGGCAAACATCGTTTACCCATCTGCATTTACCAACAGTTGGTACATAGCCTTCTATGTCTTGACAATTCAAGTATTTGCCTAGATCCTCCTGAAATGTCGATAGTACCCACTTTCACCATCCACTCAGGGAGGGCATTCTGATTCCAGCCCCCTCTGGGTGAAAACACTTCTTCCCCAGATTCCCTCCAAACCGCTTTCCCCCTTCCATTAATCCTTTCTCCTGGTCTTCTTAAGCTTTTAAGAACATTTTAATATTTTAGACTGGAATGGGAAAATAAAGATACTACTCATCAATGAAATTGCAAAAAAATATCATAAATCTTTTGTTTAGTCACATTTGGATGATGTTATGCAGTTGTGGTCACCTGATGTTGAGGCTTCGGAGAGGATGCAGAAGCGGATTACAAGAATGCTGGGTGGATTAGACCTAATATACATAAGAAGAGGTTTAAGAAACTTTCTCTGAGTGTCAGAGATTAAAGGGAATATGGATCATTTGCAGGTAAAAGGGATTAATTTAATTAATGGTGTTTAAGGTGGTTTCAGATGGGCAGGGAATAGAGGAAGGGAATAGAGGAACATGGATTCTGTGCAGGCAAAACGGATGTTTAATTGGCATCATGTTCAATGCATACATTGTGGGCTGAAGGGATTGCGCCTGGTGCCATATACTTCAATGTTCTATATGTCAAGGATTCTTGTTACAACTCTAAAGGCATTGGTGTGGGTAACTGCATCGAGTTTTGATTTCCTTCATTAAGGAGCAATATTCTTACATTGAAAGCAGTTCAAAGCCGGTTGGGCTGAATCAAATCATAGTTTAGAAGAATAAGTGCAATATTATTTAAACATAAAAGATTTCAGTAACTCAACATTATTGATACTGAAAGGGTGAATCAAGATACAGTGAACACAGTTTCAGAATAAAGAGTCACTTTTATAACATAGTCTAATGGGCAGAAGTAATACCTGTTCTCTTTTATGCTTCTGAGACCTGAACAACTAACAGCAGGCACCACGAGGCACTGGGAGAATACAGCTGAATACTGCCTCTGCAAAGTCCTTCAAAAGAGATTAGCAAGAGGATAGAGGAAGTGAATGTACTCAAGAGTCAAGTGTTTATTTGTCATATGTACCAACACAATAAAGAAATTCTCACTTGCAGCAGCATAACAGGCCTGTAAACACAATACACATAGCTAATATAAAATAAACAAAAATTCAAACAATTAATAACCCTAATTTTAATGTAATGATATCCAAAGTCCTTAGTGCAACTAAAGTCAGTCCATAGTTCATAGTTGAAGTTAGTGTTGCGTAATGTTCAAGTCCCTGATAGTATTGAGAAGAAGCTCTTGAACACGACACAACATTCAAAGATGCTACCTGGGAATGTATGGTCTGTGAGTGTTCAAAGTGGAGCTGAAGCATTTGGTACGGTGCTGGAAACCTGAAGGGCATAAATTGAGAGCACAAAACTGTCCACCCACCAGGCACCACCTGCCCTCTCGGTGGAGTCTACAGTTTCCATATTGGTCACCCCAGAACACAAGAAAAAAGTCCTCCTTGCCTAATAAATATACATTAATGTACAAGGCAGATGTTTGGGAGACTGGGGTTATATAGATTGGGCTGGAATTGGAATTTAAACCATGATCAGATTAGTCACAATCTTAATCAATTATGGACAGGCTCATGAGCCCAAGTGGCAGAGTTAGCAGAGCCACTGCCTCATTGTGCCAGCAACATGGGTTCAATCCTGACTTTGGGTGCTCTCTGTGCTGGAGTTTCCACATTCTTCCTGTAATTGCATGACTTCCTTTGGGTGCTCTGGTTTCTTCCCGCATGTCAAAGACGTCTGTATTAGTAGGTTAATTGGCCACTGTAAGTGGGTCCTTGTGTGTATAGGTGAGTGGCAGAATCTGGAGGGAGTTGTTGGGAATGTAGGAACAAAAATATAGGGTTAATCTAGGATTAATGTAAATGGGTGGTTAATATTTGACACAGACTTGGAGGGATGAAGGGCCTGATTCTGTGCAATATCTCTCTATAACCCCTGTTCCTATTATTAGCATTTTTGAGACTTTAGAAGGGCTTGGGCCAAGGGCAGGCAGGTGGGATTAGTGTAGTTGCAGCATTTTGGTCGGCGTGTGCCTGTTTCCATGCTGTATGACTCTAAAAGCAAAAATATTGCTGGAAACCTGACTAATATATTTGTGATAATTTTAATGATGATTAAAGTACATGACTGAGAAATGGACATTAGCAGAGTTTGATCTGGATTTTGTGTTAACAGCAAATGTGGAAATCTCAGGATCAATTTTGGTAAGAGAGAGTTAAGAGGCTGTCCCACTGCGGCGACCTAATCCGCGAGTCCAGAAGAGTTTGAAAAAATGTCATGTTGAAGACCTCCTCCGACCTCCTTCGACTATGTTAAAGACTAGCTTCGACTAGCTACGACTAACCGGGAAAATTGGACACCGAATAGTGGAGAGTGAAGACGACCTCCTTCGATCTCCTTTGACCTCCCTTCGACCTCCCTTCGACTATGATGAAGACTATCTACGACTACCTTCGACTACCTTTGACTACCCTCGATTACCTACGACTAACATGCCGACCTACTACGACTAAACCTACCAGTAAAAAATATTTCTTTTTTTTCCATGGCGACCTTTTTTTACTCGCGGGCATTTTTCAACATGTTGAAAAATACGCCGCAACCTAGCTGAGGCCTCGTGTACACGGAGACCACTCTCGAGCATGAAGGAGAGTTACAAAAACCTCCTACGACCTCGTGTCAAACATGCTGGGAGTATGACTCGAGGGAAAACTTGCCAGAACTCATGGATTAGGTTGCCCAAGTGGGACAGCCCCATTAGATTTAGCTCTTAGGGCTAAGGGAATCAAGAGATATGGGGAAAAAGTTTGACCGGGGTACTGATTTTGGACGATCAGCCATGATCACATTGAATGGCGGTGCTGGCTCAAATGGCCGAATGGCCTACTCCTGCACCTATTTTCTATGTTTCTATGCTTCTATGATAAGATTTTAGCGTCCATTATAAAGGATGAGGTTACGGAGTACTTAGAAGGAAAAGGTCATGATAAAATAGGCCAAAGTCCGCATGGTTTTGTGAAGGGGAGATCTTACCTGAGGAATCTGCTGGAATTCTTTGAAGAAGTAAATAGTAGGACAGATCAAGGAGAGTCAGTGGACATTGTTTACCTAGATTTTCAGAAGCCTTTGATAAGGTGCCACAGTGAGGCTGCTAAGGAAGATGAGAACCCATGGTATCAAAGGGCAGATACTAGCAAGGATATTAGGTTGGCTGGTTGGCAAAAAGCATAGAGTGGCAATAATGGGGGCTTTTTCAGGTTGATTGCCAGTGACTGGCGGAGTTCCGCAGGGGTCGGTGCTGGGACTGCTACTCTTCACGTTGTATATTAATGATTTGGATGAGCGGATTGAAAGCTTTGTGGCCACGTTTGCAGATGATACGAAAATAGGTAGAGGGGCAGGTAGTGCAAAGAAAGCAAAGACTGTGCAGTAGGACTTGGACAGGTTGGGAGAGTGTGCAGAGAAGTGGCAGATGGAATATATTGTAGCAAATTGTGGAGTCATGCATTTTGGTAGTAGGGATAAAGGCGTAGACCTTTTTCTAAAAGGGGAGAGAATCCAGAAATCGGAGGTGCTAAGGGACATGTAACTGCTGGTGCAGAATTCCGAAAAAAGTAAATCTGTAAGTCAAATCGATATTAAAGAAGGCAAACACAATGCTAGCATTTATTTCAAGAGCGTTAGAATATAAAATCAGAGATGTAATACTGAAGCTCTGTAAGATGCTGATCAGGCCACATTGGGAGTATTGGGAGCAATTTTGGGCATCATATATGAGGAAGGATGCGCTAGCCCTGGAGAGGGTCCAGAGGAGGTTTACAAGAAAGATCCCAGGAATGAGTGGGTTAACCTATGATGAGCATTTGTCGGCACTGGGCCTGTACTCGCTGGAATTTAGAAAGATGAGGGGGGACCTCATTGAAATGTACCAAATAGTGAAAGGCTTGGATAGAGTGGATTTGGAGAGGATGTTTCCACTCATACGACTAGACGTCATATTCTCAGAATTTCAGGACGTTCCTTTAGGAAGGAGATGAGAAGGAATTATTTTAGTCTGAGGATGGATGAATCTGTGGAATTCATTGCTACAGAAGGCTGTGGAGGCCAAGTCAATGGATATTTTTAAAGTAATGATAGATCGATTCCTGATTCGTATGGTTGTCAAAGGTTATGGGGAGAAGGCAGGAGAATGGGGTTGGGAAGTAAGTAAGTACGTTTAATCAATCAATCAATCAACCTTTATTGTCATCTTGCAAGTAACAGTTGTACAGTGCAAAATGAAAAGACGTTTCCCAGGGAATACCGGAGCATCGCACATGAAATTTAAAACATTTCACACATAATAACACTGAAAACAATCCAGTCCCTGATGGAACAGTATAAATAGTTAAAAAGTAGGTAAAACAACAACGTTAAAATACAGTAAAACCAATCATAAACATGTCCGGGGCAGCTGATTTGAGTGGCCAGTGCCAGTTATAGAAGTGGCCAGTGCCAGTTATTAAAGTGTCCGTGCCAAGCCGCAGAATCAGGTGACTGTGAGTACAGAGTGGCTGTTTAGCAGCCTCACAGCATATGGCAGGAAGCTGTTTAGCAGTCTTGTAGTCTGGGCTTTGATGCTGCGATATCTCTTGCCTGATGGCAGGAGATCCAGGTGTATGTGGAGGGGGTGCAGTTTGTCCTTAGCAATTCTTTGAGCTTTTTTCAGACAGCGGCTCTGGAACAGTTCTTGTACCGAGGGTAGGGAGACGCCAATGATCCTCTCTGCTCCCCTCACTACCCTCTGTAGAGCCTTCCTGTCCGAGCAGTTGCAGGTGGAGTACCACGTATTTATGCAGTACGTGAGTACAGACTCCACCGTACCCCTGTAGAAAGTCCTGAGGATGTTGGTGGGGAGTGAGGCCTTTTTTAGTTTCCTCAGGAAGTGCAGTCGCTGATGGGCCCGTTTGACGGTCCCAGTGGTGTTCCTGGACCAGGTGAGGCTGTCTGTAATTTGCACCCCGAGGAACTTTATGCTCTCCACTCTCTCCACTGTGGCGCCACTGATGTTAAGGGGTGTATGCTTTGGCTGCGCCCTCCTGAAGTCGACAACCATCTCCTTTGTTTTGTCGACATTTAATTCTAGATTATTTTTGCCGCACCAGTCCACTAGTTGTTTTACTTCCTCCCTGTACATTGATTCATCATCTCCGCTGATGAGTCCCACCACTGTTGTGTCATCCGCGAATTTTATGATCTTATTGTCCCTGAATCTGGCAGCACAGTCATGTGTGAGCAATGTGAACAACAGCGGGCTGAGCACACAGCCTTGAGGGGAGCCGGTGCTCAGCGTGATCGAGCCTGAAGTGTTCTTGCCAACACGGACTGACTGCGGTCTCTCTGTCAGAAAGTCCAAGATCCAGTGACACAGGGTGGTGTTGAGGCCCAGCAGGGTTAGTTTCTCCACAAGTCTCTGTGGGATGATGGTGTTGAACGCAGAGCTGAAGTCAATGTGCAGGTTTCTGGCGTATGTGTTTCTGTTTTCCAGATGCATGGGCACTGTGTGCAGCGTGGTAGAGATGGCATCCTCTGTAGAACGGTTGGGGCGATAGGCAAACTGGAGGGGGTCCTAACGATGAGGGGAGGCTGGCAGTAATGTGGGGTTTCACCAGGCGTTCAAAACACTTCATTATTATTGGGGTCTGTAGGAAGTAGGAACTGCAGATGCTGGAAAATCGAAGGTAGACAAAAGTGCTGGAGAAACTCAGCGGGTGCGGCAGCATCTATGGAGCGAAGGAAATAGGCAACGTTTCAGGCCAAAACCCTTCTTCAGACATAAGTAAGTAAGTTTATTGGCCAAGTATTCACATACAAGGAATTTGCTTTGGTGCTCTGCCCACAGGTAACAACATGACATAGTGACAGTTACGAATGACTCAGAAAACACTAAACATTAATAATAATAAAACATTAATGATAAAACACCATTGATCAAGCATGTGAACCAACAAAATACCAGATCAAAGGGAGGCTACAGATTTTTGGCTGTTGAGTAGAGCAATTACTCGTGGATAAAAACTGTTTTTATGTCTGGCTGTGGCAGCTTTGACAGTCCGGAGTCGCCTTCCAGAGGGAAGTGATTCAAAGAGTTTGTGGCGAGGGTGAGAGGGGTCAGAGATGATCTTGCCCGCTCACTTCCTGGCCCTCGCAATGTATAGTTCATCAATGGAGGGAAGGTTGCAGCCAATAATCTTCTCAGCTGATCAGACGATTCGCTGCAGCCTCCAGGTGTCGTGCTTGGTGGCTGAGCCAAACCAGACCATGATGGAGAAGGTGAGAACAGACTCTACGATGGCCGTGTAGAATTGGACCATCATTGCCTGTGGCAGATTATGCTTCTTCAGGTGCCGCCGGAATTACATCCTCTGTTGTGCCTTTTTGACTGTGGAGTCGATGGTAGCCCCCCACTTAAGGTCCTTGGAGATGATAGTTCCCAGGAACTTAAAAACTCCACAGATGTGACTGTGGTGTTGTTGATGTGAGTGGGGTGAGGGGAGGGGGAGCTCTCCTAAAGTCCACAATCAATTCCACTGTCTTAAGAGCATTGAGCTCTAGGTTGTTGCGATGGCACCAGGACGCCAGCTGTGTCACTTCCTGTCTGTAGGCAGATTCCTCCCCATCCTGGATCAGTCCAATCAGGGTTGTGTCGTCCGCAACAACAACATAGATCAGCCATGATTGAATGGCAGAGTGGAGTTGATGGCCCGAATTCTGCTGCTATCACATTTGACTTCGTGATCTGCTGCCATAAACAGCAAAATAATGACAGCAAAGTAACGATTTCCATGCATGCATCGTTCAACGCTGAAATCCTGTGTGTTGATTCACCATTTCTCTGGAGTTCTAAAATCTTTTACAAACAGAATCAAAATAAATCACTTGAATTAACATTAGGTATTTATGAAATGTTCTTGTAAACTATACTTGAAAATGTCATGGTTTTATGATATGTCAGAGTTTTTATTGCCAATTTTAGCTATAATAACTGTTTTTCAAACTCACTGGTCATAAACAATTTATGTCTATGGTATTGTTTCTACATATTTCAACATAAAATGCTTTTGTACATTGCAAATATTATTTATTGTATGCATATGTTCCAACCTTTATTTAGTGTTCTATAAAATATATAAAAGTAATTCAAATGAGCTTTTACCTTCCTGGTTGGCAGTGGATTAGAATTCCTACTGACTGATTGCTGAATTCCAGAGGTCTCTCTGAAGTTCTGCACAACAGATGTGAAGAAAAAGGAGAGCTAACACAATGGAGCTTGCTGGACTGCTTTGTGCTTTCTTCAATGTTCCATTGAAGAAAGCTCCACAAAACTTTGACTATTTCATGGCTAGACCTGATGTCTATGGTTGCTATGGAGTGAGCTGAATAGGTTACTAGAAGTGAGAGCGACAGACTGACCAAATGGTGCCAGCACAACAACCTGTCTCTCAACATCAGCAAGACCAAGGAACTGATAGTGGACTTTAGTAGGGGAAGGATGAGGACCCACAATCCTGTTTATATCAATGGGACGATGGTGGAGAGAGTCAATAACTTCAAATTCCTGGGCATGCATATATCAGAAGATCTTTCCTGGGCCCAGCACACCGATGCAAGTGTAAAGAAGGCACATCAGCGACTCTACTTCTTGAGAAGATTACGGAGATTCGGCATGTCGAAGAGGATTCTCCTAAACTTCTACAGGTGCACAGTAGAGAGCATTCTGACTGGTTGCATCGTGGCCTGGTTCGGCAACTTGAACATCCAGGAGCGAAAAAGAGTACAAAAAGTTGTGACCACTGCCCAGTCCATCACCGGCTTTGACCTCCCCACCGTCGAAGGGATCTTTCGCAGTCGCTGCCTCAAACAGGCAGCCAAAATCATCAAGGACCCACACCATCCTGGCCACACACATATCTCACCATTGCCATCAGGAAGAAGGTACAGGAGCCTGAAGACAGGTTCAGGAACAACTACTTCCCCACAGCCATCAGGCCCTTAAACACAACAAATAAGCTATGAGCTCTGAACTGCAAAAGACTATATTATTATTTGTTATTTGCACTATATTTGTTATTTATTGAACTTTTTCTTTTTCCCCCCGTTATATAGTCCGGAACATGTGACAATAAAACACTCTTGACTTGACTCTTAATGTTACCTTGAGGTTCAACATCATGAAACTGCAGCATTTAACACGCATGATGAATCAACTACATGTACAACCATGTACACCAAAATGCTGCATCTATGGAGCGAGGGAAATAGGCAACGTTTCGGGCCGAAACCCTTCTTCAGACTGATGGGGAGGGGGGGCGGGGAGAAGAAAGGAAAAATGAGGAGGAGGAGCCCGAGGGCTGAGGGAGTGCTGGGAAGGGAAAGAGACAGCAAGGGCTAACAGAATTGTGAGAATTCAATGTTCATGCCACCAGGATGCAAGTCAAGTCACATTTATTTATATAGCACATTTAAAAAACAACTCTTGTTGGCCAAAGTGCTTTACATTTGTTATAAGAATAATATAAACAAACTACATACATATATACATATAGCCCTCGCTCAGAGGACGTCAAGAAAGGCTTGGGAGTATAGATATGTTTTTAGTCTTGACTTAAAGAGTCGATGGAGGGGGCAGTTCTGATGGGAAGAGGGATGCTATTCCACAGTCTAGGAGCTGCAACCGCAAAGGCGCAGTCGCCCCTGAGCTTATGCCTAGACCGCGGGACATTCAGCAACCCCAAGTCGGCCGATCTGAGGGACCTGGAGGTGGAGTGGTGGGTGAGAAGACTTTTAATGTAGGTGGGGGCAAGCCCATTGAGGGCTTTGTAGACATAGAGGAGGATCTTGAAATGTATACGGAACCGCACAGGGAGCCAGTGGAGAGAGGCCAGGATCGGGGTGATGTGGTCCCTTTTTCGGATGCCCGTCAGGAGTCTCGCTGCGGCGTTTTGGACCAGTTGCAGGCGGGACAGGGAAGATTGGCTGATACCAGTGTAAAGGGAGTTGCAGTAATCTAGGCGGGAGGAGATAAATGTGTGGATGATCTTTTCGAGGCCATCAAAGTGGAGGAATTGTTTTATTTTAGCTATCGTCCGAAGCTGAAAGAAGCTAGCTTTTACCAAGGCATTGACTTGTTTGTCAAATTTCAGTGCTGAGTCAAATATCACGCCAAGCGGAATATGAGGTGCTGTTCCTCCAATTTCTGGTGGTGCTCACTCTGGCCATGGAGGAGGCCCAGGACAGAGAGGTCGGATACGGAATGGGAGGGGGAGTTGAAGTGCTGAGCCACCGGGAGGTCAGGTTGGTTAATGCGGAGGTGTTCGGTGAAACGATCGCCAAGCCTACGCTTGGTCTCACTGATGTAGATCAGCTGACATCTAGAGCAGCGGATGCAATAGATGAGGTTGGAGGAGATGCAGGTGAACCTCTGTCGTGCCTGGAACGACTGCTTGGGTCCTTGAATGGAGTCGAGGGGGGAGGTAAAGCAACAAGTGTAGCATCTCTTGCGGTTGCAAGGGAAAGTGCCCTGGGAGGGGGTGGTGCAGGAGGGAAGGGAAGAATTGACAAGGGAGTTACGGAGGGAGCGGTCTTTGTGGAAGGCAGACATGGGGTGAGATGGGAAGATGTGGCGAGTGGTGGGGTCACGTTGGAGGTGGCGAAACTGACGGAGGACTATATGTTGTATGTGACGGCTAGTGGGGTGAAAGGTGAGGGTGGGAGACTCTGCTCTTGTTGCGAGTGGGGGGGATGGGGAGAGAGAGCAGTGTTACGGGGTATGGAAGAGACCCTGGTGCGAGTAGGGGAGGGGAACCCCCGTTCCCTGAAGAATTAGGACATTTCCGATGCCCTGGTCTGGAACACCTCATCCTGGGAGCAGATGCGGCGTAGACGGAGGAATTGGGAATAGGGGATGGAGCCCTTACAGGAAGCAGGGTGGGAAAAAGTGTAGTCCAGATAGCCATGGGAGTCAGTGGGTTTATAGTGGATGTCGGTCAGAAGTCTGTCACCTGTGATGGAGATAGTGAGGTCAAGGAATGGTAGGGAAGTGTCGGAAATGGTCCAGGTATTTGAGTGCTGGATGGAAGTTAGTGGTGAAGCGGATGAAGTCAGTCAGTTGTGTGTGGGTGCAGGAGGTGGCACCAAAGCAATTGTCAATGTAGCGGAGGTAGAGGTCAGGGATGGGGCCTTGGTATGCCTGGAACAAGGATTGTTCAACATACCCGACAAAGAGGCAGGCGTAGCTGGGGCCCATGTGCGTGCCCATAGCTACGCCTTGTATTTGGAGGAAATGGGAGGAGTTAAACAAGAGGTTATTGAAGGTAAGGACAAACTCCACTAGGCAGAGGAGAGTATCAGTGGACGGGTATAGGTTGCTTCTCCGATTGAGGAAGAACCGGAGGTCTTTGAGACCATCCTGGTGGGGGATGGAGGTGTAGAGTGACTGGACGTCCATGGTGAAGATGAGTAGATGGGGGCCTAGAGAATGGAATGCGCGGAGACGACGGAGAGTGTCTGAGGTGTCTTGAACATAGGTAGGGAGGGATTTAACCAGGGGGGATAGGATGGAGTCAAGGTATGTGGAAATGAGTTCGGTAGGGCACGAAGAGGCAGAGACAATGGGTTTACCAGGACAGTCAGGTTTGTGGATTTTGGGGAGAATCCGCTTCACCACTAACTTCCATCCGGCACTCAAATACACCTGGACCATTTCCGACACTTCCCTACCATTCCTTGACCTCACTATCTCCATCGCAGGTGATAGACTTCTGACCGACATCCACTATAAACCCACTGACTCCCATGGCTATCTAAACTACTCTTCTTTCCCACCCTGCTTCCTGACTCTATCCCCTACTCCCAATTCCTCCGTCTACGCCGCATCTGCTCCCAGGATGAGGTGTTCCACACCAGGGCATCGGAAATGTCCTAATTCTTCAGGGAACGGGGGTTCCCCTCCCCTACTATAGATGAGGCTCGCACCAGGGTCTCTTCCATAACCCGTACACTGCTCTCTCTCCCCATCCCCCCACTTGCAACAAGGGCAGAGTCCCCCTAGTCCTCACCTTTCACCCAACTAGCCGTCACATACAACATATAGTCCTCCGTCAGTTTCGCCACCTCCAACGTGGCCCCACCACTCGCCACATCTTCCCATCTCCCCCCCCCCCCCCGTGTGCCTTCCGCAAAGACCGCTCCCTCCGTAACTCCCTTGTCAATTCTTCCCTTCCCTCCTGCACCACCCCCTCCCCGGCACTTTCCCTTACAACCGCAAGAGATGCTTCACTTGTCGCTTTACCTCCCCCCTCGACTCCATTCAAGGACCCAAGCAGTCGTTCCAGGTGCGACAGAGGTTCACCTGCATCTCATCCAACCTCATCTATTGCATCCGCTGCTCTAGATGTCAGCTGATCTACATCGGTGAGACCAAGCGCAGGCTTCGCGATCGTTTCGCCGAACACCTCCGGTCGGTCCGCATTAACCAACCTGACCTCCCGGTGGCTCAGCACTTCAATTCCCCCTCCCATTCCGTATCCGACCTCTCTGTCCTGGGCCTCCTCCATGGCCAGAGTGAGCACCACCGGAAATTGAAGGAACAGCACCTCAAATTCCGCTTGGGGAGTCTGCATCCTGGTGGCATGAACATTGAATTCTCATAATTCTGTTAGCCCTTGCTGTCTCCTCCTGTTCCCAGCTCTCCCTCAGCCCTCGGGCTCCTCCTCCTCCTTTTTCCTTTCTTCTCCCCGACCCCCCCCCCCCCCCTCCCCATCAGTCTGAAGAAGGGTTTCGGCCCGAAACGTTGCCTATTTCCTTCGCTCCATAGATGCTGCTGCACCCGCTGAGTTTCTCCAGCATTTTTGTGTACCTGGGATTTTCCAGCATCTGCAGTTCCTTCTTAAACACATGTACAACCATACTGGATGGAACTAAGCACTGAAACATATATGTGAAAAACGTGTAGAAACAAGCAACTGCAGATGCTGGTTTACAAAATCTGAGAAGAGTGCTGGAATAGCTCAGAGGGACAGGCAGAATTTCAAAACACGGACGGAGGACCTTTCGGTATGAAGAAGTGATCCAACTCGAAACATTGCCTATCCACTTTCTCCTGAGATGCTGCCTGTGCCACTCCAGCACTTTGTAACTTCAGGTGCAAAACATGTATGTACTAGGGAGGCACAGCTGGTAGAGCTGCTGCCTTTCAGCACCAGAGATCCGGGTTTGATCCTGACCACATGTGACTGTGTGGAGTTTGCACGTTCTCTCCGTGATTGCATAGGGTTCCCCCTTGTGATGCAGTTTCCTCCCACATCCCACAGGTTTAATTGGCTTCTGTAAATTCACCTGAGCCTGTAGGGAGCAGGTGGGCCATGCGGCCTGTTTCCATGCTAGATTACCAAACTAAACTAAGCTAAAATATTTAAGGTACGGAGTGAAGAAATCAAGAAATTAATTTTAGTTTATTGTCATGTGTACCAAGATACAGTGAAAAGCTTTTGTTGTGTGCTAGCCAGTCAGCAGAAAAACAATACATGATTACAAATGAGCCATCCACAGTGTACAGATACATGATAAAGAGAATAACGTTTTGTGCAAGATAAAGTCTGGTAAGGTCCGATTAGAGATAGTCCAGAGGATCTCCAATGAGGCAGATAGTAGCTCAGGACCACTCACTAGTTGTGGATAGGATGGTTCCGTTGCCTCATAACAGCTGGGAAGAAGCTGCCCCTGAACCTGGAACTTTCTTGAGTTCCCATTCTGCAGTGGGGACCAGTGCAATTAGTTCAAGTGACAGTGATGCACCACTCCCAGCCCAGCTCAAATGTTTCGATGCTCACTTTGAAAGGGAAAACATCAGTTTGGGCGTGCATATCTCTGAAGATCAGTCCTGAGCCCAGCACACTGATGCAATCGCAAAGAAAACTCATCAAAGCCTCTACTTCCACCGATGATTGAGGAGACTAGGCATGTCACCGAATATTTTATCAAACTCCTACAAGTTTAAGGTAGAGAGCATACCTACTGGTCGCATCACGGACTGTTCTGTAACTGAAACGCCTAACAACAAAGTTTTCAAAAAGTGATGAACAATGCGCAGTCCACACCAGATTTTGACCTTCCTGACCTCCAAATCATCCGCAAGATCTACAAAAAGTATGGTCTGGTTACCTCGTATAATTGATAAATGATTGTGTTATTGATGACTGTATATTTCAAAGGTCTTTTATTGTCACACGTACCAATTAAGGTACAGTGATATGCGAATTACCATACAGCCATACGAAAAAAAAGCAACAAGACGCACAAATACATAAAAGTTAACATAAACATCCAACACAGCGGATTCCCCACATTCCTCACTGTGATGGAAGGCAAAAAAAGTCCAATCTTCTTCCTCTTTATTTATTTATGGTTATTGCATTAATGTGCTTGTAAAGCTGTAACAAATTAAAATGTCATTGTACTGTTCCCTGTGCATATGACAATTAAACACTCATGACTCTTGATGTCAAATAGACTATAGTTGAATTGAGATAAGATTGTTGGACGTGTGTGACTGTTAATTTGTAAGCCAGACATTGAAACACTACAGACACAAAGTGCTGGAGGATCTCAACGGGTCAGGCAGCATCAGTGGAGGGAATTGACGTGAGATTTGTTTCTTGTTTCATCTACGTATTATTATTTCAAACAAATAATGAGCTGGTGTGTTTGAATTTAGAACAGACTAATGCAGGCAGTCTTTGGGGTTCCCTTGGAGATGAATTTTGACAGCAGGCCAGGTCTGGTCCAATCTCTGAATGAAAGTGTGCACTTATTTTTCTGTTAAAAAGGAATTCAAGTTCCACAAGCTCACATTAACTGTTAATTTAGCAAGGGCTAGCAGAATCTCCCAATTCTGCTAGCCCTTGCTGTCCCCTCCCCTTCATCAGCCCTCTGGTTTTCTCCTCCCCTCCCCCCAGCCCTCGGGCTCCTCCTCTGCCTTTTTCCTTTTTTCCTTTCTTCTCCCCACCCCCATCAGTCTGAAGAAGGGTTTCGGCCCGAAACGTTGCCTATTTCCTTCGCTCCATAGATGCTGCTGCACCCGCTGAGTTTCTCCAGCATTTTTGTGTACCTCACATTAACAATCACTGCTAGAGATATGAAAATCATCTTTCATACTACATAGAATGTACCATATAACTATGCAGAAAATGAGCCAATTTCAGCCTCAGCATGTCCAGACAAAAATAAAACAATGCACTTGCTTTTTTTTTACATACAATTTAGGTTCTTGCATTTAATTTCTACTCATATTTGCTGGTAACCATATCTGGACCAAAAATTAGATTCTCAGTCTGAAGAAGGGTTTTGACCCGAAACGTCACCTAGCCATGTTCTCCAGAGGTGCTGCCTGACGCGTTGAGTTACTCCAGCATTTTGTGTCTATCTCTGGATTTACAAAGCTGGAAGAGAGATTTATATGACGACAAATGCATTTCAAAGGCATCATCAAGTCATTACTTTGCAGTAAAGTAAGGTAGATTAAATTATGAAAAAACATTTATACTCAATCAAACTTATTAGCGCTTAATAATAGATCTGGAAAATAAATGTAGTGCTCCCAGGTGATATCCATTCAGATATTTTGGGGGAATTTAGAGCAGATTGAAGCAAGCAAACAAAACTATTTCCTTCACATGGATGTCTTGCTGAGCAACCACACTGCGCAAATAACTTCTGAGTGAAAACATTATCTCATGCAAGCTAAAATTTAATTCAGGAAAATACCCATCCGTTAAAGTCATTGAACACTGAAAAAAAATCCCATCACAAAATATCAAATATCCCTAAAAAAAAAGGGCAAGGAAACAAATATACAATTTTCTTTATATAGATAGTTCAAAACATGGTCATTAAGCAAAACAAACAAGCAAGATCAGAACAAAAATAATTGTTTATTCCAATTAAGATTTGATTTTAGTGAGCCCAGTAAAGAGGAAAATTATGAAATATCATCACTGGGTTATTAGAAAGAATAGCACAACTAATTAATCTGGCCATGAACATGAATTTAATGGCCATTGAGAGGTATATGAGAAAGAAGTGGGAAGAAAGTGCAAAAAAGTTGATCTAAATTGGCCATATCTGTATTCCAAAAAAGATTAGGCAAATAGAACGACAATGCTGTTCAACCACTCACTTTAAACCTTGCACCAGTACCATATAAGTTAAATGTTTATGATTCAAACTGAAGATTTCAAAGTAATGAAAACCTTGAATTAGGTAATTTAATGTTCATCCCAGTTTGCGACAGCTGATCTTTTAAAATTTAGGAAGTTGCGTTTTTTCTTTTTTGGTGGAATGTCCTTGGAGCATGTCTCGCCCTTCTTGTTCCGGAACACAAAGACTTTCTCTCCTGTATCTGCCAACTTCAGCATTTGTCCAGCTCCTTCATTAATTAGTTCAGGATGGTGGTCAGGAAGGATTTCAGAGGAACCATGGCTTTGAGAAAAAGATACCTGTTTCAAGAGCTGTAGACGTTTCTTCTTCAATATGCTACAAACAAAATTCAAGAAAGACAAAATGAATGCAACTTGCATATGAGTTATCAATCAAATAGAAATTGTACATTAATTGTACACAATTGTTCATCTGGCCAGAGACCAGGGTTCGATGCTGACTATGGGTGCTGTTTGTATGGAGTTTGTACATTCTCACAGTGACAGTGTGGGTTTTCTCCAAGTGCTCCTGTTTGCTCCCACATTTCCAAGACAGGTTATTTGATTTTGATAAAATTGTCCCTAGTGTGTAGGATAGAACTAGTGTACGGGTGATCATTGGTCAGTGTGGTCTTGGTGGTTCTGAGGGCTTGTTTACAGTCTATATCTCTAAACTAAGCTAAACTAAACAGTGCCCAAGACTTTGTCCAATAGATAACAAGCAGGAAAGACAAAAAGAGGAAGCCGTATCAGAACTAGAGAGATGGGAGATGATGGAGTGGAGGATGAAAATCACAAACTTGTGAATTGTTGGTGGGAACAGTGGAGATCAGGATCTTGATCATTCAGGGCTTCGGTTCAGGGCCTGGTTGATAGGTTGGGGGGCACGAGGGTTGCTTGTCAGGATCGGTAGATGAGGAAGTTGGTACGTTGGGGATGGAGAAAGTCGGTATGTGAAAGGCATTTCCTGGACAACATTTGTTAACTCTGGCCAAATGTTCCAAAAGAAACCAGGCTCTGGGAGCTACCATCTGACATAGAACATTTTATCAGATGTGCAATCCCTAATCATGCCAGGCAGTGGAGGAAAACAAACCAGCTCTGGTCACAACTACGTTGCACTCCAGGAAAAATCCAATTTCATTTTATGTGTGACACAGTTGTGCAGCTGGTAAAATTGCTGCCTTACAGTGCCAGAGTTCGATCCTGACCTTTGGTGCTGTCTGTGTGGAGTGTGTACGTTCTCCCTGTGATATGTTTCCTCCAGATGCTCCGGTTTCCCCCTACATTCCAAAGATGTGTGGGTTTGTAGGTTAAATTGACCTTTGTAAATTGCCCCTAGTGAGTAGGGATTGGATGAGAAAGTGGGATTACGTAGAACTTGTGTGAACAGGTGATGGATTTTTGGCATGTAGTAGGTAGGGCCTGTTTCCTTTCTATATCTCTAATCAAATATGTAGTGTTTAAATAAACAGTACCACATGATAAAATTTTCATGCTGTTGTCTTTTACTGAACACTCAAAAACTAATGCAAACACACAACTGCTCTCCAAGCTTGGATCATTATGCAGTACATCACCCATTAATTCACCCAATCTTATTCAGCTGTACAAATCATGGACACACTGGTACTTGAAGTAATGAAAAATACTTTAGTTTCATATTTATTTGAGGATACCACAGAGACTATCGATTTAATTTACCTCTATCTTGCGCCTTGATGTAGCATTTCTAAAATAGCAAAATGCCCGAAGGCAAATCACAGGAGCGTTATCAAACAAAACCTGGCATTGAACATTTGGTCTCTGTATTATTTCGTGGGAGAAAATTCAGTACTTGATATGGGACAAGTAATCTTACAATTTAGTCACAATGGTGAAGTTGAGTTGGATAGCATTGACATAGAGCTCAGAGGTCACTGTCAAAACTTGCAGCCTGGACACCACGAGAAAAGAGTGGGGCTGAAAAATGATCCTTCGGTGACCCCAGGAAATGAAGTGATTCTCTGAGCAAAAAAGAAAAGATTGGAACCAGGACGATTGTCTCATCTGATTGCACAACAATAGAGGAGGGTGGTGTGGTCAACTACACCAAAGCTGCAGACAATAACAAAGCGGAAGGACTGATTAAGGACTCTCATAATAACATGAGAGAGAAGGAATGAGTTCACTGAGTGCTATTCTGGTATTGTGGAGGGGGTCAAACAAGAAGTATTGATGAAATATTTGGGGGACAGTGAGTTATTCATGGACTTTGAAGAGCAATAAAGAAGCTTGGCGTTTGCAATTGGCAATGTTTATTGGGTTCTTGAAAGGAAAGGCAGCAGTAAAAATGATGAAGAATGCGATGGTACTTCAGGAGATAGATGATGGCTACAGGATTAAAGTGTGATGTTCTCAATGGGTGATTCACCCAATTTCCTGCGTACCTAGTTAACACTTCTACAGGCCTTCGATACAGAAAAATATCCCAAACCAAAATGTAGTGAGAACCAAATGGAACATCTGGCAAGTTTAGGAGCTGTGAAGGGCTGGGTAATACATCTAGAGTTCACATCAGCACCCTTGAGTTATGAAGACAGTGTTGATATTGGATTCCTTTTACATTATGTGATCATGTGTAGGAAGGAAATGCAGATGCTGGTTTATACCGAAGACAGACACAACATGCTGAAGTATCTCAGCGCATCAGGCAGCCTCACTGGAGAGAAAGGAAGGATGATAGTTTGGGTCAGAACCCTTCTTCAGAATCAGTCTGAAGAACTCCAGTCAGAAGAAGATCCTTCTCCAGTTGGAAGAAGGCTTCTGATCAGAAATGTCACCCATCCTTTTTCTCCAGAGATGCTGCCTGACCCGCTGAGTTACCCCAGCACTTTATGTCCATCTTCAGTATGTGATAATGTGTTTGACCCTTGAGAACAAATGGGAAACACAAAAGTAATACAATCATGTGCATAATGAGGAAGATGAGGATGATTGCACTTTTTTTGTCTATTGTTACATGTCTTTGTTATATCAATGATGATCCCTGAACGGCTTTGAGGTTAGCAAAGCATTAACCAGCGACAATGAGATTGTAGGATCTGTGGATATTTCTCACTCCCTGTTCTTCCACTTTCCAACCTTTCTAAAACACTAATCTGTCCTTCCTTCCCTCAATAATGGAAGGTTCATACCAGATGTTCATTTCAATTAGTAAAAAGAAAAAATCTTTCTGGCCATTCCTTGCTCATCCATGTTGGATCTAAAGGTGGCACAGTGGTGCAATGCCAGAGTCCCGGATTCAATCCAAACTACGGATGCTGCCTGTACAGAGTTTGTACACTCTTTCTGTGACTGCATGGGTTTTCTCTGGTGTTCCGGTTTCCTCCCGCATTCCAAAGACATGCTGCTTTGTAGGTTAATTGGCTTCTGTAAATTGCCCTTAACGTGTTAACGTTGTTGGATGCAAAAGTGAGATAACATTGAAATAGTGTACAGGTGATCAATGGTCAGTGTGGACCTTGTGGGCCGAAGGGCCTGATTCCACACTGTATCTCTAAACCAAACTAATTGGTTTAGAGATTCATAGGTTTAGAGATAATTGACTCCTCCAATGTTTACAATACCAACAAACTGAAGGTGAACAAACCTTTCATTGTTTTAATGTTATAGCTAAAATAAGTGTTGGTCTCGCAGTATATTTATTTTAAATCATAGCCAATTATATAGTTGACTTCCCCAATAAATATGCTTACTGTAGGTAATTCATATTGGAAAATAATTAAATGAGTGTCATATTTCATTTCCGACTGCATTGATTTGTTTGAAAACGTACACACAGAAGTTTAACAAATAGAGTTATATAGGCCATTAAGAGTTATTACCTTCCTTTCCTGCTACAGGGAATATTGACATTCCCCAGATTTTCACCAATGAGCTTGTTCCTCAGCTTTAGCTCCAATGACTTCCAAAGTTTCCTGTAGGTAGAAGCAGTAATATATTTGACGGATGAAACCGCAAAGAAATCTAAAATGTCCACTATTGTTATCATTCTTTACACTTGAGAGTAAACTGTAAATTCAAGAATTTAAAAAAATATAATGTTAGAACATGAGGAATGATAGAACGAAGAACAGTGCAGCATGCCAAGTTAAACTGATCTTATTTGCCTGCACATGATTAATATCACTCTATTCCTTGCACTTCCATGCATCTAGCCTTTTAGACACCACCATTGTTTATCCCTCCACCACCACCCCTGGTGATGTGTTCAAGAGCCCCAGCAGTCTCTATAAAAATACTTGCCCCGCACATCTCCATGAAACATCCCTCCTCTCACCTTATAGCTATTTCCTCTAGTGTTGGATATTTCCATCCGGGGAAAAAAAATCTTACTGTCCACCCTATCTATGCATCTCATAATTTTATACACGTCTATCAAGTCTCGCCTCAGCCCCCGTCGTTCCAGACAAAATAATCCGAGTTTATCCAACCTCTCCATTAGCTGAAACCCTTTAACAGGCATAACATCTATGGAAACATATTGGAAAATTGCACTTAAGTAACAGTATGACATAAAAATGCGACAGGAGAATTTATAGATATGTTACTGAAGTGGAAATGGAAAATCTCCATACATCTCCATTCATTGTCTACTGAAGCCTGTTCAAATGGCTAATTTCCTTTTCATTTCCATCTGACCTGCCTTCTCCTCAGCTATTCACATGTTTACTGATCATTGCAAATGCTCTTCCTATTTCTTTTTTCATGAATATTCAGTTTTGCATTTAAGCAGATTATTTTATCGCCTGTATCTATCCTGCCTCTTCTGGTCATTTTTATTATTAAACACTGTTGATTGGTGAGCTTCTATGTATGTGATGAGCAAGCCAAATGAACAACTCTCAATGGTCCATTCTTAGAGGGCGCACCCGATTCCCGACAATACAGTTTCATGTTGAACAATAAAATATGCTGGTGAATATTAGGAAAAGTATGGGAATGTAAAAGAAAAAACAAGTAAATTGAAGTAGTAATCCATTTCCCCAACTAATTCCTTTGAATCCAGAGTACAAATTTATATAGCTGTTTCAGTAATATTTCAATGGGCCAAACAATAACATATTATGAGACCCACATAAACTGCTGGATTAACTCAGAGCATCAGGCAGTATTTTTGGCGGACATGATATCAGTTACCAGGCTTTGTCTGCCCCCCCACCCCCAGTTCGTCAGCTTTCTTCCTCCCATCAGTTTGAAGAAGGATCACAACCAAAAACATCTCCTGTCCAAGTCTTCCAGAGAGGTTGCCTGGCCTGCTGAGTTACTCCAGCACTTTGTGTTTCACTCAACTTTCCATCATCCGCAGTTCCTTAAGTGTCCATAAAATACTGGAATTACACATTGATCCACTTAGGCGACTTTTTAGGCGAGCGCAGGAGATTCTGCGCTCGCCTCATGATCGCCACATGGTCGCCACATGTTCGCTGGTGGTCTCTGGTGAGTCTCTTTCATGGTCGCGAGGAGTTCCCGCATTCTGGGAACTAGTCGCGGTCTCAGTATGGTTGCAGCAAATTTTTCAACATGTTGAAAAATTTTCTGCGACCAAAAATTGGTCGCCATGGAGAAAATCGATACATTTGTAGTCGGAGGTGCAGTTGTAGTGGGGTCGCCATGTAGTTGTAGGTAGTCGAGGTAGCCGTAAGTAGTTTTAGTTAATCTCCTTTGCTGACCAGGCATTTTCATTGGTTCATTGGGGGAAAAAAAACGTAAGCACGAGTTTTCAGAACCAAGGAAAACCGAGCGGTAATGTTAAATGCCCGCCAAACTTCACAGCTGTGTATCTCTGGCTTATTAAAAGTTGTCTGGCTTCTTAAAAGTGTCTCCACTCCTTCTCCCCCCTTCTCCACCCCCCCCCCCACCCGCTCTTTGAAAGGACTTACCGTACACTGTGCTAGCCGTCTTAACCTTCCTGTTCATCGCGGTGTGTCTGTATCACCTTGGCTTTGCACCGTGTGAATATCAGACAGCGCTCCCCCGCTTTCCCTGGCCCACGCCTTTGCGATGTGTTGTGTTGTGTTGTGTTGTGTTGTGTTGTGTTGTGTTGTGTTGTGTTGTGTTGTGTTGTGTTGTGTTGTGTTGTGTTGTGTTGTGTTGTGTTGTGTTGTGTTGTGTTGTGTTGTGTTGTGTGTGTTGTGTTGTGTGTGTTGTGTTGTGTGTGTTGTGTTGTGTGTGTTGTGTTGTGTGTGTTGTGTTGTGTGTGTTGTGTTGTGTGTGTTGTGTTGTGTGTGTTGTGTTGTGTGTGTTGTGTTGTGTGTGTTGTGTTGTGTGTGTTGTGTTGTGTGTGTTGTGTTGTGTGTGTTGTGTTGTGTGTGTTGTGTTGTTGTGTGTTGTTGTGTGTTGTTGTGTGTTGTTGTGTGTTGTTGTGTGTTGTTGTGTGTTGTTGTGTGTTGTTGTGTGTTGTTGTGTGTGTGTGTGTGTGTGTGTGTGTGTGTGTGTGTGTGTGTGTGTGTGTGTGTGTGTGTGTGTGTGTGTGTGTGTGTGTGTGTGTGTGTGTGTGTGTGTGTGTGTGTGTGTGTGTGTGTGTGTGTGTGTGTGTGTGTGTGTGTGTGTGTGTGTGTGTGTGTGTGTGTGTGTGTGTGTGTGTGTGTGTGTGTGTGTGTGTGTGTGTGTGTGTGTGTGTGTGTGTGTGTGTGTGTGTGTGTGTGTGTGTGTGTGTGTGTGTGTGTGTGTGTGTGTGTGTGTGTGTGTGTGTGTGTGTGTGTGTGTGTGTGTGTGTGTGTGTGTGTGTGTGTGTGTGTGTGTGTGTGTGTGTGTGTGTGTGTGTGTGTGTGTGTGTGTGTGTGTGTGTGTGTGTGTGTGTGTGTGTGTGTGTGTGTGTGTGTGTGTGTGTGTGTGTGTGTGTGTGTGTGTGTGTGTGTGTGTGTGTGTGTGTGTGTGTGTGTGTGTGTGTGTGTGTGTGTGTGTGTGTGTGTGTGTGTGTGTGTGTGTGTGTGTGTGTGTGTGTGTGTGTGTGTGTGTGTGTGTGTGTGTGTGTGTGTGTGTGTGTGTGTGTGTGTGTGTGTGTGTGTGTGTGTGTGTGTGTGTGTGTGTGTGTGTGTGTGTGTGTGTGTGTGTGTGTGTGTGTGTGTGTGTGTGTGTGTGTGTGTGTGTGTGTGTGTGTGTGTGTGTGTGTGTGTGTGTGTGTGTGTGTGTGTGTGTGTGTGTGTGTGTGTGTGTGTGTGTGTGTGTGTGTGTGTGTGTGTGTGTGTGTGTGTGTGTGTGTGTGTGTGTGTGTGTGTGTGTGTGTGTGTGTGTGTGTGTGTGTGTGTGTGTGTGTGTGTGTGTGTGTGTGTGTGTGTGTGTGTGTGTGTGTGTGTGTGTGTGTGTGTGTGTGTGTGTGTGTGTGTGTGTGTGTGTGTGTGTGTGTGTGTGTGTGTGTGTGTGTGTGTGTGTGTTTGTGTGTGTTTGTTCCACTCTTGACACTCGCCGTTCCACTTCCCAGTTTTTCAGCGAGTGCCTCGAGCTTGACATTCGTCGGCAGTCCGCTGAAAAATCGCCTAAGTGGGACAGGCCCTTCAGTCAGTATTTTTGGAGGACATGATATCAGTTACCAGGCTTTGTCTGCCCCCCCCCCCCACCCCCCACCCCAGTTCATCAGCTTTCTTCCTCCTATCAGTTTGAAGAAGGACCCCAACCAAAAACATCTCATATCCAAGTCTTCCAGAGGGGTTGCCTGGCCTGCTGAGTTACTCCAGCACTTTGTGTTTCACTCAACTTTCCATCATCCGCAGTTCCTTAAGTGTCCATAAAATACTAGAATTACACAATGACTTTAAATTAACCTTCCTTCAAATTTGTTACAAGAAAAGATCAGATCGGATCATGTAAAAAAAAACAAATATTTGTAAATTAATAACCAAACTTTAAATAGTTGTTTAGATATTAAAGTCAAAATTTACTGTAACTGTTACAAGATTCAAGAGAGTTTATTGTCATGTGTTCCAGATAGGACAATGAAATTCTTGCTTTGCTTCAGCACAGCAGAATATGGTAGGCATGAATACAGAACAGATCAGTGTGTCCATATACCATTATACAAATATATAAACACATGAATACATAAACAGATAAAGTGCAAATAAACAGATAATGGGCTATTAATGTTCAGAGTTTTGTTTGAGTTGAGTTTAATAGCCTGATTGCTGTGGGGAAGTTGCTATTCCTGAACCTGGACGTTGCAGTCTTCAGGCTCCTGTACCTTCTACCTGAAGGTTGTGGGGAGATGAGTGTGTGGCCAGGATGGTGTGGGTCCTTGATGATGCTGCCAGTCTTTTTGAGGCAGCGACTGCGATAGATTTACAGATTGGGATCTTGCAAAACAACCATGAGATGCAAGGCTTGCCAGTCACTTAGCTGTCTTCAGAAGCTCACTAGTTGGTTGGTTGACAGCTCAAGCTGGTGAGATCAAAGATGACAAGCTGCATTGCTCAAGCCTAGCAGCATCTGAATTTCTATTAATGAATTCCTGAGATAATATGATCGTGTCAAGATGAAGGATAAGTTGTAATGTTGATCTCAAATCCCAGGCATTAAGCCGAGTGGTTTCATATCTTCCTCCTAGGGAAGGGGGAAATAAATTACTTTAAACCAGCTGATGTGCTGTGTAAATCAACGTTAAAAAACATATTTTTTCAGCTAAGGAACTCATGTTATTGCACCAATAACTCATGTTATTGCACCTTGCAAATATTTAATATTTGATGAAATATGCATCAAATTTAATCCATAATTTGATGGATTAAAAAAAATCTTTTTTTAATCCATCAAATCCATTTTATGATGGAAAGGTTGGTTTCTAACAGTATTAAGCACCAGTCCTGATTAACAGGCCTTACCTCTTTCTCTCCTTATCCACAGTGTCCTTGTTCATCCCACTGCTGACATTTTGTTTGGGATAAATCCTGTGTACAAACGGATTTAATTCTTCCTGGATGATATTGGGAAGAAGCAGTTTGAGCAGAGCTTGAAGTATGTGCACTGGCATGTCCAGTTGCTGTATAAGATAAGCAGCCAGTTTCAACTCCTGCAATAAAGGACACATGGCTGGAACAAACATGTTGGTTGCTCAGTTCACCACAAACAGAAATTGATTGATCCCTATCCAATATAAAAAAGCCCAAGTATATCCCACTAGATTTGTAAAATAGGTACAGAGCTGTACAAAATATCACGCTGCTGTGGAAATAATAGGTAGATAATTCCCCAGTGTCTGATGGGATTTATCCCAGGTTTATTGAGGGCAAGAGCGGAGATTGTGGGGGCCTTGACAAAAATCTTTGGCATCTTGACTAGCAACAGGGGAGGTCCTGAAGGACTGGAGAATGTTGTTTGTTTGTTTAAGAAGGGAAGTAGGAAGTATCAATTGGTGGACGGCGCGAGCCACGTCGCAGCAGCCTCTGCAGTCTTTTTTTATTTTCTTGTCTCGTTTGAGTGTAGTTTATAGTGTTTTTTTTTAACTGGATATGTGTGGGGGGGCGGGGGGAGCGGGAAACTTTTAAAATATTTTCCCTGTACGGAGGACCCGACCTTTTCTCTGTCGGATCTTCGTTGTCGTTGGGGCCTAGCACCGTGGAGCGGCCTCCAACCGGAACGACCTGGGGCTCCAGTCGCGGAGCCTGCGAACTTCTCACCATCGCGGAGCTGGCCGAGTTCGGAACGGGAGGAGCTGTGGTGGCACGGTGCTGCGGCCCGACCCTGGAGATTCGGAAGCTCCAGCTGCAGGCCCGGTGGACGGTGACATCGGGAGCTCGCGGGACCCTGGTGGGAGACCGCTTTTCGGAGCTTCCGCAACGGCAACTTCTCCCGCCCGAGTTGCGGGTTTGAAAATTACCTGGAGCGGGGCCTTACATCGCCCGGCGTGGCTTTAAATTGCCGCGGGACTTGCTAGCGCCCACCGAGGGCTCCAACATCAAGACCCGGAGCGTGGCCTTGCATCGCCCGGCGCGGCTTTAATGGCCGCGGGACTTATTTACCACCGCCCGTCGGGGGCTTTGACTTTGACATCGGGAGGAGAATGGAGAGTGCAGGGGAGAGATAAGACTTTGTCTTCCATCACAGCGAGGAGGAATTCGCTGTGATGGATGTATGTGTAAACTGTGTTGTGTCTTGGTTCATCTTCTTGTTTGTATGACTGCAGAAACTAAATTTTGTTTGAACCTCTGGGTTCAAATGACAACAAATAAAATCTAATCAAATCTAATCAAGGGAATCACGACCCAGGAGGCTCACATTACTAGTAGGGTAGCTACTGGAGAGAATTATTTGGAATAGGATTTACACCCATTTGGAAGAGAATGGGTTAATTAGTGACAGTCAACATGGTTTTGTACAGGGCAGTTCATGTTTTACTAACTGGATCAAGCTTTTTTGTTAAGATGACGGGGATGATCAACATTATATATGGATTTCAGTAAGCATTTGATAAAGTCCCTCATGGTATACCGATCAAGAAGATGAAAGGATTAACAGTTACTTGGTCATATAGATTCAGAACTGGATTACTGATAGAAGATAAAGGGTTGTGGTGGAAGAATTATATTAAGACTGGAGGTCTGAGACCAGTGGAGTTCCACAGAGATCTGTGCTGGGACCTCTATTATTTGTGATGAATATAAATGACTTTAATTTGGATGGGTTGATTAGCAACTTTGCAGTTGACACCCAGATTGCTGGGAAAGTAGACTGCGAGAATAAACAATAGACCATGGACAATAGGTGCAGGAGAAGGCCATTCGAGCCAGTACCGCCATTCACTATGATCATGGCTGATCATCCACAACCCTGTTCCTGCCTTCTCCCCATATCCCTTCATTCCTCTTTCTTTAAGAGATCTATCTAACTCTCTTGAAAGCCTCCAGAGAATTGGCCTCCACTGCCTTCTGAGGCAGAAAATACCACAGATTCGCAACTCTCTGGGTAACAACGTTTTTCCTCATCTCCGTTCTGAATGGCTTACCCCTTATTCTTAAACTGTGGCTCCTGGTTCTGGACTCTCCCAACATTGGGAACATGTTTCCTGCCTCTAGCGTGTTCAAACCCTTAATAATCTTATATGTTTCAATAAGATACCCTCTCATCCTAAATTCCAGAGTATACAAGCCCAGCCGCTCCATTCTATCAACATAGGACAGTCCTGCCATCCCGGGAATTAACCTTGTGAACCTGCGCTGCACTCCCTCAATAGCAAGAATGTCCTTCCTCAACTTTGGATACCAAAACTGCACACAATACTCCAGGTGTGGTCTTACTAGGGCTCTCTAAGTGAGACTGTGGTCTCACCCTAGTGAGACAGTGGTTCCATTAAGGCAGTCAATATATACAGCAGAATATAAATCAGCTACAGAAATAGGAGGCGAATTGACAGATGGAGTATAATACGAATAAGTGTGAGGATTTGCACTTCGGAATGTCGAACTTAAGGGGAAATATACAAGAGAGGGCATGATTCTTAACAGCACTGATGTACAAGTCCATAACTCCCCGAAAGTGTCAACAAAAGTAAATACAGGGAATATATTATGCTGGCCTTCATTGGTCAGGGCATTGAGTATAAGAGTCAGAAAGTCATAACGCAGCTTTGGTTAGGCAGCATTTGGAGTGTTGCGTGCATTTCTGACCACCCTATTGCAGGAAGGATACAGGGAGAGGTTGGACAGGCTTGGATTGTTTTCTCTGGAAAGCCAGAGGTAGAAGGGAGACCTAATAGAAGAATATTAAATAATGAGAGCATAGATAAGGTAGATACTGAACCTATTTCCCAAGATGGAAATATCAAATACTAGAAGGCATAGCTTCAAGGTGAAAGGGGCAAAGTTCAAGAGAGATGTGCGGGGTAAGTTTTTTTACACAATGGGTTGCGAGTACCTGAAACGTGCTGCCAGGGAGAGGCAGATACGATAGTGGCATTTAAGAGACTTTTGGATAAGCACATGGATATGCACTGAATGAAGGGATATGGATTATGTGTTGGCAGATAAGGGTTGGCATCATGTTTGGCATAGGCATTGTGGGCTTGTGGGCCTGTTCCTGTCCTGTACTATTCCATGTTCTGATAATGCCATGCTTCCTATTTACTCACATGGTCAGTTGATTCTTTGTGGCACATTTAGACATGGAAATAAATTGCTCAGTTTCTTCCTGTAAATAAATCTGTTCAAAAACCAGGCCAAGTCTCAGTATGATCATTTGAGGAGCCTTATTTGCATTGTTTAAACTTGACATCTGCTGCTGGGGGAAGCTGGGCATAAACCTATGCTGTGAGGACTGGGTTAGTCACCTTTGCATAGAACCTGGACTCCTGTCCAAGTTCTGCAAAGAAAAATGTTGCCAAAATTAACTTGGACTGGGTCCAAAATTATAATTGGTCCATTGCCAGTTTCTGCACTTTATTTCCCTGAATATAATAGTACAGGGGCTTTGTAAAGGATAATCTATTTTTTCAATTACAGCCAAACAAATGAACTAATTCACCGCTGGTTGCGAAGCTTTGTCCCTGCTTGCAATACTTGTTTACTCAAGGCTATTTTTAATCTGAATCAACCTAGTCAAAGCACAGTGTGCCATGCTGTGCTGTACTATTCCATGATACACGGAAACCAAGCATCATGCAGGGCCTACACCCTTAACCAACAAAGAGCTTTAATAACAACTGAAGTTAAAGGCCTCGACCTCTTCCCTGGTACATGTGCAAATTCTGGCAAATTATGTTAAAATGGAATCAACTGCTTGGAAATGTGTTTGATGCCTGCACTATGAGAAAGTCAATGCCTATGCCTGCTTTGTCTAAGCCGACGGAAATATAAACAGTCTTCCCCATTGAGCATGGAGCTTGGTTGATCTTCTCAAGCAGAAAACTGCGAGGTCTGACACAGATTAGGAGTTGCAGCCAACATAATCAGGGTCCATTCCACCCTGGCCAATTTTTCTTTTACATTCTCTCCTCAGGTAGATACAAAAGGTTGAAAGCGTTTCCACACTTTCAAGAACAGCTGCTTCCTTTCTGTCAGACTCTTGAACAGACCTCTCATTTGCTGCGACTGAATTCGTAATCTCCGAATCTACCTCCTTGTGGTGACTGCATTTTTAAAAAGTCTAGACTTTTTCTGTAGCTGTAACGCTTTATGCAGCATTCCAATTCTTTCCGTCTCTTGATGAATCTTAATGTACTTAGGTACTGTATGATTCACCTGGATAACATGCAAAAACACATTTTCACTGTATTTTAGTACAGGTGTCGATAAGTGATAACACATGTGGCAATACATTTGTTAATACAGTCCTAAATAGGCAACCTCCTTTTCCAGAGACAATTCCCCTTGTCCAATTCCATGTGCTTAGAACATAGAACAGTCCATAGAACTGCACAGCGCAGGAACAGAATCATACACCCAACCACCCTTTGTGTGAAAAAGTTACCCCTCAGATTCCTATTAATTCTTTCCCCCTTCACCTTAAAACTATGTCTTCTGTTTCTTGATTCCCCTACTCTGGGCAAGGGTCTACCTGATCTATTCCTCTCATTATTTTACACACTGCTATAAGATCACCCTCATCTTCCTGTGCTCCAAGAATACAGTCCTAGCCTGCTCAACCTCTCCCTCTAGCTCAGACCCTCGAGTCCTGGCAACATCCTCGTAAATCTTCTCTGTACTCTTTCCAACTTGACAATATCCTTCCTATTACATGGTGTCCAGAACTGAGCACGATATTCTAAATGCAGCCTCACCAACATCTTGTATAACTGCAAGATGACCTCCCAACTTCAATACTACTTGTAAGGATTGGAATTGGTTTATTCTATTTTACAGAGGCCTGCATGTCTTTGGAATGTGGGAGGAAACTGGAGCATCCAGAGAAAGCACACGCAGTAGGAGGGTGATCGTGAAAATTCCGTACTGACAGCATTCATAGTCAGGATCAAACTCGGGTCTCTGGCGCTGTACGGCAGCAACTCTACGATCCGCCACTGTTCCACCCTAGGATCACAACTTCCCTGTGGAATCAAGAATTTTATTTTGATGGTTTTTATTGGTAATATTCTCCATGTGTTGCTTTTCTAACCATAATTCATTCTACAATCTTATTTTTCCTCTATAAAAGTATTTTTTAGGCAGAATCAGAGAAACCTCTGCTCCTCTTCTTCGAGTCTCCTTTAGTATTTACTTATTAAAACGTTTTCACTTTACTATCATAATGTTTCACCTTACCGTGAAACAATCATCCCAAGGTCAAATTGATAAAATGTTTCTGATTTCTTCTGATTGCTTCAGACACTCATCAACAGATACATTAGCAAAGAAAAAGCCCTGAGAAATCCTTCAGCAATTCCATGCAAAGATCTAATATATAACATCCAGGATCATGCTTTCTTGTTCTTGTTACAATCTTCATAGATTTGCCAATCAATCCTAGTTAAACGGAATTCACACACATTGACCTCTTTTATATTTACATATGCTGCAAAGTTGATTATATTCCATATTTTTTAAAGAAGGTTGCACAAGAAATTATAACCAATTCTGGAATATCTAACGCATTATTTGTAAAATTAAAAAATAAGTACATTTAAGTATCGGAATTAGTTTATTATTGGTTGGAAATATGATGGTCATTTTGACTTTGAAAGTCAATTGAATGATTAGATTATTTGTTGCATATCTCTAATTCCCATTGTTTGTTTAACACCTTCACCCAGGTCAAACTTACCCCATGACCGTTTTTTATCACACTAATCCTGTAATGATAACATCAATCTTTTTTCATGTCTATGTACATATTTTAGCAGGAAAAGAATCACAAGCAAAAACATTCACATAAATAAACACTATTGCCTGCATTTCCTCTGAGGCTTTGATGCAGAACATTACCTGATCTTGGAGATTCAGCAGTGTCTTCACCACCAGTTGATCTTTGACATCTTCCAGTAACTGACTATTTCTGTCTTCGTCTCTTAATCTGGAAAACCGCACAGGTATTATTATTTGATCTTGACTGTTCACCCTGTCACTAAGCAACATACATGGAGGAAGATCGAGAAGCAATGAAAACCTGCACCACAGGAATGGTAAAGAGTATCTTTCAGACACAGATAACTGGAAGAGTGGCCAACACTAACGAGTTCTGTGAGCTTGCAGATAAAACTGATTGGGTGAGCAAACAGTAAGGCACTAAATTATTTTTCTGGAAGTTGATCTTCTCTGATTTACTCAAGTTGACAGTGCCAATATCATGCAGATTGTAAAAGTTCCATAAATCACCATGTAGACTGTTGTCAAGCCCGTAATGTTAAAACCAAATTTACCTGACATAAAATTCACTATCAAATGAAAGAAAATATGATTAAACAGGTGTAACCTGAAGTGCACTTCCAAAACCAATTATATTTTGAAGAAAATGTTTCGTAACTATAAAAAGGATAACATCTTTGATTTATTCATTTTGCTAAGCATTCATGGGTTTAATTTTCAGTGCAGTAGATGTGAAACGACAGTATAATGGCACAAATTAACCTATCAGTAATGAAACTGAACTTGCGAATATTGCATCAGGCAGTTGAGTGTGAGCACTGATTCAGAGAAAGTTCCCACTTCCAGAACGGAAAATCGGGCTGAAAGTGCCATGGGTAAGTATCACACTCTTCTCTAGTGGCCTGCAGCATATATCACCTGACTACTCCATGGATTCTGGGAGATGACTCAGAGAGGGGGAGAGGGAAACTTGCTGCTGATAGGCACAAATGCACATTTAGCCAATCCCATTTTCTTTGCATTCCTCTTTCAACATTCATATGGCTCTGGAAAAATGAGCAATTACAATGAAACAATGAAAGTCTAATATATAGACACAAAATGCTGGAGTAACAAAAGGCAGGACAGGCAGCATCTCTGTATAGAAGGAATTGGTGACATTTCGGGTCAGAGACCCCCCCCCCCCCCGACATCAGTCTGAAGAAGGTTCTCGACCCGACACGTCGCCTATTCCTTCTCTCCATAGATGCTGCCTCACCCGCTGAGTTTCTCCAGCATTTTTGGTCTACCTTTCTTCAAGCTAGCCTTGTTGAGGTCCCCGGCAACGATGGAGAAGTCACAGGGTACGCCATCTGGTGTTTGTTGACCATGGCTTATTACTCATCGTACCAGCTGAGGATCTGCCTGAGCCAGAATATGGACTGTAGTCATGATGATCGAGATGAATTCCCTCGGGAGGTAGAAGGGACAGCACTTCACTACTAGATATTCCAGGTGGAGGGAGCATGAGTTCAACGTCCAAAACATCGAGCACCACAAAGAGTTGACCATGGCGGACGCCGCAATTTCTCTCTTTTCATATTGGCACCATCCGGCCCTGGCAGTAGATCGAGAAAACTATGGGCAGGATGTAATGAGGTGGTATGAGATATCAGGAATACATCTTTAGTTTATGAGAGACCGATAGCAGAGGGGAAGAAGCTCTTCTTGACTCTAGTGGTACATGCTTAGGGCAATATTTTTGGATTCTTTCTTCATTTACATCTAACTCTATCTCCCAGTAAATCTCTTACTGTTTAAAGCATTTTCTGATAACAAATGTATACACATAGTGTATGTCTGACACAGGACCTTATATGGGTTTTTATCCCCAGAATTGCTCTTCAGTCACACGTGTGTCATGGGTTATAGGGAGAAGGCAGGAGAATGGGGTTTGGAGGGAGAGATCGATCAGCCATGATTGAATGGCAGAGTACACTTGATGGGCCGAATGGCCTAATTCTGCTCCTATCAGTTATGATCTTATGAATTGCAATATGATCTATTTTTCCCCCAATTTCGTCTTTGCATTCTAAAAGGGCTATTACCTTTGGCACTCTGCTTCGACTGTGTCTTTACACTTGGACATAGCCTGGTATAGACAGACGAACATCTGACTGTTGTTTGGTGCTGTATCTTTTTCATTGAGAGATCTGCTGTACATCTCTACCCAGCTGCTCCATTCAGTTTGCTCACTCCCAATAGTAAGCTCCTGCTGTACATTTTCTGAATGCAACTGGACAAGTTGCTCTAGATCCTATGGGGGAAAAAAGATGCAATTTATCCTATTGCAACTTATGATGCCTTCTATCGACACTCTAATACTGCCCAAAAGCACTCACAACCATATTCCTTTCATTCTTGTACTCAACATGTAGGCCTATTTTCACAAATCAAAGATCAAAATTACAGAGGAAAAGAAGTACTCTAATCATAAAACAAATTGTCACACTGCCACTGCTCTTCATGGCCTCTTGAACCCTTACTGAGTTACAGTTCCAAGAATACCAGGTAGTCTACAAGGGGCACAAGTGGGCAAGCTATATGTGCAGGCTTGGACGGTGAGAACTCTGAACTTTTAGACCTGCCAAATTCATCATTGCTTAACTTAGTTACGTCAAGCCATGCAGCAATGCTTCAGAGTTATTTCCTACTGTGGTAAATAATGTGTCCAGTAAAAACATTGAGCTCAAGAAATTGGCATGTGTTTTCCTGTGGAAACAAGGAACTGCAGATGCTGATATACCAATGAAAAACATAAAGTAACATGGAGTAACAGCAGTTCAGGCTGCATCCCTGGAGAACAAGGATAGATGACGCTTCGGGTCGAGGCCCTTCTTCAGACTATTTTCCTTATACATTATGCAGAGGACCAAAATGTTTGGCCTTGTTATCGATAATCACCCTTTAGCGTGCATTGAAAGAGCTAAATCAGTTAATTCGGTCAAGCGCTTTGTGAGTTCTATCTAGTATCAGAATATTGATTATTGTTCCAATAATGATGCTGTCTATTGAGGAAACTGCTAGTGACTTTTCCCCATAGGTCTGGAAACTGCAGCCCATGCTATTCTGAAACTTTACAGTCCAGAGCAAAGAGAACCTTTAGAGGAAGTAATTGAAAAGTTACTGGAAGACAAAAGTACGGCCGAACCCCGCAACTCCAACCTGGTGCCGAAGGTAGTAGAAAGGCCTTCATGCCTAAGTTAAGACATTAACATTTTGAACAGTTTTAAACTTGAGGGGTACAAGATAGTGCTTGAAACACGGTGGCTCTTGTGTACAGCCTCAGTGTGATCTACTAGTCTTACACTCTTGTACGTATGATTGTGCCTATGCATAGTAAGACCGTATACAAAAAACTGGCAGCAGGAGACTCAGCGGCAGCAATGTGGGCCACAGCGGCGGCGGGAGACTCAGTGGCCGTGGGACCTCACGGTCGATGAGCATGAAGGGGGGGGGGGGAAGAGGAAGACAATGGGGGCCTCGCGGTCGATGAGCGTGAGGGGGGAGAGGAAGACAATGGGGACCCGGCATGGGGGGACCGCTGTGCGGGATGGTGGGAGAACAAAGGGGGACCCGGTGTGGGGGAGGCTCTAGTTTAGAATCCTCTGCCTAGGGGATAAGTCTGTCTTGTTTGTTTGTTTGTTCCGGTGAAGGTGCTGTGCACACGGCAGCCAGACAACACTCTCTTCTCTTTTTCTTTTTGTTTTCACTTTTAATTTCAAGTTTTTGTGTACCTTGTGTGTTGTGACTGTCGGCAGACCGATTTCCCTCCGGGGATGAATAAAGATCGTATCGTATCATATGAATCATTTACTGGAGATCAATCAATCTTATCCGCAGGATTTTGATGAACAAAAGTCTGAGTTGGTTTCCAAAATATCAAATGATAAAATATTTGTTAAACTGCTCTTCACTTTTATCCATTCCCTGAGTGGAAATCATGATCTGCCCATCCACATCTTCAGGTATTGAAATACATTGCCAGAAATGTATCAATGACTCAAATGGGTGGCAGGCTCAACCATGAGAACTAAAGTACCTCAAAATAAAATTACAAATCTGTATTGAGTTGCCTGATGTCACTGGATGACAGTGTGCTTGACATGGGGAGAAGAGATGGCAATTAAGTGTACTTTAAGATCGTAAGGTCATAAGAGGAGTAGATTTAAGCCATTTGCCCATCAAGTCTACTCTGCCATTCAATCATGGCTGATCTATCTCTCCCTCCTAACCCCATTCTCCGGCCTTCTCCCCATAACCTCTGACACCTGTACTAATCAAGAGGATTATTGGATTGCTGCATGCCATGGTGTATCTGAGCTAAGCAATGATGAATTTGGCAGGCCTAAAAACTTAGGGTTTCTCGCTGTCCAAGCTTGCACATATAAGTTGCTCACTTGGGTCCCTTGGAGATTGTCTGGTATTCGTGAAACAATAACTCTGCAAGAGTTTCCCCAAGAGAAAGGAGGGAAGAAAATTGAATGCAAGGATAATGTCAATGTATGGGCTGATTGCTGGTCGGCGCAGACTCAGTGGGCCGCAGGGCTTGTTTCTGTGCTATATCTCTAAAGTCTTAAGTCTAAATCTGAAACAATGACAAAATTATTAATGAAAAAGTCGACAAAAGACACTCATGCAAATCAATGATTGCATTATCCAAACTTCAATTACCATGTAATAGCTGTGACTGTGAGAAATCATAAATGCATAAACAGAATGTGGATTAGCAAGCAAAAGAGATGAAGAGAAGGGAAGAGTGCGAATAGTAAAATAGACTGACAGCAACCCAGGAAGAAAACCTATCCCTTGTTCCATAAGGAGCCTAAAAGGTACTGCAAAAGGATAGTTCAGGTGGGCTTCTTCTGTCCTAGAGCCATTTTGTATGAGATGTGATTGGAATGACTAATACAGCTCGCATAAAGTGATCCAAGGTTCAAACCATGCCAGCGCTGAGAGATGATGTTGGGCCCCAACCATTGAAAATTCATGTGCCCATTGTCCAGCAGGATTTCACGTGATGCTATCCAGTTCTGATCAGCACACTATAGGAAGCACGTGATTGCACTGGAGAGGGTGAATGTCGGGAATGGAGTGTTTCAGCTACAAGATGAGTCTGGATAGGCTGGATTTATTTTCTTTGGAGTGGAGGAGGGTGAGGGGGTACCTTAAAAGAGCTAATACAAAATGTGGGGCAATGTAGGTAGTAGGAAACTTTTTACAATGGCACAGCCATCAAAAACTCAAGGGTGTAAGGTTAGGATAAGAGACAAGAGTTTTGGAAAGGGTCTGAGGCAGATCTTTTTCACCCAGAGGGTGGTTGGGATCTGGAATGCAATGCATGAGGGGATGGTGGAAGAATGTCCTCTCATAATATTCAATTAGTATTAAGATGAACACTTAAATCAAGGCATAGAAGGCTATGACTGGTAATAAGATCAGTATGGACAAGTACTTGATCGTCAACATGGACATGATGGACTGAAATACCCAGTGCTGTGATTTATGATTATTACTTGAGCATATAAATCAGTCTCTAAGTGATTAATACCTCTGCAATGATCAGGGTACTTTTTGCACTCATTCAACAATTGAGGTCCAAATTTGGCATCCAATTATTTATTTTCACTGTCTGTGCAGGCACAGAGACTAACATTTCATATTATCTGCCAGATTTAGACTTTGAACTTTAAAGATACAGCGCAGAAACAGTCCCTTCAGCCCACGAGTCCGCACTGGCCAGCGATTACCCCATAGATTAACACTATCCTACACACTATGGACAATTTACAATTTTACCAAAGCCAATCAACCTACAAACCTGCACGTCTTTGGAGTGTGGGAGGAAACCAACTCTACCACTGCGCCGTCCCATTTAGGCAACACAAAATCATAACATTTTGTCTCCATGGCAGGGATTCAAAATAATTGAGAGGAGAAGGGTTAGGTTATGTACTGAATGAAGAGAAAGTTATCATGCTGTAGGCAGACTTCACTTGAACACTCACACAAATGTGCTCCTGAACAACCTGGGTGCTTGCTGGCTCACAGTGTAACCCTGCTGTGGCCATTTCTTCTAAAAGCAGGGCTTGCAGGTTGAGAGTAGCGTTGTGAATCTCCAGGGCTCCCACTTGTCTCTCGGCTCTGCTGAGTTGGATCGAAGCCATGCACACTCCTAAGTTTTCTTCCAGATCCTCTATTTGATTAGCTCTTTGGTGAATCAGCTCAGCACAAACCTGGAACAACATTTAGCAGGCATTTTGTTATGATATTCATTACACAAAGTAATTCTAAGATAGAAAAGTAAGACCTTGGCAGTATGAAGTGTGGCCAATGTTTGGAGTATTCTAGGAAATTAATAATTTGGTCTGTCACCTTTGCCATTCCTTGACATAAGGATGAAATCTACTGCTTTTGGAGATCACTGATGAGATTACACTGTTGATACCAAAGATCACTCCTTCTCAATACAATGGGCTGACGTGTAGTACGCAACAGAACAGAACGTGGGCCTTTTTTTCATCCATTTCCGTAACCCGACCCGACCCATCCCGACCCGACTCGCATTGTAATCAACGTTGCGGGGGAACAGTTTGTGTTAATAAATTAAAATTCTGAAAATGAGGAGAAGATTTTTACCAAATAACGAGGATGTTTCCGTAACCGGCTTCCGTCTCCACATTATTATCCTATGGGATCTTTGGTGCGGAGACGGAAGCCGGTTACGGAAATGGGGCCTTAAATTACCCATGAATTTGCCCATGACCGTACTACGTGTTTTTCGTTGAGTGATCTATCTTGCTTGCTATAGGATCTTTGGTTGATACACTCAGTAATATCCTTAAATATGGGGAAGGTAGCATACAGGTGACAAACTTCCTGAACTGAACCCTGTGACCCGTATAATATGTAATAAAAAGGAACTGCAGGTGCTGGTTTATACCAAAGATAGACACAAAATGCTGGTGTAACTCAGCAGGTCAGGCAGCATCTCTGGAGAAAATGGATAGGTGACATTTTGGGTTAGGTTCCTCTGTCAGACTGATTATGGGGAGGTGGGGTGGTGTGGGGAAGAAACCTGGAAGCGAGGAGGCACAGGATAAAGCCTGGCAGGTATAAGGTTGATAGGCAGATGGTGGACAAAAGCCAGAGATGAAAAGACAGAAGGTGTAAAACAAAAGGATTGAAGAGTTACAAATTGTGAAGCTAAAGGAAGGGCTGTAGGTTGAAGGAGAGGAGGAGGGGGAGGGAGAAAATAGGTGCATCCAGGTGGGGCACATGGGAGGGGGGAGGGGGGTGTGGGAAGAAGGGAAAGTGGAGGATTTTGTAGTTACGTAAAATTGGAGAACTCAATGTTCATACCGATGTGTAACAGTGTACACAAGGTTGTAAGCTACCCGTGGAATTTGAGGTCTTGTCCATCCAGTTTGCGTATGTCTGATGGAAATGCAGGCAACCGATTGCACCACAGCCCTCATCGGGACCTTCCCTGTTACAGAGAAGTGACAAACCCTCAAACACCACTGCTGAGGTCAACAATAGTTTGTATTCTACACCATCACCTCAGACCCATTTGTCACCAGTGACCGGGAACAGTAGACCCCAAACAACGGGAACAGTAGACCCCAAACAACCTCATTTGTACAACAAGGAGCCACCAGTCATGGAGAGGTTAACATGATCGCGAGCTTACAGAACTGATGACAGAGAGCAGCAATTAGGCTTGACTTTTACGTCAGTAGTTCATCTCGTTGAAGAACAATTCTGAATAGATTATCGGTTGTTTTCTTAAATCAGCCATGAGGAGTTTGTTGATCAACATGAATTTTACTGGAGGTAAAAGGCTGGCCCATGGTGAAGGAGGTGTAGAGTAGCTCATGGTTTTGTGGCACTGTTAAATAGGTGTTAATGAGTCGTCAGTTACTTAACAATTCTCTGCTGATAGTGACAAATTAGAAGTTGAGAAAGCTATAAATTGGACTGCAGAGTCTAGTTTAGTTTAGTTTAGAGATACAGCAAGGAAGCAGGCACTTCAGCCCACCAGCCAACGAGTCCGTGCCAACCAGCTTACACTATAACATTATATGACACACTAAGGACAATTTAACGAAAGCCAATTAATCTACAAACCTGTGCGTCTTTGGAGTGTGGGAGGAAACCGGAGCACCCAGAGAAAACTCACGCGGTCATTGGGAGAACGTATAACCTCCATACTGACAGCACCCTTAGTCAGGATCAAAACCGGATCTCTGACACCAATAGGCTGCAGCTCTACCTCTGTGCCACTACTGTGCTGTGTACTGTACTAGTACTGTGAACAAATTTGGGCCCGATATCTGAGGAAGGATGTGCTGGCTCTGGAGAGGGTCCAGAGGAGGTTTACAAGAATGATTCCAGGAATGAGTGGGTTAGCATATGATGAGCATTTGACAGCACTGGGCCTCTATTCGCTGGAGTTTAGAAGGTTGAGAGGGGACCTCATTGAAACTTACAGAATAATAAAAGG
This sequence comes from Malacoraja senta, assembly GCA_038087875.1. Taxonomy (NCBI): domain Eukaryota; kingdom Metazoa; phylum Chordata; class Chondrichthyes; order Rajiformes; family Rajidae; genus Malacoraja; species Malacoraja senta. The sequence goes on along the minus strand of CM075977.1, from coordinate 247,246,615 downwards.
CATAAATAGAGTAGATGTGGAAAGGATGGTGGGAGAGTCAGGACCAGAGGTCATAGCCTCAGAATTAAAGGGCGCTCTTTCAGAAAGGAGGTGAGGAGAAACTTCTTTAGTCAGAGGGTAGTTAATTTGTGGAACTCATTGCCACAGAGGGCTGTGGAGGCCAAGTCAGTGGATATTTTTAAGGCAGATAGACTAATTCTTGATTAGAACAAACTGTCAAGGGTTATGGGGAGAAAGCAGGAAAATGGGATTAGGAGGCAGAGATCAGCCATGATTGTATGGCAGAGTAGATTTGATGGGCTGAATGGCCTAATTCTACTCCTATAACTTGTGCGCAAAGAGCTACCTCAATATTTTTTATTTCTATTTTTCCAAATTTTCCAAACATTTTGGTAATGGGGAAGTACAATTTTCTTTTAAATGTAAAAATGATCAATTGAAAGTTGTCTCTGAGAAAGAGGAGAAGGGGTTAAAGAAAAAAAAATCCTTTCACAGATTGCTGTTGGAGGACAAGGTGCTTTGCCCCAGCATTTAGATGACAGATTATCACAGCTTTTAAGTACAAACATATTTGAGTGGGAGAAAGATAGATAGCTCTGGGGAAGAAAACAAATCAGTGTGAGTATTTTTTGATTGCTCCAGCACACAGCCAGCGTGGAAATACTGTGCTGAGTGGGCTCACTCTTTCACAGTGGTGGCAAGTTAGTCTGGGAAAGAACTGGATATTCATAAAGGGTTTAATGTTGGTGTTGTACACTGTTACACATCAAAGCAGATGTTCCATTTGCAATAATAAATCAAGTTTATTATTGAGATTCCATTTTTCATTCCAAAAAGGAAGAAAGATTGTAAGGGGAGTAGGAGGCAACCGTGGCTGACAAGAGAAGTTAGGGATAGAATAAAACCAAAAGAAAAGATGTATAACACAGCAAAGAGTAGCCGGAAGCCAGGGGAATGGGAAACTTTCATAGGACAACAGAAGGGAAAAAAAACGGGCAATACGGGTTGAAAAGATGAAGTACGAACGGAAGCTGACCAGGAATATAAAGAAGGACAGTAAAAGCTTCTTTAGATATGTTAAGGGAAAAAGAGTAGCAAAGTCAAATGTGGGTCCCATGAAGGCAGACACGGGTGAAGTTATTGTGGGCAACAAGGAAATGGCAGAACAGTTGAATAGGTACTTCGGATCTGTCTTCACTAAGGAAGACACAAACAATCTCCCAGATGTACTGGAGGACAGAGGATCTAAGGGGGTAGAGGAACTGAAAGAAAATTTCATTAGGCGAGAAATAGTATTGGGTAGGCTAATGGGACTGAAGGATGATAAATCCCCTGGACCTGATGGTCTGCATCCCAGGGTCCTCAGGGAGGTGGCTCTAGAAATAGTGGACGCATTGGTGATCATTATCCAATGTTCAATAGATTCAGGATCAGTTCCTGTGGATTGGAGGATAGCTAATATCCCACTTTTCAAGAAAGGAGCGAGAGAGAAAACGGGGAATTATAGACCAGTTAGCCTGACCGGTGGTGGGGAAGATGCTGGAGTCAATTTTTAAAGAGGTAATAATGGGGCATTTGGATAGCAGTAAAAGGATTAGTCCAAGAACATGGATTTATGAAAGGGAAATCATGCTTGACTAATCTTCTGGAATTTTTTGAGGATGTGTCAAGTAAAATGGATGAAGGGGAGCCAGTGGATGTAGTGTATCTAGACTTTCAGAAAGCCTTTGATAAGGTCCCGCACGGGAGACTGGTGACTAAAATTAGAGCACATGGTATTGGGGGTAGGGTGTTGACATGGATAGAACATTGGTTGGCAGACCGGAAGCAAACAGTAGGAGCGAACGGGTCCTTTTCAGAATGGCAGACAGTGGCGAGTGGAGTGCTGCAAGGCTCGGTGTTGGGGCCGCGACTGTTTACCATATATATTAATGATTTGGAAGAGGGAATTAGGAGCAACACTAGCAAGTTTGCGGATGACACAAAGCTGGGTGGCAGTGTGAACTGTGAAGAGGATGTTAGGAGGTTGCAGGGTGACCTGGACAGGTTGAGTGAGTGGGCAGATGCGTGGCAGATGCAGTATAATATAGATAAATGTGAGGTTATCCACTTTGGCGGCAAAAACAAGGGGGAAGATTATTATCTCAATGGGGTTAGGTTAGGTAAGGGGGAGGTGCAGCGAGACCTGGGCGTCATTTGTACACCAGTCACTGAAAGTTGGCTTACAGGTACAGCAGGCAGTGAAGAAAGCTAATGGAATGTTGGCCTTCATAACAAGAGGATTTCAGTATAGGAGTAAAGAGGTTCTTCTGCAGTTGTATAGGGCTCTGGCGAGACCACATCTGGAGTATTGTGTACAGTTTTGGTCTCCTAATTTGAGGAAGGACATCCTTGTGATTGAGGCAGTGCAGCGTAGGTTCACGAGATTGATCCCTGGGATGGCGGGGACTGTCATATTTGGAAAGATTGAAAAGACTAGGCTTGTATTCACTGGACATTTAGAAGGATGAGGGGCGATCTAATAGAAACATATAATATTATAAAAGGACTGGACAAGCTAGATGCAGGAAAAATGTTCCCAATGTTGGGCGAGTCCAGAACCAGGGGCCACAGTCTTAGAATAAAGGGGACATCATTTAAGACTGAGGTGAGAAAAAACTTTTTCACCCAGAGAGTTGTGAATTTATGTTATTCCCTGCCACAGAGGGCAGTGGAGGCCAAGTCACTGGATGGATTTAAGAGAGAGTTAGATAGAGCTCGAGGGGCTAGTGGAGTCAAGGGATATGGGGAGAAGGCAGGCACGGGTTATTGATAGGGGGATAGGGATCACAATGAATGGCGGTGCTGGCTCGAAGGGCCGAATGGCCTCCTCCTGCACCTATTTTCCATGTTTCTATGTTTCTAAGTAGAACATTCCAAACTGCGAAGGAGAGCAAGATTTCTGTGCCAGGAGACTGAATGGAGAAATGTTTGTTTTCTTTCCCCTATGCCTTGAAATCAGTTCAAAAGTAATGAGATGTGGAAATTCTGCTGGAAAGCAAAAAGATCAATTTGTTCAAGTTTCATGTTGCTTCCTTTGTGGGAAGCAGTCAGTCTGAAACTGGAGTGCTGTGCTGGTGATTTAGATGAGGCTTTGAAGAGGAAATGAGGCCAAGGAATTTTGTATCTTTCATGATAATTCAATTGCCAGTGAGGGATGTTGGATCATTGAATCTTCAACAGATGAGCTGGAATAGCCTCCCTCAGTTCCCAATTGCTTTTAAATGTTTCTGAACATCATTGCCTGAATATTAATTTCTAAAACTAAAGAGCAATTTTAGGTGTCAGTCTTGCCTTTTAGTAGGATTCATATCACTCAGTAAGTTACAGAGCATGTTGACAGAGATGAAGCTCAGTGCAGTATTGAAGGGGTTTCTGCTGTTGAAGGTGCCTCTCTGACCAACTTTTTTGTCTAAGCCAACACCGTAAAAACTGTGGAGAAAGAATTGAATTTTGCTAGCACATGACACATTAACACGTGGCCACCTAAATCTGCTCTGAAATGTGATTCAGTTGAGGTAAATAAGGTGCTGAATTTTCTGGCAGTATCTGAAGAACTTTTTTGTGGAAACATAGAAACATAGAAAATAGGTGCAGGAGGAGGCCATTCGGCCCTTCGAGCCAGCACCGCCATTCATTGTGATCATGGCTGATCATCCCCAATCAGTACCCCGTTCCTGCCTTCTCCCCATATCCCTTGATTCCACTAGCCCCTAGAGCTCTATCTAACTCTCTCTTAAATCCATCCAGTGATTTGGCCTCCACTGCCCTCTGTGGCAGGGAATTCCATAAATTCACAACTCTCTGGGTGAAAACGTTTTTTCTCACCTCAGTCTTAAATGACCTCCCCTTTATTCTAAGACTGTGGCCCCTGGTTCTGGACTCGCCCAACATTGGGAATATTTTTCCTGCATCTAGCTTGTCCAGTCCTTTTACAATTTTATATGTTTCTATAAGATTCCCCCTCATCCTTCTAAACTCCAGTGAATACAAGCCTAGTCTTTTCAATCTTTCCTCATATGACAGTCCCGCCATCCCAAGGATCAATCTCGTGAACCTATGCTGCACTGCCTCAAACACAAGGATGTCCTTCCTCAAATGAGGAGACCAAAACTGTACACAATACTCCAGATGTGGTCTCACCAGAGCCCTATACAACTGCAGAAGAACCTCTTTACTCCTATACTGAAATCCTCTTGTTATGAAGGCCAACATTCCATTAGCTTTCTTCACTGCCTGCTGTACCTGTAAGCCAACTTTCAGTGACCGGTGTACAAGGACGCCCAGGTCTCGTTGCACCTCCCCCTTACCTAACCTAACCCCATTGAGATAATAATCTGCCCCCTTGTTTTTGCCGCCAAAGTGGATAACCTCACATTTATCTATGTTATACTGCATCTGCCACGCATCTGCCCACTCACTCAACCTGTCCAGGTCACCCTGCAACCTCCATAGCGGACAAAAACAGACTGGACAAGCTGATCAGGAAGGCCGGCTCAGTGGTCGGGGCTGAGCAACGAACGGTCCAGCAAGTGGCAGAGGCCAGAATTCTGAACAAACTGGGTTCAATAATGACCAACCCCACTCACCCACTCCATGCCCTGAAGGTGATCAAGAGCAGCATCTTCAGTCAGAGACTGATTGCACCAATGTGCAAAACTGAGAGACATAGGAAGTCCTGTTTACCAGCTGCTATAAGGTTATATAATGCGCATAATTAACTGTATTTTAATTGTATTTTAACTTGTATTTTAACTTGTATTTTAACTTGTATTTTAACTTGTTAAGTATGGAAGCTATTTGAGGAAATGTGTGGTGTTATATCTGTCTTGAAGCTGTCGTGGCACTGTAATTTCCTGTAAAGGATTATTAAAGGTATATCTTATCTTATCTTATCTAACATCCTCTTCACAGTTCACACTGCCACCCAGCTTTGTGTCATCCGCAAACTTGCTAGTGTTGCTCCTAATTCCCTCTTCCAAATCATTAATATATATGGTAAACAGTTGCGGCCCCAACACCGAGCCTTGCGGCACTCCACTCGCCACTGCCTGCCATTCTGAAAAGGACCCGTTCACTCCTACTCTTTGCTTCCGGTCTGCCAACCAATTTTCTATCCATGTCAACACCCTACCCCCAATACCATGTGCTCTAATTTTAGTCACCAGTCTCCCATGCGGGACCTTATCAAAGGCTTTCTGAAAGTCTAGATACACTATACAATACAATACAATACAATACCATTTATTGTCATTTGATCCTCAAATGAGGTTCAAACGAAATTTGGTTTCTGCAGTCATACAAACAAGTAAAAAAAAAACAAGACACAACACAATTTACACAAACATCCATCACAGCGAATCTCCTCCTCACTGTGATGGAAGGCAAAGTCTTATCTCTCCCCTGCACTCCCCATTCTCCTCCCGATGTCAGAGTCAGAGCCCCCGGCGGGCGATGGAAAATAAGTCCCGCGGCCATTAAAGCCGCGCCGGGCGATGCAAGGCCGCCCTCCGGGTCTGGATGTTGGAGTCCCCGGTAGCGCTAGCAAGTCCCGCGGCCATTAAAGCCACGCCGGGCGATGTTAGACCCAGCTCCAGGTCATCTTCAACCCCGCAACTCGGGCGGGAGAAGTTGCCTTTGCGGGAGTCCCGAAAGGCGGTCTCCCACCAGGGACCCGCGAGCTCCCGATGTTACCGTCCACCAGACCTGCGGCTGGAGCCTCCGAATCTCCGGGGTCGGGTCCCAGCCGCGCGTCACCGCAGCTCTCCACGCTCCGAACTCGGCCAGCTCCACGATGGTGAGTAGTCCGCAGGCTCCGCGACTGGAGCCCCAGTTCGTTCCAGTTGGAGGCCTCTCCACGGTGCTAGGCCCCAACGACAACGGAGACCTGACTGAGAAAGGTCGGGTCCTCCATACAGGGAAGATATTTTTTAAAGTTTCCCCCTCCCACCCCCGCCCGCCCCCCACATATACACAGTTAAAAACAATATTAAAAAACACAAACAACTACATTTAACTAGACAAAAATAAAAAATAAATTAAAAAAAGACAGACGGACTGCAGTCGAGCCGCTGCCGTTAGGCGCCGCCACTTCCGCTACATCCACAGGCACCGCTTCATCCATTTTACTTGACACATCCTCAAAAAATTCCAGAAGATTAGTCAAGATTTCCCATTCATAAATCCATGTTGACTTGGATTAATCCTTTTACTGCTATCCAAATGCCTCATTATTACCTCTTTAATAATTGACTCCAGCATCTTTCCCACCACCGAAGTCAGGCTAACTGGTCTGTAATTCCCCGTTTTCTCTCTCGCTCCTTTCTTGAAAAGTGTGATAACATTAGCTATCCTCCAATCCACAGGTACTGATCCTGAATCTATTTAACATTGGAAAATGATCACCAATGCATCCACTATTTCTAGAGCCACCTCCCTGAGAACCCTGGGATGCAGACCATCAGGCCCAGGGGATTTATCATCCTTCAGTCCCATTAGCCTACCCAATACTATTTCTCGCCTAATGAAAATTTCTTTCAGTTCCTCTACCCCCTTAGATCCTCTGTCCTCCAGTACATCTGGGAGATTGTTTGTGTCTTCCTCAGTGAAGACAGATCCGAAGTACCTATTCAACTCTTCTGCCATTTCCTTGTTGCCCTTAATAATTTCACCCGTGTCTGCATTCATGGGACCCACATTTGACTTTGCTACTCTTTTTCTCTTAACATATCTAAAGAAGCTTTTACTGTCCTTCTTTAGATATGTTAAGTTCTGGAGTTAAACAATTGTATACAATTTAAGCCTCAAATTCTAATCTGACCCGCAGACACCCAAAACCATTGCTATAAAGGAGGGTTTTAAGATACAAATAAATGAAACTGTGAAGTTTCACAATGGGAGCAAACATTTTGGCATTTAAAAAGGCCGCCTATCATCTTATCCAGGCTGCAATTCTTTTGTTCCCTTTCGAATATGAACTACACTTGCAGCTCAAAACATGTCGTGCCCCCCTCCTCCCCCCCACCCTGTTCCCCCACCCCCACTAGGCAGAAAGCAAACACAGATAACACAGATTAGATGACCATTTTTTCATGGATCTCTATTCATTTTCGACGATTAAGTCAGCATTTCCAGTTGCCGATCACGAATTCTAGACCCTTGTCCCAGTCTCACCTCTCTGGCTTTGTCCTCTTTCATTGGGCTTCATTGGAACAGTACATGTTTAAAGAATAGCATTTCATGTTCTGAATTCAGAATACACCCCTTAAGGCTTAATAATGAATTTAACAATTTCATGTAATCTGGCTGAACAAGGGTCTCGACCTGAAACGTCACCTATTCTTCTCCCGAGATGCTATCTGACACGCTGAGTTACTCCAGCTTTTTGTGTCTAATCGGTCTTTCTAGTTTCAATAGAAATGTGCGTTTCTGAATAAAGGTCGTTAATCTAAAGAATAACTTCATTTCTTTCTCACATACACTACTTTGCTTGCTAAACATTTCCAACATTCTCCATTTCTATTTCAGATTTCTAACATCTGTTTTGTTTCTTCAGTGTGTATCTTACAGTTTTCCCTCTTTAGTTTCCCTGTTTTCAATTGTCTCCTTTTATTTACATCTCCTCAGCCGTCATTATCAAATCACCTGCCCTGTGCTGCCCTCTCAAATCTATTTGAGAATTATTTCTCTGATGCCACATTACAAATTATCGCAAGATTTGTCAACTCAGTGTGCGGAAACTACAGAAAACCGACACGTAAATAGTGCCATTCGTGTATCAATTCCTCTGGGCACATATCAATGCAAACAGTTTTTTATATCAGCAGGCCAGGCACAGATAAACAATCATCAGGTTGAATAAAGAGATTTTAAGAAGATTTTAAGAATCTATACTAAATCTTAGAGAGGAGAGAAATAAATGGGTACCAAGATATGGATGAGAATAGCAGACATTTGGTCGGAGGTAACTACAAAAATGGCCATTCATGAGAAAACGATTAATGTTGGACAACCACAAGAAGAATTCGGCACAGCAGAGATATCCAAGATTAGTCGGGTTGTACAAAGCTGTAAAGAAAGGATTTTGACACAGCTTGTACTTGTAGGAGGGAAATAGAAAGAAACCAAACCATGTGGTTACAGGGAGAAGGTGCAAACTCCAGACAGACAGCACCTGAGATCAGGATCGAACCTGGGTCTCTGGTGCAGTGAGCCCACAGCTCTAACAGCTGCGCTACTATGCCACCAGGACTTCTAAGACTCCCATTGCACCTTTCCCCAGTAGCCTCCCCTCCAAGGCAACCATAATGTGGATTGCTAATGCCTGTGAGCTGAATTAACTCTAGACCCTTGGGAATTATCCAGTCTTCATGTTCCTTCCTGGCTGAAAACTACTCTAACGCTGTTTCAGATCTGCTTTTGACTAATTGCGTAATGCCCTGAGAAGGACTTGAGAAGGATTTTCCTTCAGTGCCAAATGTAACTGATATTTGAGCATATCAAAAAAAATCAAACGTAGTTTCCAGATACTAATTGTGTGAAAGATGGGCCCTGAGCTGAGATGCACCATATTTCAGGATGTTGGATATAAAGAGTCCGGAGGTAGAGCGGAGCAGAAGTGTGCAAGGACAGAGGGATCAAGCAAAGGTTCCGAGAAGGGACGATGAG
>CM075977.1:247185409-247232909 GCA_038087875.1 Malacoraja senta | reverse complement strand
ATTATGGGTTCATCTAGTTGGCGCATCTGTTTTATTCTTCTTATATTTTGTAATTGGATTTGACAGAAAGATAAACTACAATTGGCAACATCCGAATGGCTGGAATCAGGACATCTGTGTTTCATAGCCCGCAGGTTTAACTTTGAATTATGTCCCAGCAAGGCCGTGTGTGACGCAATTGAACAGAGATTGCCAGCAATAGCATGTGTCCAGCAGATTGCTTCCACATTTTCATTACATTGATGGAATCTATCTTTCTGCCTTACCTTACTGATTTCTTCATCAGTTCTCTCGGTTTCTCCAGCGTACAATTTAATTTTCTGTCTTGTACGCTCTTGTAACGTCATCAGTGTATTCTGGTCACTATGTCCACGTTCATTGGCGTTTACTTTATCCTGTGATATAGACACACACAGATAACCTTTCAATAATCTATCAAACACACCAGATGCCCCACCGTTGACTCCATCTACACTTCACCCTGCCTTGGGAAACCAGGCCACATAATTAAGAAACTTTTTCACAACAGTCATTCCCTCTTTGCCCTGCTATGTTTGGGCAGGATACAAAAGCTTGAAAGCACGTACCACCAGACTCTGGAACAGCTTCTTCCCCTCTGCTGGCAGACTACTGAATAGTCCTCCCACAAGCTAGGGTATAGTTTCAATCTTCCAACCAACCACTGCGGACATTGGACTTTTTCCTCTGGAACTGTAATGCTACAAAGCTATAAACTATATTCTGCACTCTGGTATTTTTCTTTTTGCACTACATGCTGCACTTGTGTATGGGTTGATTGCACTCATGTCTAGTAGGATCTGATTTAATTGGATAGCAGGTAAATAAAAGCTTCATTGTACCTGGGTACATGTGACAATAATAAACCAATACCATAACAAGTAGCTACTTTTTGAATAACCTCTCATAACCTGATCTATAACTGTAGAATAGACATATAAAATGTTCATGAGAGAGGACCTCACGAGAGGAATAGATAGGGTAAATGCACAGTATTTTACCCAGAGTAGGGGAATCAAGAAACAGAGGGCATAGGTTTAAGGTGAGGTGGAAAAGATTGAATAGGGACCTGAGGGGGGGCAAATATTTTTTTTACACAAAGGGTGGTAGGTGTATGGAATAGCAGGTACTATCATGATATTTAAAACACGTTTGGACAGGTATATGGATAGGATATGCTTAGAAGGCTGTGGGCTAAATGCAGGCAGGTGGGACTAGTGCAGATGGAACATGTTGGTCAATGTGGGCAGGTTGGTTGAAGGACCCATTTGCATGCTGTATCTGCTACTGACCTTGAATACTTCCCTAGGTTAAAAGAGGTCTCTTAATTTTAACCAGATGGTGGGTGTCTATGCCATTAAGGATGATCTCACCATTGACAAGTTCAGTTTAGGAGTAATACATGCAGAAAAGTAAAATATGTGTGATCTTCCTTGCAGGGAAAACCTCAGAATGGCCATGGAAGGCGGCCATTTGAGTTGTCAAATATGTACAAGGTCCGTATAAGAACAATCCACCCTGTGCCATTTCCATCTTTTTCCTCGTAGCCTCCAAAATTCTTGTAGGTTATTTCACTTTCGAAAAAAAAATACTATCCAGGGTTTTCAGTGATGAAGGCCCCAAGTGACCTTTCAACGTCACTTAGATGAGTGGTGCTGATCTGAATGTTTCAACACAGATGAAAGCAATCTGCAAAAGCAATCTGCAAAAGCGATCAGAGGGCAGCACAGTGACGCAGCAGTAGAGTTGCTGCCTTACAGAGCTAGAGACCCGGGTTCGATCCTGACTACGGGTGCTGTCTGTACCAAGTTTGTACGTTCTCCCTGTGACTGCGTGGGTTTTCTCCGGGTGCTCCGGTTTCCTCCCACACTCTAAAGACGTACAAGTTTTGTAGATTAATTAATGTCTGCAAAATGTAAATTGTCCCTAGGATAGGGGTGTATGCAGTGATCGCTGGTTTGTGCAGACTCGGTGGGCTGAGGGGCCTACTTATGTGCTGTATCTCAAAAGTAAATAAACGATCTGCGTTTACTCAATTATAGATGTTTTAAAATGGAAATGATTAGAATATCTTGTCAAATCAACAAGGGAAGATGGGGTTCCATTCAGGAAGCTTCAACGTTACAGTGTTATGTTGGGTTTAGATGTTGCTATGGGAGCCTCTTTCCTCAGTTAAGTTACATTTCTGCAGAACTGAAATACAGAGAGTATCTGAATATAGATTTTTCCACTAATAAGAACGGTATCGATTTTTTCCAAATATAGAGAACATTTTATCCATGACATCCATGGAATAGGTGTTCCAGTAATGTTATGTTGCCGTGTACTATTATCTTAAATGGGAATTGTAAAAAAAAATCATGTAGCACTGCACAAAGAAGTTTATTCTTGGTCTGTTTATTTTGGCAAATAGGATTAAAACATATTTACTGAATGAGTAATAGATATATATTTCATTACGTGCTTGGTTATAATAAGATGACATTTTGTACGACTGCTGGACTAATTTCTATGGAAAAAGGCAATTTTGTCTTTCATGACTTAAGTAAAATGAATCCATAATTTGCTTGGGAAGAGCACACAAAACTGATTTAACACCCTTTGTATGCTAGAATGCACCAGATGGGTGATGGTGCTGGGGTTGGTGTTGGACTAAGGGAGTATGGTAGTGGGAGACGTAGATCAGATGCAATTTGGTTGCTCAGTTTCTGCTCTGAATGTGCTGCTTGCAAAGGAAATAAGTAGATCAGACCAGTGAGATCTGAGCGAGCTTGGAGCTTAGCTTCCTCCATCAAGCTAAATATTGCAGATTCCAGAACGAGAAAAGTGCAGGAAATACATTTTTTAATATGAAATATTTTTGGTGACCCATAATGAAAGCATGGGTCTCCTTGCTCTGCATCCTTGACTTCCCACCAATTATGATGCCTTCTCCAAGGTCCTTGATGCATGTAACATGCTGCAATGCAGACAGTTCACTCGCTTTCTTGATAGCAGCCGTTGCCTAGTCTTCATGTCGGTCAAGTCCGACATAACAATGTGCAAATTAGATTTAGGTTTATTATTGTCATGTCTACGGAGGTATAGTGAAAAGATTTATCCTGCATGCTATCCGAACAAATCAGATAATACCACACATAAATATAATCAAACCAAACTCAAGTACAATATGTAGAGCAAAGGGGAAGATACAGAATACAGAACATAGTTCTCAGCATTATAGCACACCAGTAACAGCGACAAAGTATAATGTTAGCAATGGGAAAAGAGCCAAATTGGACTGTACCCTAGCTTATGGAAGAACCGTTCAGAGGCTTGATAACAGAGGGGAAGAAGCTGTTCCTGAGTTTGGTGGTGCACACTTTCAAGCTTTTGTATCCTTCACCAAAAAGAGTGGGGAGAAGAAGAAATGAATGGGATGGGATAAATCTTTGATTAAATGTACAAATGTGCCAAAATTGAAGAAAAGCTTGCAATTTAGGGTCTGAAGTTGAAGTGTAAGATGTTTCCTTCTACACAGATGACCAAACTGGGAATTCCAACAGTCACACATGCACAGCTCCCAACTCAAAACCTCAGAAGAATTGAAGCACAATGTTTCTACGATATTCCAATTTATTGCTTGCCATTATAATACAAACTTTAGCCTATTGAATGTATTTAGCCAAAGAGGGAGCATTAACGCAGAGGTCCATTAGAGATGCTAAGATTGAAATTCCGATGGTTCATACATGTCATTTAAATGTTGGAATCAATCTGTTTATTTTCAGCCCTGCAGCGTCGCTGCAGTTTTTTTCTGCCATTAGTTCACAAGCTGCAGTGGCTTTTGCTAATTTATTCATTTTTCAGGCATTGCTGGCAAGTCCAGAATTTACTGCCTATTCCAGTGCAGCTGAATTAGAATGGTTTTCCAGGTCATTGCAAGAGTTAACCTCATTGCCTTTGGCTTTAAGTCGTATATAAGCCTGACTGGGTGCAGCTAATATCTTCCTCACATGATATTAGTGGAGTAGCTGAACCCTTATGACAATCCATTGCTCTTATGGTCATCATTGCTAAGATCGTTTTTTTTTTAAATTCTAAACTATTTGCTGAAATTAAATGCCATGTGGGATTTGATTCAGTTCATTGTATTTTTGTCCAGACCTCTGGGCTATTGGTCTGGTAACTCAAACATTATGTCACCATGTACACCAAGGTTACTACTTTGTACCTGAAGTCCTGCAACTTATTCTGTCTCACTTGCCCATTAACTCCCCTTTGATTCCTTTTCCCTTCCCACATTAAGAAGTAATCTACACGAGCCAATGAATTTAGCAGCATGTATTTGGGATATGGGAAAAAGCCTACATACGCAGCACAGTGGCCCAGCAGTAGAGTTGCTGCCTTACAGCACCAGAGACCCAGGTTCGATCCTGACTACGGGTGCTTGTCTGTACAAAGTTTGTACGTTCTCCCCATGACCTGCGTGGGTTTTCTCCGGGATCTCTGGTTTCCTCCCATACTCCCAATGACATACAGGTTTATAGGCTAATTGGTTTGGTATAATTGCAAATTGTCTCTAGTATGTGCGTGATAGTGTAAATGTGCGGGGATCGCTGGTCGGCACAGACTCAGTTGGCCGAAGGGTCTGTTTCCGCGCTGTATTTCTATACTAAACTAAACTAAAAACTACTCGCATCGGGAAGGCACAGACTCCACACAGATAGCGCCCAAGGTCTTGATCAAACTCGGGTCCCTGGAGCTTTGAGGCAGCAGCACCATGTGCCAACCACAATCTACAAAGAATCCCATCCCAGAAAGCTAAAAGTGCAATACCCAGCCTGGTTCATCTCACAAACAGGTCTCCATCCTCATCTACTCCATTTACAATTCAGGCTATCGTTGGAAAGCAGTCAACATAATTAAGGGCCACGCACACACCCACTCATTCCTCTTCTCCCCTGTCCCATTGGGCAGAAGTTACATATGCTTGAAAGAATATACCACCTGATTCAAGAACAGTGTAATCCCTGCTGTTATCAGAATCTTGAACATACCTCTCATAAGCAAAGGATGAGTCCCGATCTCTCAATCTACCTTGATCTGGCTCCTGCACTTTTTTATCTGCACTTTCTCTGCAGCTGTAACACTATACTTTCCACTCCGATTCCTTTCTCATTTTTACTCTACCTGCTGTACTCATGTATTGTTTGATTGTACTTATGCATGGTATGATTTTCCTGGATAGCACACAAAATGAAAATGTGTCACTTTATCTCTGTACATGTAAGGGTGTCAGGGGTTGTGGGGAGAAGGGGGGAGAATGGGGTTGAGAGGGAAAGATAGATCAGCTATGACTGAATGGCACAATAGACTTGATGGGCGAAAAGGCCTAATTCTGCTCCAATAACTTATGACCTAATGTCACAACAACAAAAACCATATCATTACATCCCCTTACTTGTTTTCTCCACCGTAGCTCAAGCTTTTCCATCTTTGCCTTCCTCCAGTCTGTCGTGTTGGCTTGTAGAATGGACCTCTCACGCAGTTTAGGTAGAGCCAGGCTTTTATCCATTTGACAGAAAACGTCAAGAAAGCTCTGCATTATTTGTTGAATTTCCTCCTCTGATAGCACTAGCACGCTCTTCATCATGTTTCTTTGAAATGTAAAAAGTAGTTATCGGATGAGGCTGAAGGGTAAACAGTCTAAAGGCAATGCACTTAATGGGGACCCGATGTCACCATGATCCATTGACTGCTTGACTTGTGCTACAATATTATTTTCTGATGAATTATATTCTCCTATATTGTAACTAATCTACAGCAGTTTCATGTGGACACAAGGAACTGCAGGTGCTGGTTTACAATACTAGATACAAAATGCTGGAGTAACTCAGCGGGTCAGGCAGCATCCCTGGAGAACATGGATAGGTGGCATTTTGGGTCAGGACCTTTCTTCAGACTGAAGGGAAATACTTTATGATTTCCTGTTCTTGAAACTGCCACAGACTCAGATTAATAGATCATATCCCTTAGTGTCAATGTCCTTGCAAAATCATTGAAGATGAAAAGATCTAGGAGATGAAACAATTCATACATCACACTCGTATCAATGTTTAAATGATTTCCAAATCTCATCACTGCATCTCAGGCCAAGGTGGTAAGAAGTGTGTTAGGGATCGATGCAGTATAAAAGGTGTGCTTATTGCAGGATTATCGTATGATGCTCTCCAGGGTATTTAAAAACATTTCAAAGCCCTGTGAGTAAAGGATGCTGAAAGACTTTCCAAGGTTCAGTGCACTGGCACTCAAAGGTGCCCAGTCCCGCTAAATGTACCTTCAATTATTTATCCTGCTGATGCAGCAGACGGAGGTACAGCTGTCAACCATCATCATAACTTACACAATTACTACTCCTGTACACTGTGATTTGCAAGCTGTGCTAAAAGAAGATTGAATACCTTAGTCAAACAGTGACGCAGATTTAAGGCCAAATATTGATCTCAAGCACTTTTTAAATCTTTAAATATCATTGCAATATAACATTATTATCACAGTAAGGCAGATGATTAAATCAGCTATGGCAACAGTACAAGTGCTCACTATAGATTAGCTCAAGATTTGCTGGGCTTTGACAGCATATCTGCAGCTAACACTGCATTAATCTATCTATTTGCCAAAAGCAGACGGCCTGAACTCGCTGACAGATTCCAGTTGGTAAATCTGTCACTACGCTTTGCTGCTGGACTTCATGTGTCTTCTACTAGAAAGTGGGAAACCTGCCCTTAGGTTCTGCAACTGGATGGAGCTGCTACAGGATCCATGACGCCATTCAACTGAATGGAGGATTTATAGCAAAGAGGAAGGCAGGTAAGAATATAAAGCATATTTTATTATGATTTGTGTTTACAGTATTATTCTTAATTAGAACATTTAAGTGTTTTGGGCTGATTAAAAAATTACTTTAAAGATTTAAAATGTTTTAGATTTTTATTTCATTACTAACAGTCAGAGATATTCAGAACCATTGGAAAAACTTGACAGATGGCAAAGCCGGAGATGTGGTTTTGTTGTTTGGCAAAGGTTATCACAGTATTTTCATGAGAGGGGCTTATTCTATCTCATGCATGTAACCCAATTACATTGTCTGATGGATTAAGCATGTTTTGGTCCAGCAAGTTCTTCTTAATTGGGAGTTAATTATTGGAGAGGGTAGATGGATTTGCAAAGGACCGGCAGATCAGATCCTCATGTCATTTAGAGTCATAGAGACATTCAGCACAGAAACAGGTCCTTCAGCCCAACTTGCCCGAGCCAACCAAGAAGCCCCATCTACGCTAGTCACACCAGCCTACATTTGGCATATATCCTTCTAAACCTTCCCCATCCATGTACCTGTCCAAATGTATTTTAAATGCTGTTATAGCACATGCCTCAACTAGCTGCTCTGACAGCTTGCTCCATATACCCACCACCCTCTGGTTGAAAACTTTGGCCCTCAGGTTCCCTATAATTTTTTTCCTTTCTCAGCTTAAACTTATGTCCTCCGAGTCTTGATTTCCCTAATTTGGCAAAAAGAATGTGCATTTGCAGGTAGTAAACTGGGAAAGGGTAGCCGGTGGTGGTATGGTATTGATAGAATAGCGCAGTGAAATAACAAAATGCTGCCTAACCTGATATAGTTCATTCTTTCTACTACCATTGTGCGTGGGTTGGGCAGAATATCAGAAGAAAACCGAAGACAAAATCTGTTATCTGGAATTATGCTATTACAAAGGTTAGCAGGAACAGTATGGAAAATTTCACATTGATTTCCAATGTATTTTTTTGCATTCAGTCTGACGAAGAGTCCTGACCTGAAACGTCACCCATCCATTTTCTCGAGATGCTGCTTGACCCACTGAGTTAATGCAACATTTGGTGTCTATTTAAAATTGATAGAATTGTTATCACTATCCCAAAAATGCTCTTCCACTGTAAAAACAGTTACCTGGTCAGGCTCATATCCCAACAAGATGCAGTGTGTTCCCTCCACTGGTTGGACTATCCACATGTTGTTTCAAGAACCCTCTTGGATTTACCTCACAAATTCTGCCCTGTCCAAGCCTTTGACACTGAGAAAGTCCCAGTCAATATTGGGGATGTTAAAGTTACCCACTAAGAAAACCTTGTTTGGCATCTTCAGTTGATCTGTCTACATATCTGTTCCTCTATCTCCCGCTTGCTATTGGGGATGTTTACAGTACAATCCCATTAGAGTGCTTGCACCTTTCTTATTTTGAAGATTTACCCATATAGCCTCAGTGGACGATCCCTCCAGTATTTCCTTTCTGAGTGCCACCATGATAGTCTCCCTGATTAGTAGTGCAACTCCTCCACCTCTTTTGCCTCCCTATCACGTCAGAAACATCAAAACCCTGTAACATTGAGCTGCCAGTCGTGTCCCTCTCGCAACCACATTTCAACAACGGCCATAACATCATAGTCCCAAGCACAGATCCAGGCTCTAAGTTCATCTACTTTCTCCACAATACTCCTTGCATTGAAATAAACCAACTTCAGCCCATCGGTTTCACCATATTCTTTCATCTCTCCCGACCTGTCCTTCATTTGACTTATTGGTCCGAACCTCTAACTTTCCCATCACTCCTTCCAATTTTGGAACTATTAATCTGGTCCTCACCCCCCTGCCTGTCTAGTTTAATGCACCCTGAGTATCACTTGTGAACCTTCCTGCAAGGATATTGGTCCCCCTTCACTTCAGATGCAACCTCTTCATCTTGTACAAGTCACCACTGCTGCAGGAGAGATCCCAATGGTCTAAAAATCTGTATCCTTTGCTCCTGCAACAACTCCTGAACCATATATTCATCTGTTCTATCTTCCTTTTCATACCCTCACTTGCAAATGACACCAGGAGTAATCTGGAGATTACTACCCTCTTTATTCTGGTTTTTTTTCATTCCGAACCCGAATCTATGGAATTTTTTTTTTCATGTAATAAATTTAAGCCAATGCGTAAAATTTTGGACCGTGGAATTACCAGAATGAAATGGCACTGTGTGGTTTAAGGCATCAACTTGACACAACCTCTCAAAGGCAACCACAGTTATAAATTCTGATCTTGTTAACAACATTCCAAGAATTAATTTATAAAATCTTAATGCACTTACTGCAAGAGCAAATATGTCTGATGCCGTAAGAATTTCTGTTCTTCAATCTCTGACTGAAGCTGATTGGACAATTCCTCCCGAACTTTTTCCAGTAATTCATTAGCTTTATGATTTTCATTTTCATCTTGTCTCATTTGCTTTTTGTGCAGAAGATTTGCTTCCTTCTCCTGGCTCTCTGCCACTTGTTTTAAATAATCCTTTGGCACCCCAAGGTTGAGCAACTCCTGGCCAAGCTTAGTGTGAATCTTCTTAATTTTCAGTGAGGCGTCTTTGGCAAGTTGCTCTCCGAGCATTTCCAGTCGGTCTAATGCATCCTTATCCAATTGCTCCACCAGTTCGTTGAGTTCTGCAGTTTGATTCTTTAATAGGTCATGCCAATCCTGGAGGTATTTGTTATGGCAGGCTCTTCTTTCTCCAGAGGTATTGAGAAGAGAAGACAGTTCCGTTTCTTGACATTCATGCTCACCAACCTAACAATACAAATAATTACACCAAAATTGCCTTTCTTGAAGAAAAACCATGCCAATTATCCAGGGCAGAATAACATAACACAAAAATGCAAACAAAAAATCTCTTGCATTAAATATGCAATACAATAGTGGAAGTGTGTTGAATACCTTACTACCAAAATTTAGATCTGCTGAATACAAAGGAACAGATTTTGGAAGCAGATTGCAAAGAGAAATTGCTCTTCAATTGTGCATTTAGCACAAGCAAAAAGAGTGAACTTCTCCATGCAATTCCATTAACATTACTTTTGTGTAAAGTCACTGTTTATTGTGGAAATAGCTGTACGGGATTCACACAATTCTGTCTTTTAGGCATGCTATCATATTTAAGACATTCTTGACAGGATGAAGAAACAGGTGAGAGAAAGTTGCAATAATAATGACAGAATCTGAATGGTGGCCGATTAGGAAAAGGGGAGATGCAACGAGACCTGGGTGTCATGATACACCAGTCATTGAAAGTAGGCATGCAGGTGCAGCAGGCAGTGAAGAAAGCGAATGGTATGTTAGCATTCATAGCAAAAGGATTTGAGTATAGGAGCAGGGAGGTTCTACTGCAGTTGTACAGGGTCTTGGTGAGACCACACCTGGAGTATTGCGTACAGTTTTGGTCTCCAAATCTGAGGAAAGACATTCTTGCCATAGAGGGAGTACAGAGAAGGTTCACCAGACTGATTCCTGGGATGTCAGGACTTTCATATGAAGAAAGACTGGATAGACTCGGCTTGTACTCGCTAGAATTTAGAAGATTGAGGGGGGATCTTATAGAAACTTACAAAATTCTTAAGGGGTTGGACAGGCTAGATGCAGGAAGATTGTTCCCGATGTTGGGAAGTCCAGGACAAGGGGTCACAGTTTAAGGATAAAGGGGAAATCTTTTAGGTCCGAGATGAGAAAAACATTTTTCACACAGAGAGTGATGAATATCTGGAATTCTCTGCCACAGAAGGCAGATGAGGCCAGTTCATTGGCTATATTTAAGAGGGAGTTAGATGTGGCCCTTGTGGCTAAAGGGATCAGGGGGTATGGTGAGAAGGCAGGTACAGGATACTGAGTTGGATGATCAGCCATGATCATATTGAATGGCGGTGCAGGCTCGAAGGGCCGAATGGCCTACTCCTGCACCTATTTTCTATGTTTCTATGTTTCTAATACATCCATAAATTTTGCATTATTGGTCATGCGCCTGCTTTCAATAGACAATAGACAATAGGTGCAGGAGTGGGCCATTCGGCCCTTCGAGCCAGCACCGCCATTCATTGTGATCATGGCTGATCATCCACAATCAGTACCCCGTTCCTGCTTTCTCCCCATATCCCCTGATTCCGCTATCATTAAGAGCCCTATCAAGCTCTCTCTTGAAAGTTTCCAGAGAACCGGCCTCCACCGCCCTCTGAGGCAGAGAATTCCACAGACACAACTCTCTGTGTGGAAAAAGTGTTCCCTCATCTCCGTTCTAAATGCCTTACCTCTTATTGTTAAACTGTGGCCCCTGGTTCTGGACTCCCCAAACATCGGGAACATGTTTCCTGCCTCTAGCGTGTCCAAACCCTTAATAATCTCATACGTTTCAATAAGATCTCCTCTCATCCTTCTAAATTCCAGAGTATACAAGCCCAGCTGCACCATTCTCTCAGCATATGACAGTCCCGCCATCCCAGAATTAACCTTGTGAACCTACGCTGCACTCCCTCAATAGCAAGAATGTCCTTCCTCAAATTAGGGGACCAAAACTGCGCACAATACTCCAGGTGTGGTCTCACTAGGGCCTTGTACAACTGCAGAAGGACCTCTTTGCTCCTATACTCAGCTCCTCTTGTTATAAAGGCCAACATGCCATTCGCTTTCTTCACTGCCTGCTGTACTTGCATGCTTACTTTCATTGACTGATGAACAAGGACCCCCAGATCCCGTTGTACTTCCCCTTTTTCCCAATTTGACACCATTTACATAATAATTTGCTTTCCTGTTTTTGCTACCAAAGTGGATAACCTCACATTTATTCACATTAAGCTGCATCTGCCATGCATCTGCCCACTCACCCAACCTGTCCAAGTCACCCTGCATTCTCATAGCACCCTCCTCACAGTTCACACTGCCACCCAGCTTTGTGTCATCTGCAAATTTGCCTTCAATGAATTTAGGAAACTACTGGATAAAGAAGTTACAATACTGCCACCAACTGGTTCTGCTTGCAGAACTAATTTGCACCATACCATGTTTCAACTACACATTTTTTTCTCTCATCAGTTTCATCCACATGTTGAGTCTTTACCAGACCATGGTTCCAATGGTAAAAACTGCC
Source organism: Malacoraja senta (assembly GCA_038087875.1). Lineage (NCBI taxonomy): Eukaryota > Metazoa > Chordata > Chondrichthyes > Rajiformes > Rajidae > Malacoraja > Malacoraja senta. The sequence continues at coordinate 247,220,922 of CM075977.1, read as the reverse complement.
TCAAATTGGGGCCGAGTCCTACAGATAGTATTGGAACAGAATAGTAAGATTAATCGAGAACTTACCAGTTTGAAGTTTGATCTTTATTTTATGAGGAGTTACGTTGGTGATTACGTGAAGAAGACCCGTCAGGGCGCATGCGCGTCAATCTTCAAAGCAGCGGTATGAAATCAGAGATAACAGAAAATATGAAGTAACATAGTAAGATCAGCAACATGAGAACTACCATATGACCTTTATGAGAGAGAGGGTTGGGCGTGGCGGGCACGTAATCACCAACGTAACTCCTCATAAAATAAAGATCAAACTTCAAACTGGTAAGTTCTCGTTTAATCTTACTATTTTACTTCGGAGTCACTTTAGTGATTCCGTGAAGAGTTCAAAGCTCTGTGATTTTATGCCGCAGATTCAAATCCCGGCTTCTCACTGCATTGATTGACTTCGGATGAGAAACAATCAATAATTCGTTAAACATGAAATTGAATATCATGCAGTAACAATTGATTTAAATAATCAAAACAAACAGTAACCCCTCTATCCCAGGGGAAACTAAATAGAACTTAATACTGAATTTGCAAACAGCCTCTCACCGATCGGCAATCGACCGATGGTAAAAAAAAATTAAAAAGCAAGTCATTTGACCACCCGGCACCTGTAAGAATATGGCCGATGGGAATATCCATCGCCCTAGCCGACGACGTTGCTGCTGCACTAGTGGAAAAGGATATATACACTTCAGTGTTAATACCTGCCTGAATCAACATTTGCTTTAAACCACCTTGAGATAGTCTGCACTGACACTCTCCTGTGCGGCTTCATGTAACTGATAAACAATGCTGTTTCCACATTTCTTAAGGTCCTTGTAGCTTCAATATAATGAAAATAAATGTGCCATTACACATAAACATGGATCAGTAGGTTATGCTGAAAACACAATTTTAACAAACCTGTGACACCTGGCCTGCTCTGTTTGAGCAGGGCGCAAATATATAACATAACATTCTCTTCAGCGACTTCCATTCTGTCTAGCAGAAGCTTTTGCAAAATCTGCACTCGCTATGCTGAACCAATGCCCTGAGCATGACCACCTTCATGGTTAGTTTGGCAAATTCAGAGACATGACAGGAACCTACTGTCGAAGCATCTTGAGGACCACACTACATCCCAGATCGCCCTATTCCTGGGTTTAGGAGGTTTGGAGTTGAAAATCCTTTCATCTATCTAGCTATGATAGGATGAAAACACAATAGAATCTTTTCCTGACACCATCAAAATATACGAGGACAAAGCACTTAAAGCTGTAATAATGGCAATATAACTGAGCCCCTCAACATAGTAGAGTGTCGACAGGAAACCTCAAACATCCACAATACTTGCAGTACTATAGTCAATATTATTTTGTACACAATATTGCTCCCATTTTTTTTACATAAGTAATATACCGCTTTTGGGTACTCTTTCTCCAGGCTGCAGTGAGCATGTCCACCGTTCACCCAGCCAGTCCTTGCCCCAGGTATGGCCTTCTTAAAACCTGCAACTTAACAAGTCATTACGGTCACATAATGGATGACTTTCCCGTGTTAGCGGATGCTCCTGTAAATTCCTATGCTTGGGAACCACCAAAGGAGGTTGGATCCCTAACTGTAACATCAAAGGGAACAATGCTTGATTCGGCCAATTAGGTATTACAAGCACCCCCAAAGCGGCATCCTGCTTGATTTCTTGCAGACTCCGACCTATTAGTCAGAATGGTAGGAAAAATATATAAAAACATACCACCCCAATGTAACGACAAAGTATCAATTGCAACTGCCCCCTGGTCTGGTTCCCATGAAACCTATTTAGGCAGCTGGTGGTTGAACCTCGATGCAAAACAAATCGATATCTGGCATTCATATATAAGTACTATATTATTGAACACCTCCTGGTTCAACATCCAATCTGTCATGGAACTTTCGTGGCCTGGCGTCTGCTCCTATGTAGAATCTACCTGGTAGATAAATAGCTGAAAACCAAATATCTGTATCAATACACCAGGCCCAAATTGATTAGGCAATCTGTCACAAGATACCAACTTGATTCCACCCATGTGATTAATATATATGCCACTGCCGTTGTATTGTCAATATGAAACTGAACATGCAGGTTACCTTTGTTAGAGCAATAAGCCTAATCCATAAAAAGCTCATAAACGCTCCAAATAGTCAATTCCCCATGTCTGCAGAAGCGATGCCTTTTGCTCAGTCCATCTGCCTCCACAGCTGAAACTCGTATCCTTGGCACCCCAATCGAGTGCACTGACATTCATCTGCAAAATCATGGAAGGCTGCTCAAGCACTACATTCCTCGAACTACTGGACACACGCTGAATGCACCATTGCAAATCAGAAAACAGCCTCTGTTGAAAACTGCATGGATCTATTATAATAACCCAAAAGTATCCTAGTGCCTCCATTAGCTTGATCCAGCTGTCAATTAGCTCTACCCTTACTGCCTGGGCAGAGTCACTGCCATGTTAATTGAATCAATTATGACCCAAATACTCAGGTGTTAATTTGGATATCTCTGGATGAATAATACCCAATCTTTGAAAAGTGTATTTAACAACTACCACCGATTACTTCAGCTGTTCTTTTGGATACCCCTGTAATCAAGATATCATTGAGTTAAGCCATGAGCACATGACCCTGGCCTCTCAGCATGCCTCGTATAGGTTTTAACAATTCTGTGCCATATTTGATCCATCCAGGTGAATTTTAAAATATCTTCTATCCTGGAAATGAAGAGACACTAAATAATACGCATCTTTAAGCTCTATAGATGTCACACAGCGTCCTCTGGACCAAGTATCTTAGCAGTACAAATGTTTTCATCTTAAACTGTCTATACTTCCTCCCCCATCCTTTTTTAGCCTGGGAAAAATATTAGACAGAATTTGATGGGGTTGGTGAATCGACTTTCCATTTACACCTTTATTACATAAGCTTTCAAGCGAAGCCTGAAACTCCATCTGTTTTGTTAATGAAAACTGAAAATTCCTCCCAGGAACACGCTGAATGTGCAAATCATAATTTAGGTTGAACTCCATTCAAACCCTTGAATAACAGTATAAACAGATCTGAGGTAATTTGCTTCCATTCATCCCAGATTTTAATTGTCACATTTCATATGCACACCTGAGAACCAGGCCCACCTACCTCTTTGGTACCTGGTGGATCCCGTTGTCCCCGGCCCCTGGCGGGAAACCCCATGTTTAACTGGTGTTCCCGCTGCAGAACGCCAATTGCGCATCTGCATTGCCGGCCGACTTGTTCCTGGTACAGAACCGAAATCTGTCCCTCATTTGTAGGAGTACTTTCTCTTTGCAAACTTGCCGACCTCAGGTGGCTTAATCAAGCCCACCTTCTTTGCCTCGTCATCCATCTCCTTGACACGCTTGGCGAGGTCCTCTCCGAAGAGTAAGTTGGCCGGCTGTATGTTGGTGGGCTGGTCAGAGTGCTGCAAACTTGGGATTAATGGTGGGTCGAATGGCACTTTACCTGAGACAATTTATCTCAAAATGGGCGCTACAAAGCAGCCCTAGTACCTCTTGCTATGTCTCCGACAGATGCCCTCCATCCACCGCTGTAGCGAACGCCGTGATTCCGGAGCCAAGTAATTTCAGGATTCTCTGCAGCTTCATCTCCTGGGCACTGCATGCCCACGCCCATCTGGGTCCGTATCACCCGGTTCACTGCTGGCACCTTCAGCAACTCGCAGTTTCCCGGGTCTCCTGTTTCTTGGCGGTTCCAGACTCTGACTGGACAGCGAATCCTGCTGCCAGAGATGGGAACTCTGACAACGGCCGTCTTCGCTTTCCCAGTGGCACTGCATACTCTGACGGGACAGCGAATCGTGCTGCCAGAGATGGACCTCTGACAACGGCTGTCTTCGCTAGTCAACGAAGTCACCATCAGAGTCGGGTCAGAACTGAGCTGACCTTCTGCAGGCGCCTTTCCAATGAGGGTGCTATCCAGCAGCCTCTATATCGTGGAGGCCAGCTCTTCTCCCAGTGGCACTCCATACTCTGACGGGACAGCGAATCGTGCTGCCAGAGATGGACCTCTGACAACGCCCGTCTTCGCTAGTCAATGAAGTCACCGTCAGAGTAGGGTCCGAACTGAGCTGACCCTCTGCACTCACCTCACAAATGAGGGTGCTATCAAGCAGCCCTCTACCAGGTGCTGCCGGCACGGCCTCTTCTGTAGTCTACCGCCCACACGACTCCTCCCCCTGGAGTGTGCGTTAGTGAAGCAACCCCTGAATGAGGTGCTCCATATGGGATACCATTCAAAAACTGTATCCAGACCCGTACGGGACTCGTCGCAGCCCGACTCAGTTGAGCCCTCAGACTTCCCCCTGGCCTGACGCCCGCTAGCGTTGGCTCTATGATAGTGCTTTATAGCACTAAATCTGCAGTCGCTCCTCTCCCGGTCCGTGACTGTGCAGGGGTACGAGGCAGCCGCTCACAGACCGCATTCCTGCGGCTCTCCTTTGCTTTACCTGCGGCTGCCCTCCCCCTGCTCGTCTTCACCATGGTGCTACCTGTAACAAAAACACACAGCCAGCACCACAGCAAAGGAACTTTTCACTCCAGCTAAGTTTCCCACTTAGCTGGAGTTTTAAAACAACTTAAAATATCAAAAATCCCTTACCAGAAGAGGAGCTCTGTCCTCCTGCTGGTCCGTGCACCAATGCGTCCGACGTAATGACGCGCATGCGCCCTGACGGGTCTTCTTCACGGAATCACTACAGTGACTCCGAAGTAAAATCAATAATCTTTAGTCTCAAGCCATTTATTGGCCCAACTGTTTGATAATTGCAAAAGTCAAACTGTTGTGGAACAGAACATCAGTATATAGACTTTCTTCCTCCATCTTGATCCATTTGAGAACAAGCCAAAGAATATCCAACCACTTGTTAAACAATAACAAATAAACACAAGAATTGGAAGCAGAGTAGGTTGTTTGGTCTTTCGTGCCTGCTTCAACATTCAGTAATTGATCTTTTACCTCAGCACCACTCAGGCACGTGCCATGAGTGATTACTCAAGGTAGGCTTTAAAAACAAAATCTTAAACCGCGCATGCACAGATTGTTCTCCTCTCCGTAAAAATAAAGACAGTAACAATTCAATTTGCCCACAGCTTCCAAGTCTTGTTCATTCTGAATTACTGAATGGGTGGGGGGGTGAAGGGTGACGGCAGGTGGAGAGATGGTGGGAAAAAGGGGAGCACACCGGGACAAGTTGAATCAGTTGTCATCTTATTGAATGCCAATACTTGTTCAAGGGACCAATTGGGGGGAGAGTTCCTTTCACAGCATGTGGAGAGTCTGGCCAGGGGTAAAGTTGTGGGGAGGGCAGGAGTGTTAAAAAGGAGGGGGTCGGGGATCATGCCAGTGACTCACTCACTCACCGCTGCCGCAGCGCTCCGGGCACGGAGCCACCGCATTGTGGCCGGGGAGGGAAGCAGCTCGGGTGGCTGCAAGTGGCTGCCGGGACCCGACAGCAGAACTGGCCGCCACTTCAACGCCTTCAGCCGGTCTAATCACCTCTGGCAGTGCTCTCCGTCTGAACACCTCTCACCTGCCGCTCGCCAACTTCGCTCATGTCAGCCGTTTCACGCAAATCCTTAAATTCCGACAGCCGAGTAACCTCAATTGGTCCCTTGATCGCGCTGTCGAAATTTAAGGATTTGCGTGAAGCGGCTGACACGAGTGAGGCCGGGAGCGGCAGGAGAGAGGTTTTCAGATGGAGAGCACTGCCAGAGGTGAGCCGGGGCCGGCAGAAAGAGCTGAGGTGGCGGCCGGTTCCACTGTCCGTTCCCGGCAGCCGCTCGCAGCCACCCGAGCTACTTCTCCCCCCGGCCACAATGCGGTGGCTCTGTGCCCGGAGCGTCGCGAGTGGGATACTGGCATGATCCCCAACCCCCTCCTTCTCAACACTCCTGCCCTCCCTGCAACTTTACTCCTGACCAGACTTCCCATACGCTGTGAAAGGAACTCTCCCCCCACCCCTACCCCACCCCGGGAAATACGGTATTTAAAAACATATAGCACCAAGAAATGTACTTACCACGTTATCGGTACACGAACTCCATTCTTCTCTCTTTGTTCCCTAAGATACTCTTAAGATAATGGCAATCCATATTTGAAAAACCCGCCAATAAACGTTTGCTGCGCATGCGCAGTAGGATGCTGCGCATGCGCAGTAGGATGCTGCGCATGCGCAGTACTGCAAAGGCAGAATTTCAGCTGCCTTCAGCCCCGTTTGTCATTGATGGCTTGAAGCAGCGCCGATGGCACGTGGGCTGCACAGACCTTCGCTTGTTACAAGTACTGCGGATGAAAGGCACGGAGAATTATGCCTACCTAAGAGATCGATCTCTTAGATAGGCATAATTGTCCCTTGCCTTTACTGTTTATATTTAATAATTAAAATTTTATAATTTTAGTCAGGGTAGGCAGTGCCTGCCTTGCCTATCCTGACGGCACGTGCCTGGCACCACTTTACTATACTAACACCATATTTCTTGATTCACTTAATATCCAAAAATCTATGGATTGTGCCACTGGTGTCACTGTTTAAATATAAGGGTGGCAGCCATGAGAGAGACAAAATGTTTTTTTTATCTCTCAGAGAGTCCCGAGTCCATGGACCTCTCCTCCTTAAAGGAGAATGGAAGCAGAGTCCTTGCATTTTTAAGGCAGTGGTAAGTAGGTACATATATACATGGGGATGGATTGCTGATCCATCTTCAATATTCGTACAATAGTCAGAAGTGGCAGATCTGTTGAATCTTTTCCCCACCATAACAACTTAACATTATTGTTCTTGATTAATTAACTCTACAGAAGCCATGGATATTAGCCAACATTGATAACAGTGGAGCATATCGTAAGACACTTACCACTGTTCATCAAGTGATTTGTCTGTGACCATTTAATACATCTAAATGCTCAATCCTAGTAACTAATAAATCAGAACACTGGTAGAGATCTAAAGTGCAATCAATGAAAAAAAAAGGAAACTGCAAACACACAATTCAGTATTTAATATTCTATTATGGTTTCCTGCCTGCATCAATCCACAGAAACTAGCAAAAATATATTTACTTCAGCATAAAATATTGCAGCAGTGCTTTACATTCCTCCTCATCTGATGAGCTACTGAATCCCAGAGCAGATGCTTGGCAATGAGAGTTTCAAAGAGTTTCATTTCAGTCTGAGGCAGCATTTATCATCTGCCACAACCTTATTTATGACGCTCTACTCTAGGTTAGTAGCCCTGTTCTATGCCCTCATACCCCCCACATGCTGGCTTGCATTTCTCTGCTCAGGATTGTGTATTTTAATTGGGGGTTTTAAAGGAAACTCCGATTTTTTGCAGTCTTAATCTGCTTTTATTACTAATTACTACAACCTAAAAGTTGCTTTAACTGATTTTTCATATTACAGAACAGAAGCAGAGGCAAAGAACTACAATGAAAGAGATTAGATGTGGGTGTCTGATCTCGTGCTGTTATTTTGCCGGAAACAACAGAAGAATGGCAGCTTACCTAACTTATTTCCACCAGGAAATAAGAGATGTGAAAGTTAATTAAATAAAGTCATGTGTTCAAGGACTGAAGAAGGGTTTCGGCCTATTTCTTTCGCTCCATAGATGCTGCTGCACCCGCTGAGTTTCTCCAGCATTTTTGTGTACCTTTGACAGTCCATGACATCTTAAGCACCAAAGTCAAGAGGCTGAATAATTCTCATCGTCCACTTACTGTCTTGATAATATGCTTCCTTCTCTCACTGATGAGCTTGCGGTGAATGAGTATCTTTTCGTGATCCATGACTTCATCTAATCCGTGCTTCACACGCAGAATTTCCTGGTGCACCATCTCCAACAGTGACTCCACTTGATCGTCTGTCAAATAACCAGCACTAAAAAGTGAAAATAAAAAGAAACTAACTTTGGTTGAAATATTTTGAAATTATTTAAAGTACAATAAGGCACAAATTTACCACAAATCAAAATATTTATACTTACAATAACATTTGTAAGAGACCATATCTGTCTGATATGAAATATACCTCTTTTTTCACATTCTTGCCTTTAACTCTGTGGGCTTCTGTGCTAATTTATTTTTATTTACAGCTTTAAGGATGAGCTTCAGAATGAGTAATTTCCAATAATTCTACTTTGTGCATTTGTACTAAAATTTAGCACGGAATTCAACATCACATTCAAAGCATCATTAGCGTCCTTGGATGATTGAGGGTAAGAATTTTTGAAGATCAGGACTCTTCAGACCGCGGCAGATAGTAATGGTCTATCAGATAGTGATCTGTAATCTCCTTTGTGTTTCTGAGGCCTGGACTGTGTACATCTATTCATTGGAAAAACACTACAAATTCACTGAAAGGTGAAACAAACCAATGTCAGTTCCCTCTCCCGGGTCCATATCCCTCATTAGACTTTATCAATGACGCTGAGCTGGCGATGTCCACCACCCAGGTCCCAAAATAGACATTCTGTTCCAAGCTCTATTGTGAGAGGAGATTACCAGGCAGACAGAGAAAAAAGGTTCAGCAATGTGCTCCCTGTTTCTTTGTAGAAGTACAGCAAGTCTACTGACTCCTTGGAAGATCTGGCCCATAACAGGAACATTGTGGATGGTATTGGGACATTGAGGCAAAGCACTGGAAGCACTGCATACATGGAGGAAGGAGAGCATTACCTCACAAACCACCCACCCATCGATCACCTCCGGTCCCACCCACAGAAGAGTCTGCGGTTCCCACAATGGCCTCGTCAGTCACCTCAGAAACTGCATAACCCACACCTAGTCCCACTCAATCCTGAGGGACTGCATAGAAGGAGGATGTGGAGATGATGCTTCCACTAGTGGGAGAGTCTAGGACCAGAGGGCACTCAGAATAAAAGGATGTACATTTAGAAAGGAGATGAGGAGGAATTTCTTTAGCCAGAGGGTGGTGAATCCGTGGAATTCATTGCCATAGACGGCTGTGGAAACCAAGACATTGGGTATTTTTAAAGCGGAGATTAACGTGTACTTGATTAATGAGAGTGTCAAAGGTTACAGGGAGAAGACAAGAGAATGGGGTTGAGAGGGAAAGATAGATCAGCCACGATTGAATGGCAGAGTAGACTCGATGGGCCGTCTGGCCTAATTCTGCTCCGATGACATATGAAGATTACATTTTATTGCAGAGCTGATATTCAGAAAATTATAAATTGTCACGTCCTGTTGAAGGCAGGTCAGTCTTTTCTTTTCAAAGATTCGAAGTCAAAGCAGGGCAGAATAAAATTAAAATAATTGGTAAGAGCTTCAAATTAAATGAGTCTGATTTGTTTCAAAGCAGTTTCTCATATCCATGTGTGCACACTAATTACAAACTAATTACAGTTATGTGCCAGCCACACCATACACTTCACTGGCTAGGGAAAAGGAATGTCTCCAAAGTCTGAAACAGTACATTTAGGTTTTGATGAAGTTCACTGTTAGACCAAAGTCATAATGCAGACGATGTGTCTGAAATGCACGCGTTTGCTGCTGACTACAAAAATTATAAGAAAATAGTATTAGAGACTGAAGGCAAATATCCTCATCTTAACGAGCTGTTACACCCCATTAAAATAAATATAACTTGGCAACTTGTATGGCCTGTCAATTAGCTATCCAAAGCACATGATTTGCCCTTCTCTACCTTTGAAATGCCCTCCCCCCAATAATTTACAACCCACTTCATCCTTGTCCATCCATAATTTCCTTCTCATCTATAGGTACATATGCCCTCAGTTGCCTTGGTTCTGAGAACAAAAATCTTTTGCTAAATCTGTCTTTCTCTACTATGAAACTTCGGTAAATCCATCCTTTTTGACCAAACCTGCAGGCAGTAGCCCTTATATCTTCCAATGGGATCTTGTAAGTTAGTGTCCAATTGTATCTGGAATGCCCTGAAACTTTATTTTCTGCCTCAATGATGCAGACACATTTGTGTTTTAAGCTCATATAGTCCACATCTTCCACTGAGCAGGGAGTCATCTAAGTTTATCCTCTAAAACTCCCTCATACCGTCGGTGGGACCAGCTGAACAAATCTCCTCCAAGGAGCCAGCTTTATCTGAGTGATGAGCAGGCCCTCTTGATCATAAATCCCCACCATAATGGTTTGAAAGACAACTAATCCGGGCTGAGTAAGATATCAAGGCTATCAAGTAGCTTGAACCCCAAAATCTCTCCGACCATTAAAAAAAATTCAAGACCCAATGAAGTTTAAACACATTAGTCAAAAGTCCGAGATACAAAGTGCTGGAGTCACTCAGTGGGTCAGGCAGCATCTCTGGAGAAGATGTATACAGTGCCCTCCATAATGTTTTGGACAAAGACCCATCATTTATTTATTTGCCTCTGTACTCCACAACTTGAGATATGTAATAGAAAAAAATCACATGTGGTTAAAGTGCACATTGTCAGATTTTAATAAAGGCAATTTTTATACATTTTGGTGTCACCATGTAGAAATTACAGCAGTGTTTGGACATAGACCCCCCCCCCATTTCAAGGCACCATAATGTTTGGGACACAGCAATGTCATGTAAATGAAAGTAGTCAAGTTTAGTATTTTGTTGCATATCCTTTGCATGCAATGACTGCTTGAAGTCTGCGATTCATGGACATCACCAGTTGCTGGGTGTCTTCTCTGGTGATGCTCTGCCAGGCCTGTATTGCAGCCATCTTTAGCTTATGCTTGTTTTGGGGGCTAGTCTCCTTCAGTTTTCTCCACAGCATATAAAAGGCATGCTCAATTGGGTTCAGATCAGGTGATTGACTTGGCCACTCAAGAATTGACCATTTGTATGTTAGGGATCATTGTCTTGCTGTAGATTGAACCAACGGCCAATGAGTTTTGAGGCATTTGTTTCAACTTGAGCAGATAGGATGTGTCTATACACTTCAGAATTCATTATGCTACTACCATCAGCAGTTGTAGCATCAATGAAGATAAGTGAGCCAGTACCTTCAGCAGCCGTACATGCCCAGGCCAAAACACCCCCACCACCATGTTTTACAGATGAGGTGGTATGCTTTGGATCTTGGACAGTTCCTTCTCTCCTCCATATTTTGCTCTTGCCATCGCTCTGATATAAGTTAATCTTCGTCTCATCTGTCCACAAGACATTTTCCAGAACTGTGGTTGCTCTTTTAAGTTCTTCTTGGCAAACTGTAACCTGGCCATCCTATTTTTGCAGCTAACCAGTGGTTTACATCTTGCAGTGTAGCCTCTGTATTTCTGTTCATGAAGTCTTCTGCAGACAGTGGTCATTGACAAATCCACACCTGGCTCCTGAAGAGTGTTTCTGATCTGTCAGACAGGTGTTTGAGGATTTTTCTTTATTATAGAGAGAATTCCTCTGTCATCAGCTGTGGATGTCTTCCTTGGCCTGCCAGTCCCTTTGTGATTAGTAAGCTCACCAGTGCTCTCTTTCTTCTTAATGATGTTCCAAACAGTTAATTTTGGTAAGTAAAGGTTTGGCTGATGTCTCTAACAGTTTTTTCTTGGATCTCAGTCTCATAATGGCTTCTTTGACTTTCATTGGCACAACTTTGGTCCTCATGTTGATAAACAGCAATAAAAGTTTCCAAAGGTGATGGAAAGACTGGAGGAAAGACTAGGTGCTGAGAGCTCTCTTATACCTGCATGAAGGAGGCAATTAAACACACCTGAGCAATTACAAACACCTGTGAAGCCATGTGTCCCAAACATTATGGTGCCCTGAAATGGGGGGACTATGTATAAACACAGCTGTAATTTCTACATGGTGAAACCAAAATGTATAAAATGGCCTTTATTAAAATCTGACAATGTGCACTTTAACCACATGTGATTTTTTTTCTATTACAAATCTCAAATTGTGGAGTACAGAGGCAAATAAATAAATGATGGTCTTTGTCCCAATCATTATGAAGGGCACTGTACATAACGATTCGAGTCTGGACCCTTCATTAGACTAAGTCTGAATGATCCTGACCCAAAACATGACCTATCCATGTTCTCCAGACCCAATGAGTTGCCTGACCCACTGAGTTACTCCAACATTTGTCTTTCTTTTTGTAAACCAGCATCTGCAGTTCCCTGTATCTCTTATTCAAATGTTCAAAACTGTTTAAAAAAATAGTATATTAAAATACTTCATGAAATTTTAAAAGAGTGAAGTTCAATGTACATTGCCCTTTAACTACCTTTGCACCTTGGAGTTGTGCTTCTCTGATCTAATGAATGGGTTTGCTGTTCCAGTTTCAGATGCAATCGGGCATAGTGGCAGTGGGCAGGTTTCATAATTCATAGGAGCAAAATTCGGAATTTCGGCCCATCAAATCATCTCCGCCATTCAATCCTGGCTTAACTAATTTCAGAGACAAGCTGGAATAGTCTCTCTCTGGAGCCCTGCATTCTACAATCTGTGTAGCTCTGCAGCAGGGGATAATGTATCTTGGGCTGTGAGCAGCTTGGCTATTTTGCACTGCCCTTTGCCAGGTCAACGATTAAATGCAAGTGAGTGGACAGGTTCACTTGGATTTTGTTACAAAAACATAAGCCTTCAGAGTGAAGAAGGGTCCTTATCCAAAATTCCACCCAGAGATTGCCTATCCATTTACTCTGCAGATGCTGCCAGATGCACTGATTTACTCCAGAACTTTGTCTTCATCAGCTTTACAACTGGTGATGTTTTCTAACGTAACCATCAGTATCCACAAATGCAAAAGATATGCTAGTGCTCAATGTGTTTGCCACCATTTCCCACATGTGCTCTGACATTGTACTCTCTGTGCAGTTCAATGTGGAGGGACTGATCGCCAAAGATTTCACACCACATGATCAGGAAATTGCACGAACATCCTCAATGGAGACCTTTGAACTTTCTTTAATCGGATTCTATTGGACCTCATGTTTCACTAAATGTTGTGCCCTTTATCCTTTAACTGTGCACTGTGGAAGGCTTGATTGTATTCATTTAGTCTTTTGTCCAATTGAATAGCATGCAAACTAAAGCTTCTCACTGTACCTCGGTACTCGCGACAATAATAAACTAAACAAAACATCCTGCACCCAGTCGCATCTGGCACTGGTTCTATCCCAATTGTTTTAATGATGGGAAAGAACTCAAGGAATTATGATAGATATTAGTTAATTTAGATTAGCTTGACTTATAAGGAGGAACCCTCCTGGAATGAAGGTGGTTAGAGATGACCTAATAGGAGGCAAATAATTGTGATTGACATAGATAAGTTAATAGTCTGTTTTTTTAACAGGATACGGGAGTAGAATACTAGAGGGTATTGGTTTATGGTGAGAGAGGAAAGATCTAAAAGGGCTAGAGGAGAAACCTTTTCAAAGAGAGGCTGGTGGGTATATGGAACGAGCTGCCAGAGAAACCCGTGGAGGCAGGTACAATTACTATTAAAAAAATCATTCAGAACGATACATGGATAGTAAAGGCGATGAGTGATATGGGCCAAACACAGACAAATGGGGCTAGCTCAGAGTCATTAATCATGGAAACAGGCCCTTCGGCCCAACTTACCCATGCCAACCAAGATGCCCTATTCCACCTGCCCGCATCTCGCCCATATCCCTCTAAACCTTTCCTACCCATGTACACATCCAAATGTCAAACATAACTTAATTATTGTTTGAGGGTTTTGAAATGTTTTTGAAGTTATTGCAATTCTGGAATATCTGAGACATTCTGAAAGGTATGGCTTGACTGTATCCTTACACAAACAGCCATCCTCCCTGAGGTATTGCATTGTATTGTATTGTATATTTTAATGACCACACAGCCAGGCTGGTGGAATTTGTTATCAGTACAGCTCGGTACAGGTTCCAACATTTCATCAACATTAAACTTATAACATAGATGTACATACAGACAGACACATTACATAATACATAAGTGCCATGCTTATTCTTATTCCTCACTGTACAGAGTTTAAAATGTTAATTGCAGTGGGAATGAAACTGTTTTTGAGGCGGCTTGTTTTGGAGGCAATTGACCTGTAACGCCTCCCAGAGGGCAGTAGCTGAAAGGCATAGTGTGCAGGGTGGGTAGGATCAGAGATGATCTTGTGGGCTCTGTGCAGTGACCGTTTGTGATAAAGTGATTCAAGGGATGGTAGGGGTAAGCCAATAATTTTTGATGCTCTGTTGATGATGCGCTGTAATTTCTTCCGGGAGAGTGAGTCGAGACTGCCAAACCAGACTGTGATGGATGAAGTGAGGATGCTTTCAATGATGGCTGTATAGAAGCGGAGCATGAGATGAGATCTTACTCTGAACTTCCATAGCTGTCGGAGATGGAAAAGTCTTTGCTGGGCTTTCCCATAAATGTGGTCTGCGTTTGTCCTCCATTTGAGGTTGTTGCTGATGTGGGTTCCAAGGAGTTTGAATGTGTCAGTGATGGAGATGGATTCATCATTAATGAGCACAGGAGTTTTGGGGGATGGCTGGCGCCTTGGGTCGATGATAAGTTCTTTTGTTTTTGATGAATTGAGTAAGAGGTCATGGTCTGTGCACCAGGTCACTGCTTGGTTGACCTGTGCACGGTATTCAGTTTCTTGGTTGTTGGTGATGAATCCTATGATGGTCGAGTCGTCCGCGTACTTGTACAGGTTGACGGAGCTGTGGTGGGATGTGAGCTGGTTTGTGTAAAGGGAAAATAGCCAGGGTGAGAGAACACAGCCTTGGGGTGTACCTGTACTGAGCAATAGAGGGGAGGATGTGTTATTGTTGATCCTCACCCTTTGTTGCCTGTTCCGGAGAAAGCTGTGAATCCAGTGGCAAATGCATGGATCAATGTTCATGTCCAGTAATTTATTGAACAATTTAGCCGGGTTTATTGTATTGAATGCAGAGCTGAAATCCATGAACAGGATGGGGGCATATGTGTTTGCGGACTCCAGGTGGTTCAGAATGTGATAAGTTGCTAAGTTGACGGTGTCCTCAACTGACCTGTTGGCTCTGTATGCGAATTGGTATGGGTCCATGAGTGGGGTGGTGACAGTTTTCAAGTGATTGAGTATGATGCGCTCAAATGATTTCATGACTGCCGATGTCAAGGCAATGGGTCTGTAATCATTGAGGCAGGAGATTGTCTTGGTCTTGGGAACCGGGATGATAATGGATTCTTTGAAGCAATTGGGTACTGAGCATTGACAGAGGGAGGTGTTGAAGATGTTGGTTAAAAACCCCAGCCAGTTCCGCAGCGCAGTGGTAGAGAACGGAGGGGCTGATGTTATCTGGGCCGGGGGCTTTATTCCTCTTAAGTCCCCTGAAGGTGATGGTATTGCCTCCCAAAACCCCCTTTTTAATACAATGGAGTTACATCTGAGGACCAGGTTGGCTTCCCACCTCAACTACACTAACAACCCACACAGGGAAAAACATCCCAGAAAGAAGGAACTCTGTACAGAGGTCAGAAACAAGAGACAGGAGGTTGACCATCGTTATTGGGCTATTAGTAATTAATTGCAGGTCATGGCAATGCACTAATGTTACACAAGAGTAACTAAACATTTGATATTTAAGTTTCATGAAGTATCTGTTCTGAAGGCAACTGTTGACATTTGCCTTTGTGCCTCAAGTGTAGAGAGAAACATTATATTCTGCTCCACTAATCAGCTTCTTGTTACAATATGGCTCATTTAAAGGTCCTGAAACATGGTAATTATACTCTAGTAAGTAAACCATCAACATTAAAAAAAATCAAATTTCAGGTTCAATTCTTAAGCAATCGGCATGTAAACACCACAGCTCATTTTCGTAAACGCATTTCCTTGTATCTCTCTTTTTTTCACAGCATCTGTGTTCTCTCATCACAGAATGCCGACATATAAGTTTCCAGTGTGGTACACGTGGTTCTGTGACCAGCATTTTATGTGTGGTGTACACATTTGCTCAAGTGATCAATGGAAAGCACTATGAAAAATAGTCATTCCCTTTCCCATGCTGGACTGGGGAAATAAATTCCTACCTCAAAGGTAAACAGTCAAACTTGGGGTTTTTTCTGATATGAAATGGATATAAAAGGCCTTATTTTGGTTTCCTATGTTTTTTTTAGAACCATTTTGCATTTAAGAACTTTTTTTCAAATGCTGCTCAATACAATGTTAACAATTATAGAGGGATTCACATTATATTAAAAATTTAAATATATTCTGAATCCATAACCTATATCTGTTTTGCATTCCCACATGTTTATCAATTTCAGCTTTCTCCACTACTAACTTTAAACTAACGTAAAGTGGGCGGCCACTGTTGCGCAGCGGTAGAGTTACTGCCTAACAGCACTTGTAGCACCAGAGACCCGGTTTCAATCCCGACTACGGGTGCTATCTGTACGGAGTTTGTACGTTCTCCCCATGACCTCGTGAGTTTTCTCCGAGATCTTCAGTTTCCTCCCACACTCCAAAGACGTACAGGTTTGTAGATTAATTGGCTTAGTTTATGTGTAAATTATCCCTGGTGTGTGACTAGGATAGTGCTAATGTGTGGGATCACTGGTCGGTGTCGCTCAGTGGGCCGAAGGGCCTGTTTCCATGCTATGTCTCTAAACTAAACTAAACAACTTATGGGAACTAAACAATGAATGCCAGCAGCAGCATATGACAAAAAGGAAAAATAATGCATTTTTGTCATATGCTTGGGGTTCAGGAATTCTCCAGTGAAAAATGAATACCAGAGAGCAGGTTTAGTGCGTGGTGCACACATCCGAACATATTGATTTGGCTGCCTATTGATCTTCCTTTCATGTTCTGTTAGATTAAAGCTTTGTTAAAGCGGATGTGCAAAACAGACATCAAATATTAAATGAGTGGTTACGCTATGATCTGTTTTGTGCGGCATGTCTGCATTTCACAATTAATGCCTTGCCTTTTGCTTAATTCCCCGTCTTTGATTAAAGTTTTCCCATTTTATCCCTCATACATCAAATGCAAGTCATTTAATTGGCACCCCATTGACAGGAGCACTGATTGCTCAACCACCAAACTACTTCCCTCTGAATTTAATTAGAATCTAAAAATGCATACTGTAATATGGGAATAATGGTAACTGGCAGGTTTAAAAATGTCCAATAAAGTATGAAAAATATATGCAGAACGATAGAGGTTTTATATTTTTACACATGAAGTACTGACAATTATTATCAAATGCAACAATTTGCAACACAAATTACATATTGCAAGCTTTTTCAAATCATGTTGAATCATTCCACAACTCTTTGTAAATTGCAGTCTCTCTTTAGGCAAATAATGTCTGGAGCCTAAAAGCTATTTTTGTGCATTTTATTTCACTGGAATTCAGTATCAATTCCTATGGAGATGAAGAACCCGGATTGATCTGAAACGACAGGAAATGAACACGGAGTGACATTTTACTGGTGCCATGGTGAGCTATGAACAAGAAATGATTCCAATGTCATGAGGCACAACAGGGGTGGAGAGCGGGGAAAGGATAGAGTCGTCAGTTGTCGATGAAATGACTCGGAGTGCTCAGAGGGAGGAAGAGGAGAGAAGTTCACAGAGGCATGTAGAGATAGCAAGCGGGTCTTGAATGATATTAGGAGAGGTCAGTCTGCAGAGGGCTGGGATCTGAACACTGGGAGGTCAAATGGGTTCAAGGGCTGTTTGAAGAGGAAAAGCAATCCTGTTCCTCAGGCAGCACCGGAAAGCCACTGAGAATTACCATCCAAAATTCCTGCTTTATTTCTCAAGACTAAGAGGACAGCCAGCCGTTAGTACTTAACCACAAACAGAGCATGAAGGGACCTGTCTCCGATCACCTGCACCTCATCCCTCATATTGGTGTAGGAAGGAACCTTCCTTTCTACTGAAGAAAAGTCTCGACCTGAAACGTCACCTATTCCTTTTTTCCAGAGATGCTGTCTGACCGGCTGAGTTACTCCAGCTTTCTGTGTCTATCCATTAATAATGGACCTGGTTGATTTTTGAAGCACATTGACATTTTATGTTTCTACCTGACACAATCTGGTGTATCTTTTGAGATTAAGATCATCCCCATCACGTCTGCTCCTATGGTTTCATTTTGTGGTAAGCATCCACTCTTAAGAAAGGTTATTTTGTAAACCATTCTATATACATCAGCCTAACCTGCAGCAAACTGCTCAAACAGGCAGGCTCCTACACAAGTAAAAGTTCCTGCTCTTTCATAAGCTTATGATCTTACTAAATGGCAAAGTAGGCACTGGGGAGGTTCTCCTCTGCTTCTAATGTTTATGTTGATGCCGATTGTCTATGCATGTGCATGATGCCTTTATTGCATTATAAATTGAACTGGCATGGATTAGTTGAAGCCTCACAGTAACTGGCAAAGTGGTTGCTGGATTATCTTCTATAACTGGGAAAGACTAAACAATATATAAACACTGTGAGAGAAGTCCTGTGGCCAAGGATTGTCTAAAACACAACAGCATGCTACCTTGCTGCTACCTTTGTCACTTTACGTTTTGACTAAGATTTGGTTCAGATTACTTACATTCAATCAAAGAGAAAAACGACTTAAAAATATCAATCCCCAACCTATTTCCAATATTAAAAAGTAGCAATCTCTTTAATGAAAATGAAATCACTTGGTGAATTAGTTCAATAACTACAAGCAATTACCATTCTGCTGAATCCAGAATGAAAAATGCATCATGGCAGCAATGCCATTAAGTATATTTTTAATATTAAATGCTTTATTCCCTTAAGCAATATCTATCTGGTAAAGTGACAACACTCCAACTTCCACTTTTGGCTTTAAGTTGTCATGTAAAATTACAAGTGTACCACAAGTTAATGTTTCATTTTTGCTTCACAAATTATAATTAAATCATCTTCTGAAATACTTTTATAACAATGCAAATTACACCAATTAGTGACATCCAAAAGGCCAGACAGTCAAACCTTTTCTCACAGATTGTTTTTGTTACTCTATTGAACTCTAATTGCAGGCCTATTAATTCCTGAAGCATAATTGTCCTCATTACAATATAAATTATTTTCCTGCGTTAGCGTTAATGTCTATGCAGGGTGACTTGCAATAGGTCAGAAAACCCCCAAAAGAAATAGGAAATGCTGCCATTTAGTGCGTGAAAAAAATGAGAATGGTGGGAGAAAAGAGGAGGCAATCAATTATGTAGATCGAGGCAAACACTCCTGCTATTTTAAGCATGCAGCTGTCATCCACAAGCAGTCACTATAAACCTGGACCCTATGCCCTGCCATACATATATAAATATGTACATATAGAGACAAAATGCTGGAGTAACTGAACAGGTGAGGCAGCATCTCTGGAGAGGAATGGGCGACGTTTCGGGTCGAGACCCTTCTTCTTCTGAAGACGGATCTCGACCCGAAACACTGCCCATTCCTTCTCTCCAGAGATGCTGCCTCACCGGCTGAGTTACTCCAGTATTTCCCACACACCCCCACACACACACAGAGAAGCTATTGCAAACTCTCAGCAGGTGAGAAAGCAAGTGAAAAGAGGAACACTTAATATTTCAAATCAGAGATTCTTCATCAGAATTGGAAAAGAGAGAAAACTAGTTAGATTATTTGCAAGCAGTATGGGGAGGAAAGGATGTGATAAAGGGAATATCTCCAGTCGAATGAGTTCAGGGTTGCCATGGTGATGAGGTGTGGATGAAGCCGTCAAGATGGTTGGTTAATGAGGGCAATTAGAGAGAGAAATCAAAGCCATTTGTAAAAGCCGTGAAATTCAGAGCTGGAGGAGGCACCTTGTAAGCAGTACTTGTGGCAAGCGAAAAACGGAATTAATGTTACTGATGGATAACCTAAATGCTGAACTGGTCAGATCTGATGCATAGGAAGTGACTGACCTGAAATTGATGAATCTGATATGAGGTCAGAAGATTGCAACATGGAAGATGAGGTGGCCCTTCAAGATTACCTTGGGTCTCATTAGCACAGAGCAGAAGGCCATGAACAAGTACAGTAAAATGAAAGTGGGATGGAGAATTAAAGAGAAGCTCAGAGTCACTCCTGCAGATTGAATGTTTCGCAAAGCAGTAAACCAACTGGTGTTTGGTTTCTCTGGATGAGAAGAGCAAGTGAATTGCTTTTTCATCTGAAGGATTGGTGAAGTTGGAGGAGTTATAGAATATCGAAAGGAGAAGGGAGGTGAAGATGCCTCTTGTGGTGGAATGTCATGAAGGTAGCAAAAATTGCAAAGGATGATCTGTTGAATTTGGAAGTTGGTGCGTTGAAAATTTCTTAGGTCCCCTTCGGTCATGGCTGACCAATGGGTGTCTCCAGGGTGCTATTCCCTATATGGAGGACGCCTGTGCGTGACTTTATTTAACGTGGGGAGACTGGTGCACAGACAGCCACCACACAGTCCTTGACAGATCTGGGCCAGGATCCAGAGACCGGAGACCCCTTTCTGCTGCAGCCTTCATCCGCCTTCCCAGCCGTTGTGACGCTCCACTGTCAGCCATCGTCCTCAGCCTGTTCCACCGTTGAGGTCTTGGTTGGATTGCTCTTTGTCAGAGACCTCACCCTCGATCTTACCACCATGGGTGGCCCTACCAGGAGCATAGCTCCATAGACGGCATCGCTCTCAGGATCTCAGGTCCACACAAGATGCTTCACCACGACAAGGTGACAATCCATGGAAACATAAGGACAACTATATTGTCACTCTGTCTGGGAAGTGGGGGTGTGGGATGGGTGTCGAGAGCAATGGGCAGGAAATACACGCAATGCAGTCAAGGGCACTGTCATGCTCTGGTATTATAGATAGTTGTTAAGGATGAGGTGCAAGAGAGTAATAGGCTTAAATATCTCCCACTTTCCCAATAATTCCATCACTTAATCCAATATAACAAAAGAGAATCAAGCTTCAGATCATTTCAGAATCAGAATCCGAATGCTTTATTGTCATTGCATGTGTCACATACAACGAGATTACTGTGTCTCTCCATTTAAAAGAACTTCAAACATTCACATACTCATACTTTTTACACTCCCTCCCTCCCCAAACCCACCCATGGATTCACATTTACATAAATTAACACTGTCTCCCACCCTCCCTCCTTCCCCATAACCCGCTCCCGAGACAGAGCTCAGTTCCAAGATTGCTGATGGGTAAAAGCTGTTCTTGAGTCTGGCAGTGCGTGACTTTAGCGACCTGTACCTTTTTCCTGATGGCAGCAGTGTGAAAAGGTGGTGACAAAGATGTGTAATGTCTTTCACGATATTACAGGTCCTGCTGCGGCATCTGGAGTGGTAAATGTCCTCCAGAGGGGGCAGGGGTAGTCCAATGATACCCTGGGCAGTTTTTATCACCCTCTGGAGAGCTGCTCTGTCAGCTGCTGAACAGTTCCCAAACCAGGCAGTTATGCAGTAAGTCAGTATGCTTTCTACCGAACAGCGGTAGAAAGACTCCAGCAGTTTAGCAGACAGATGGGCCTTCCTCGGTGTTCTGAGGAAGTAAAGTCTCTGTTGCGCCTTTTTTACTACAGCAGAGTTCACAGACCATTTAAGATCCTCACTGATGTTGATTCCCAGAAATTTAAAACTAGGCACCCTCTCCACCTCCTCGCCCCCTATCTCCAGTGGCCTGAGCTCTGCTCTATGTCGCCTGAAATCAGTGATGATCTCCTTTGTCTTTTTAGTGTTCAGAGAGAGATTGTTGTGAGCACACCACTCAGAAAGTCTGTGCACCTCCTCTCTATAGGCGTCCTCGTTCCCATTTGAGATGAGCCCCACCACGGTTGTATCGTCCGCAAATTTTATGATCCTATTTGCGGGGTGATGGGGCAAGCAGTCATGTGTGTATAGGGCGTAGAGGAGCGGACTGAGCACACAGCCCTGTGCTGAGGGTCAGGGATGTCGAGGTGTAGGGTCCAAGTCTCACCGTCTGTGGGCGTTCACTGAGAAAGTCCAATATCCACCGACACAGTTGACTGCTGAGGCCAAGGTCTAGCATTTTTGTGATCAGCTTGCTGGGTATGATTGTATTAAAAGCTGAGCTGTAATCAACAAAAAGCATCCTGACATATGACCCCTTCTCCTCTAGGTGTTGTAGTGCAGCATGGAGGACAGTGTTTATGGCATCCTCTGTAGATCTATTAGCCCTATATGCATGCTGGTGTGGGTCGAGTGAGGGGGGGGAGAGATAATTTCCTCATTGGAATGAAAAACAAAACATGATTTTAAATGTATTTACTCTCCTCAGAAACCTTGTTGCTGCACTATATCCAGGATGCACATTCCTATTAACTGCATTGACTGATCCTCCAACTTTACCAATAGGGATTTAATGATTTCACTGGCAGTGACAAAAATACAGAGCTGGGGGGAAGTCACAATCTACTAAGCAATTTTTTTTAAAAAGGGAGGTTCAATTGCACTATTTTCATGAACCACACTAGTGACTTTAGAATATCATTAATTTCCTTTGTTGATTTTGCTCCAATTTCTTCTTCTCTAGTTTTACTTCTACCACTGACCTTCTCTAGACTGAAGCATAAATAGGACATTTGGCTTTGTCTCTTTGACCAATATCATTGTGTGATAGCCGACAAGATGAGTAGGAAGGAACTGCAGATGCTGGTTTATACCATCATCTATTGCTGGCCATGATTTGTTCTGGCCTTTCCTCCCACACCCTCTACTTTCAGTCTGAAGAAGGGTTCAGACTCAAAACATCACTCATCCTTTTTCTCCAGAGGTTGTGCCAGACCCGCTGAGTTACTCCAACACTCTGTGTCTATCTTTAATTTACAAGATGAAATAGCCCCACCACCTGTTGAAGAAAGCTCGACCCCATTCAGCAACTATTAGCCACAATTAGAAGCTTGGAGTCACATATCAATGATGCTATTTGAGTCATACAGCACGGAAGCCGGTCCTTTGGCCCAACTTGCCCATGCCAACCAAGATGCCCCATCTATGCTAGTCCTACCTGCATGCATTTGGCCCATATCCCTCTGAACCGTTGCTTTCCATGTACCTGCCTAAATGTCTTTTAAATGTACTAAATAGTGAAGGAGTCAGAAGGGGAGCAGAGTTCTTGGGAAATTACTTCTTGGTTGCTTGCTAGGACCTGGCCACAATCTCATCTAGTTTTAATACATATCAAATTATGCTTCAGACAAATAGAAGCCAAGCCACAGGGTAAGAGAACAATTCAACTATAGACACAAGAGGCTGCAAATAGTGGAATCCACAGCAAAAAAAAACACTGGAGGATCCAACTTTACTTTACTTTGGAGATACACCGTTGAAACGGGCTCTTTGTCCCACCGAGTCCTCAGCAACCAGCCATCACGCTAGCAGTATTCTACACTCCAGGGACAATTTACAATTTTACCAAAGCCAATTATCCTGCTAACCTGTATGTCTTTGGAGTTTGGGAGGAAACCAGAGCACACAGAGAAATCCCACGTGGTCACAGGAAGAATGTGCAAACTCCATACAGACAGCACCTGTAGTCAGGATTGAACCAGGGTCTTTGGGGCTGTGAAGCAGCAACTCTACCGCTGTGCAACTGTAGGATCTGTTATACCCTAGAAATTAATGTAAAAGGGACTAATGGCGCAGGGAGTCTGCTACACACGATCTGCGCACATCTTGATTTACATTTGTGGAGTGAACACCTCCAACAAAAAAACAGCAAGGATTGCAACTTGTCACTGCTGTTTCTCGTCAAATACACCCAATTTGAAATGTAAAGTATGTGCCCATCACTGCTAAACAGCTATTCAATGCAGAATTGGACCATACACTTTGGTAGCTTTTACTGTTACAGCACTATTTAATTTGTTCAAACATCCAGTAAAACAATATTCATGATTCAGCTATAAAGCTCTGTGTAAGAAGTCACTTTTGTTTATACCGTTATTCACTCAAGGGAATTAATAGCTAGATTACAACACAAGAAACCATCACAGGCTCTTAGAGTCTGCTTTCGTTATCAAAGCTTTGAAAGCTTTGTACTAGTGCCAGATTTTTTTCTCCATTTCTTTTTCATCCTATTTGTTGCCCTTGCCTGCAACAAGGATATTGCAGCTTGATTTGTTTTTAAAGTCACTAAAGCAGATCAACTAACCTAAATCACATTGCTGCTTAAATTTTTTATAAGGCTTTTATTATGGGAAATGAGTTTTTGTCCATGGGATGATACAAGGGATTTCACCTTATCTTCTGACCAATTTTTTATCTATAAATCCAACATGTACAGGATAATCTGGCAATGGTAGGGTTGGTTCTGTGCAGATCAAAACTGGTTGTTTGAAAGCATCTCCTAAACCAGTAACATCTTTCACCCAGAAGTGGAAAGGCAGGAGGCACGTGGGAACACCTTCACTCTTAAGTCACATGCCATACTGACTTTGAAATATACGAACAACACAGGGGCAAAATCTCAGAATTTTCTATCTTGCATTGCAGATAAAGTGTGGTCCAAGAAAGATGGATTCTAAATGCTGACCTTACCTGCAACACACAATCCACAGATAAATCGTGCTTTTATAAATGTTACCAAGCAGATTATCGAGGTAATATCAGGTCGCAACGTGATACTTAATTATCTATAGTCTGTATCGGAATGTGCTGAAGCATAATTATGTGACTCCAAATTAGCAGTTTTTCTCAGAGGAACTTACTGTAGCAGGTTGTTATCAAAATGCTTGCCATCTCCCTCAATAATGCTGACATTCACTGAAAAAAAAGGGCTAATAATATACAATCTTCGTTGAAACAAGGAACTGCAGACCTGGTTAACAAAAACAAGACACAAAGTGCTGGAGTAACTTAACCAGTCAGGCAGGATATCCGGAGAACATGGATAGGTGACGGTTTGGGTCGGGACCATTCTCCAGACCCTTGTTGAACAACGTTTGTTGCTCTGGGTTACTGTCGCTTGGCTCTGTTCCTCAGTCATTTGTTAATAGCTGTGCATTTTTCAAAACAAATCTTTTAATTACAGTCTTCCTGGAGATTACTCTGTATACAGTCAGAATTAATGCATTGTAATGAGTTTTTCTGCCTCTATCCTGTAAGACAATGAGAATAATACTACAGATGCCAGAAATCTAAAATGAGTATAGTCAATGCTGGAAAAACTCAGCAGGTCAGATAGCACGTGTGGAGTGGGATAAAGGGTTAACAGCTGAAGTCTAAAGGGCCTGTCCCACTTGGACGTCATTTCCGTGACATCATTTACGCGTCACGACGCACGACACGCTCGTTGTGACGCGTGCATGCCTTGCATTACGCGTGCATGGCGCCTGGTGAGGCGTGGTGGCGTAGGCAGTGACGCGCGGTTGCGCGCGCCGCCCCAGGATTTTGAGATTCACAAAATCGTCTCGCGCCACCTGCGTGACGCGCAAATGACGCCCAAGTGGGACAGGTTCTTAACACCTTTCACCAGAAACATTTTTAGCCTATCCTCTGCGCATACCAGGAGCAAACAAACCCATTAAAACTGAAGAAGGTTCTCAACCCAAAATGTCACCTGCCCATTCCCTCCACAGATGCTGCCTGACCCGCTGAGTTACTCCAGCAAAAAAAGCATTTTTCTCATCTAATAAAATGCCCGCCAAGCTGAAATCTGAACATATAAGGAAAAATTCTCTAATGGATACGTTTGCTTTGAGTGATAACTGTGTCTTACTTTTTCACCAGTCTGATGAGGTCTGCAACGTGCAGGGCAACTGTGTTCAGGAGATGTCTTCTGTGGTCAACACTGTGATGTATTCTTTTCACTAGATTTCTCTTAATAACAAAATTCTCCTCGAGTATTTTTCTCTGGAATGCCAGCTGTTGGTCCATCAGCATGTCCAGCTGAAACTAAAAAGCGCACAGTATTCAGACTAATGAACAATTACATGCATTATCTTTCAAAATCCACTTACACCATGTGACCATTTTGCATTTAATATACTTTTCAAAAATAAAATGAAACTATCTTAAGATCACAGCACATTATCCTATATGAGGTTTAGAAGGATATGGGTCAAACGCAGGCAGGTGGCCTAGTTTAGTAGATGGGACATCTTGGTCAGCATGGGGAAGTTGGGCTGAAGGGCCTGTTTCCATACTGTATGACTCTACGAGCAACACATTCTGCTCTTTACTACTCGTAGAATGTTTTAGAATAAATACAACAGGTTAACCAAATGTATTGTAATTTTCCCCTCATGGTAATGGTAACGGCTCCCATGGCCTTTTCCATGTGTGGGTAGGTGAGGGCACATTAGACTTTCCAATGAAACAGTGCATTGCATTTCTGTAGAACCTTGAAAAAGTAAATTGCTCAATGGAGCATCAATCATTGTGGTAATTGGCTCCAGTGGCAAACTTCCATTAGCACAAGGCAATGTTCTGGCAGAGTGGAGAGACAATAATCAGAACCTGCTAGTAATGGGTGATTGAAAAATTGAAGCCAATGATGATGATGGATGATAATGGATGATGAAATCAGAGAGTGATAGAGTAAAACACCATGGAAACAGGCCCTTTGGATCAACTTGCCCACCTCCATATCCCTCTAAACTTTTGCCATCCATGTACCTGTCTAAATGTCTTTTAAATGTTGTTATATTACCTGCCACAACTACCCCCTTTGGCAGCTTGTTCCATCCATGCAAATAAACTCCTTTGGCTTCACTGCTAAATCTCAACCAATGTAAACAGAGTTTCCTGGGTACAAACTATTCCAACTGTTGCTGTATAAATGAGGTTCCTCATGTCCATGTATTGATTCATGTATTGATTCATTATACTGAAGAAATCTCACGGATTCTAACTCATGGGTGAATTCTGTAGATTTCACTGCTGCCCTTGGTTCTGGTTCAAAGCAGATCTCAGGTTATGCCAAGGCTGCAAACTGCAACTGGGATAAGAAAGTGAGCTGACTAATCTTAATGTTACCAAGTAGTCCAACTCATGCTGTTAATGTGAGATCAAAAAAAAGAAGAGGAAGGCAATAAATCTGGTGCCAGAAGTGGTAGGCCTGACTTGAGGCTAAGCAAATGTAAATAAAGAGGAAAACACAAGGTGCTGGAGTAACACGTCAGTCAGGCAACATCTATGGAAGAAATGAATAGGTAACATTTTCAGACTCATTGAAGAGGTCAAGCAGAAGAAGAGTATCGGCCCAAAATATAGCCTGTCCATTCCCTCCACAAATGCTGCCTGAGCCGCTGAGTTACTTCAGCACTTTGCACTTAGCTCAAGATTTCAGCATCTGAAGTTCCTTGTGTCTTTGTAAATAAAGGCCATTTCCATTCCCCCATTCTCTTTACTCCATATTTTCTCAATATGGCGAGACCATATGAGAAAGCACAAAGAAGTGAGTCAACAGGGGCTGGGGGAGGGGATGAATAGGTAAACACTAAACTACATTACATCCATCACAAACCTTTAAAAAGCAGTCATGAAACCCCTTTCTGTGGCATGATGTGAAATTTTCTCAAGCTAGACTTTCATTATGTCAAGAGTTACTATACAAATGTAAGTTGTTGTTGTTGTAGTTAAATTATTTTCCAGTTTTGTGCATTAAGGTAGAGCAGATGGAGTGACAAGGATAGTTTAGTGTAGTTTAAAGATACAGCGTGGAAATGTGCCCTTCGACCCCCACTCCCCCCGAGTCCACGCTGACCAATGATCACCCATACACTAGTTAATCAAACCTTTATACTTTACAAAACCCAATTACCTACAAACCTGCACTTCTTTGGAGTGTGGGAAAAATCGGAGTACCCAGAGAAAACTTATGCAGTGACAGGGAGAACTTGCAAACTCTGTATGGACAGCACCCGTAGTCAACATCAAACCCTGGTCTCTGGCACTGTAAGGCAGCAAATCTACTGCTGCGCCTCTGTGCCGTCCTTTGTTAATTTAGTAAACTTTACTAAGTTTACTAAATAAACAACATAACGTTGAAAATTGGAAATGGGTTTAAGTGAGCTCGCTTATGAAGTCTGAGGTTCATATCGTTTAGACTGCAATATATATTTTCAGCCACATGGTACAACATGCAACAAAGCAAATTATTGTAGCAGTATCACCCAGATTTAAATACAATCTGGTTAACTTTCTTTAAAGCAACTTCATTTGTGTTACTTTGAATCGGTGGGCGGCGCGACTTTTCGTTGCAGCGGCCTCTGCAGTCCGTCTGTCTTTTTATTATTTTTGTCTCGTTTTTATGTAGTTTTTATTATTTTTTTTTGTCGGGGTATGTGTGTGGGGGGGTGGGGGGGGGGGGAACTTCAAAATCTTTCCGCTGCACGGGAGACCCGACCTTTTCTTTGTCGGGTCTCCGTTGTCGTTGGGGCTGGGCAACGTGGAGCGGCCTCCAGCAGGAACGACCTGGGGCTCCCGTGGAGCTGCGGACTACTCACCTTCGCGGGGCTGGCCGAGTCCGGAGCGGGTGGAGCTGTGGTGGAGACAATCGCTGCTGCGACCCGACCGCCGGAGATTCGGAGGCTACAACCGCGGGTCTGGCGGACGGCAACACTGGAAGCCCGCGGGTCCCCTGGTGGGAGACTGCTTTTCGGGGCTTCCGCAGCGGCGACTTCTCCCGCCCGAGTTGCGGGGTTGAGGAGCACCTGGAGCGGGGCTTTATACCCCCGCGCGGCTTGGAATGGCTGCCGGACTTTGCGGGCGAGCGCCGGGGCTCTAACACCAAGACCCGGTGCGCGACCTTGCATCACCCGGCGTGGCTTTAATGGCTGCGGGACAATCACCATCGCCCGCCGGGGGCTTTGACTTTGACTCTGACATCGGGGGGGGGGGGGGAGTGCAGTGGAGAGATACGTTATTTTTGCCTTCCATCACAGCGTTGTGATGGATGTATGTGTAAATTGTGTTGTGTCTCGGGTCTTCTTTGTTTTGTATTGTATGGCTGCAGAAACGACATTTCGTTGGACCTCAAGGGGTCCAAATGACAAATTTGTCCCTCAAAAGACAAATAAAAATTGAATTGGAATTGTCTCAAAATCATACCAATGCCACTCTATCGTCTCCTCAACCATTTTCCTACAGGGAGATGAATTGACAGCGTTAGTTTTCTACCTGAATGTGCCAGCTTTCTTGCAGAAGTTGCCTGCCCGAAGTTGCATCTAATTCCTCCATCCTGATAACCTCCTTCAGCTGGTCACAGACACTTCTCTGTAACACCTGCCTCAGGCGAACCACCATCTCACTTTGGGCATTTCCAGAAGCTTCTTCATGTGTCACCAATTGCGAGCACTTTAACTGATCCTGTTCAAAAGTGTGCAATTGTTCCAGATCCTTCTTCCACTGCGCGGCAACCTGAGCAGAAGATATCAAAGCAAATCTTTAAAAGCATTGTAATCCTATCTCGTTCACAATCCCACTGATCTGATACTTTCATTATTCCTTTGCAAGGGTGTTCTTTGTTCTGCTGAGCATGACCAATATCAAAAGAAAATTAAGGTGCACAGGCAGCAGCTCTATAACAGAGAGGGCACATACACACAATTTCTGAGGTATTTTACAACCAACAAAATCATGAAATAAACAGTAGCACCATTATTTTTTGATTTGCCCCATTAAATATGATACCTTGGGCATGCAGCTTTATTAATAATAATATTAAATAACAAAGAAAGGAAACTCATCAATAGAGAACTTAAAAAGTATGCTGATCTAAGCCTTGCTAGTGGTATGATGAAATGCTGTCCCTGTAATATTTTTTTAATGCTGTTTAATGTGGTGGCTTAATTTTCTTTTTCTTCGATATTTCTTCAGAATTTGTTCTCTGTGTTCTGCTGATAAGGCAGGTGAGGTGTGGAAACAAAGAACTGCAGATTCTGCCTAGACTGAATGAAGGGTGTCGACCCAAAATGTCACCAGTCTGTGTTCTCCAGGGCAGCTGCCTGACCTGCTGAGTTATTCCAGCTATTTGTGTCCTTTTGAGGCAGGTGAGTTGGTAGTTTGAGAAGTGCTGTGCTCTCTCTGCTATTTATACAGGGTGCCTGTCATGTGATAGGATCATGGAGCTAGTCCCTTCGGCTCACTGAGTCCATGTCAGTCATTCAATTAATCTAACTTCCACCAACCCTCAACCTTATGCATTGCTCTGTTCCCGCAGCCTTGACAATCTTTCCCCTTGAAGTAATTATTCAATTCACCATTGAAAGTTTATATTTCTGTCACTGTCACGTTTTTGTTTCTGCATTCCACATTCTGCATGAAAATGTTATTATCCCATCATGGAGGAATAAGACAAAATAATGTTTATATTCTTAAACTGCAGACCATGAGAGGAATAGATCAGGTGGACACACAGAGTCTCTTGCCCAGTGTAGGGGAATCAAGAACCAGTGGACATAGGTTTAAGATGAGTGGGGGAAAATTTAATAGGAGTGAACTTTTTCACACAAAGGGTGGTGGGTGTATGGAACGAGTTGCCGGAGCAGGTAATTGAGGCATGTACTTTCGCAACGTTTAAGAAACATTTATACAGGTACATGGATAAAGCTATAAAGTTTAAGCATGACTTCTTTGACCTTTGCCCAATTGTATTCATGCAATTCTGCAGTAAACGTCATCTGCTTTGAGCTCAACTTGTTCACCAAAATAGCTCAGTGTCCTCGATATGAGACTATCTCCCCTCATTGCTTATGACAGTTTTGATTTTTAAAACTTGGAATTTTGCCCATTATATCCAAGTTCAGGGGATCAATATCTATTATATAAAACTCTGTGCCTGTTATCCGTCTGTACGTCCAACGTTCTGCTTGACTTGTGCCACGCAGCCCTTTGATACCGCCCTACGCCCACGCGGCGCGTGGAAACGCCGATATTTTTTACCGTTTCTAAAGAGATTACGTTTATCTTTACGAATAGACAATCCTGATTAAATTTGGTCGTGTTTATGTACACTTTTTAAAATAAAATACCTCTCCCCCCCCCAAACCATACATTTCAAAATGTTTAAAAAAACAGCTCAGCCATAGAATGTTAGTAAAGACTCCGTTGTGTGATGTCACAATGCACAATGCTCACAGATGTCCAATCGGAATGGATCCATTTACATATGCCTTTGCAGCAGCGCCAGCCCCAGCCCCTCCCCCCCAACCCCACAGCCTGTGTCGAAGGGCGTCGTCACGTGTGTGGGGGTGATAGGGAATGGGGAAATTTCAAAATGTTTAAAAAAACAGATCTCAGCAATAGAATGTAAATGAAGGTTCCGTTTTGTGATGTCACAATGCCCAATGCTCACATATGACAAACCGGAATGGACCAATTTACATATGCCTTTGCAGCAGCCACAGCCCCAGACCCCCAGCCTGTGTCGAAGGGCGTTGTCACATGTGTGGGAATAGAGAAAGAGGATTGGGGTGATAGGGAATGGGAAACAGATGGACTGTCCCTACCCCTCCTACTTCAACTCTCTCTCCCCACTCTTCCCCCTCTCTCCTCTCCCCCTCCCTCCCCTCCCTCACACTCTCTTCCCCCTCCACCACCCCTCTTCACCCCCATCTCCCCCCCACCCCCTTCCCCTCTCTCTTGCACCACTCCCCGCTACCCCTCTGCCCCTCACTCTCCACTCTTCCCCTCTCCCTCCCCACTTCTCTCCCTCCACCCTCCCTCTCTCCCTCTCTTCCCCCTACTCCTCCCCCCCTTTCTGCCCTCCACGCTCTCCTCCCACTCCAAACTCCCCTCCCCCTCCCTCTCACCCACCCTGATCTCCACTCCCTCCCCAATCTCTCCCCTTTCCTCTTACCCCTCTTCTCTCCCCACCCCGTCTCCCTCTCCCCTCTTCTCTCCCCACCCCGTCTTCCCCTCCCCCTCCCCCCGAGTGTGTTTGGGGGTGGTTAGTGTGAGTTTGGGGGGTGGTTAGTGTGAGTGTGATGCCGCAGCCCCCCCCCTCCTGCAAACGCGCGTTGGGAAAACAGCCCGCCAACAGTCTCTCTGTCTTTAAGACGGAACTGCAGATGCTGGAAAATCGAAGGTACACAAAAAAAAACTGTATATCATCAGCGGGTTCAGCAGCATCTATGAATCAAAGAAAATATGCAACGTTTCGGTAGAAAACCATTCTGAGGATGGGTTTCGACCCAAAGCGTTGCCTATTTCCTTCGCTCCATAGATGCTGCTGCACCCGCTGTGTTTCTCCAGCTTTTTTTTGTGTACCAGTCTCTCTGTCTCTCCCCTCTCTCTCTCTCTCTCTCTCTCTCTCTCTCTGCCCTTCTCTCTTCACAGCCCGCGGCTCGACTCATGCACGCATGCTCCAACCCCCCCCTTCACCTCTCTCCCCATCCTCTCTTTCCTCTCTCCCCCTTCCTCTCCACCCTCCCTCCCCCTCTCCTCTTCTCTCCCCACCCCGTCTTCCTCTCCCCTCTTCTCTCCCCACCCCGTCTTCCTCTCCCCCCCTCACCCCATCCCCCGAGTGTGTTTGGGGGTGGTTAGTGTGAGTTTGGGGGGTGGTTCGTGTGAGTGTGATGCCGCAGCCCACCCCCCCTCCCGCAAACGCGCGTTGGGAAAACAGCCCGCCAACAGTCTCTCTGTCTTTAAGACGGAACTGCAGATGCTGGAAAATCGAAGGTACACAAAAAAAAACTGTATATCATCAGCGGGTGCAGCAGCATCTATGGATCGAAGGAAATAGGCAACGTTTCGGTAGAAAACCTGTCTGAGGATGGGCTTCGGCCCAAAGCGTTGCCTATTTCCTTCGCTCAATAGATGCTGCTGCACCCGCTGTGTTTCTCAAGCTTTTTTTTGTGTACCAGTCTCTCTGTCTCTCCCCTCTCTCTCTCTCTCTCTCTGCCCTTCTCTCTTCACAGCCCGCGACTCGACTCATGCACGCCCGCTCCAACACCCCTCCCTTCACCTCTCTCCCCATCCTCTCTTCTCTCTCCTACCCCCCCTCTTCAAATTTTTTTTTCTAACATTAAATTTTCCCTCTGCCCCAACACCTCTAGACGCATCTGAGAGGTGAGGGCTATTCGTCAGTGGATAGGGTGGAGATGGGATAAAAGAAGCAAATTAAAAAATTAAAATAATATCAAGGGGTGTGATGCGTGTGTGTGTTTGTGGGTGCCGGATTCCGTGCTTTGGAGGAAAGGGGGTGATTAGTGTGACGCCACAGCCTTCCCCCCCCCACAAACGCACGTTCGGTGTCCAGACCCAACGGGTCTGCACTTGTCTATCTATCTATTATATAAAACTCTGTGGCTGTCATCCGTCTGTACGTCCAACGTTCTGCTCGACTTGTGCCACGCAGCCCATTGATACCGCCCTACGCCCACGCGGCGCGCGGAAACGCCGATATTTTTTACAGTTTCTAAAGAATTACGTTTATCTTTACGAATAGACAATCCTGATTAAATTTGGTCATGTTTATGTACACTTTTTAAAATAAAATACTTCTCCCCCCCCAAACCAAACATTTCAAAATGTTTAAAAAAACAGCTCAGCCATAGAATGTTAGTAAAGATTCCGTTGTGTGATGTCACAATGCACAATGGTCACATATGTCCAATCGGAATGGATCCATTTACATATGCCTTTGCAGCAGCCCCAGCCTCAGCCCCTCCCCCCCAACCACGCAGCCTGTGTCGAAGGGCGTCGCCACGTGTGTGGGGGTGATAGGGAATGGGGAAATTCCCACACATGTGACGACGCCCTTCGACACAGGCTGGGGGTCTGGGGCTGTGGCTGCTGCAAAGGCATATGTAAATTGGTCCATTCCGGTTTGTCATATGTGAGCATTGGCATTGTGACATCACAAAACGGAACCTTCATTTACATTCTATTGCTGAGAGCTGTTTTTTTAAACATTTTGAAATTTCCCCATTCCCTATCACCCCCACACACGTGGCGACGCCCTTCGACACGTGTGAAAAATCGGAATGAATCCTTTTACATATGCCTTTGCAGCAGCCACAGCCCTAGCCCCTCCCCCCCACCCCCGCAGCCCAATTCCCTATCACCCCCACCAACCCGAGGATTGGGGGTGATAGGGAATGGGGAACAGATGGACTGTCCCTACCCCTCATACTTCAACTCTCCCTCTCCACTCTTCCCCCTCTCTCCTCTCCCCCTCCCTCCCCTCCCACACCCTCTCTTCCCCCTCCACCACCCCTCTTCACCCCCATCTCCCCCCCACCCCCTTCCCCCCTCTCTTGCACCACTCCCCGCTACCCCTCTGCCCCTCACTCACCACTCTTCCCCTCTCCCTCCCCCCTCCATCTCTCCCTCTCTTCCACCTACTCCTCTCCCCTACCGCTCATCCCCTCTCCACCTCTAACATCCCCTCCCCCCTCTCCTGCCCTCACCGCTCTCCTCCCACTCCCCACTCTCCTCCCCTTCCCTCTCCCCCACCCTGCTCTCTTCTCCCTCACCAATCTCTCCTTTCCTCCTGCCCCTCTCCCCTCCCTCCCCCTCTCCTCTTCCCTCCCCACCCCGTCTCCCTCTCCCCTCTTCTCTCCCCACCCCGTCTTCCTCTCCCCCCCTCTCCCCGAGTGTGTTTGGGGGTGGTTAGTGCGAGTTTGGGGGGTGGTTAGTGTGAGTGTGATGCCGCAGCCCCCCCCCCCTCCCGCAAACACGCGTTGGGAAAACAGCCCGCCAACAGTCCCTCTGTCTTTAAGACGGAACTGCAGATGCTGGAAAATCAAAGGTACACAAGAAAAACCTGTATAACCTCAGCGGGTGCAGCAGCATCTAGGGATCGAATGAAATAGGCAACGTTTCAGGAGAAAACCCATCTAAGGATGGGCTTCAGCCCAAAGCGTTGCCTATTTCCTTCACTCCATAGATGCTGCTGCACCCGCTGAGGTCATACAGGTTTTTCTTGTGTACCTTTGATTTTCAAGAGATCAAGATCAAGATCAAGATTTCCTTTATTGTCATTCAGACCTTTCGGTCTGAACGAAATTGTGATGCCTGCAGTCATACACAAAACCAATAATATCAAAACATACAATAAACACAAATTAAAACATCCACCACAGTGAGTTCACCAAGCACATCCTCACTGTGATGGAGGCAAAGTCTTAGTCTCCGTCTCTTCCCTCCTTGTTCTCCCTCTGCGCTGAGGCGATCGATCCAGGCCGAAGATGCCGCCCTCCAGTCCAGCGGACCTCCGTGGTGATGTCGCCACGGAGGTCCGCTACAGTTCAAGCATCTGCAGTTCCGTCCTAAACAGCTCTCAGCAATAGAATGTTAATGAAGGTTCCGTTTTGTGATGTCACAATGCCCAATGCTCAAAGATGTCAAATCGAAATGGACCCATTTACATATGCCTTTGCAGCAGCCACAGCCCCTCCCCCCCACCCCCGCAGACTGTGTCGAAGGGCGTCGTCACGTGTGTGGCAATAGATAAAGAGGATTGGGGGTGATAGGGAATGGGAAACAGATGGACTGTCCCTACCCCTCCTACTTCAACTCTCCCTCCA
>CM075977.1:247010977-247185209 GCA_038087875.1 Malacoraja senta | reverse complement strand
AATACAATCTGGTTAACTTTCTTTAAAGCAACTTCATTTGTCTCAAAATCATACCAATGCCACTCTATCGTCTCCTCAACCATTTCCTACAGGGAGATGAATTGGCAGCGTTAGTTTTCTACCTGAATGTGCCAGCTTTCTTGCAGAAGTTGCCTGCCCGAAGTTGCATCTAATTCCTCCATCCTGATAACCTCCTTCAGCTGGTCACAGACCACTTCTCTGTAACACCTGCCTCAGGCGAACCACCATCTCACTTTGGGCATTTCCAGAAGCTTCTTCATGTGTCACCAATTGCGAGCACTTTAACTGATCCTGTTCAAAAGTGTGCAATTGTTCCAGATCCTTCTTCCACTGCGCGGCAACCTGAGCAGAAGATATCAAAGCAAATCTTTAAAAGCATTGTAATCCTATCTCGTTCACAATCCCACTGATCTGATACTTTCATTATTCCTTTGCAAGGGTGTTCTTTGTTCTGCTGAGCATGACCAATATCAAAAGAAAATTAAGGTGCACAGGCAGCAGCTCTATAACAGAGAGGGCACATACACACAATTTCTGAGGTATTTTACAACCAACAAAATCATGAAATAAACAGTAGCACCATTATTTTTTGATTTGCCCCATTAAATATATGATACCTTGGGCATGCAGCTTTATTAATAATAATATTAAATAACAAAGAAAGGAAACTCATCAATAGAGAACTTAAAAGTATGCTGATCTAAGCCTTGCTAGTGGTATGATGAAATGCTGTCCCTGTAATATTTTTTTAATGCTGTTTAGTGTGGTGGCTTAATTTTCTTTTTCTTCGATATTTCTTCAGAATTTGTTCTCTGTGTTCTGCTGATAAGGCAGGTGAGTTGTGGAAACAAAGAACTGCAGATTCTGCCTAGACTGAATGAAGGGTGTCGACCCAAAATGTCACCAGTCTGTGTTCTCCAGGGCAGCTGCCTGACCTGCTGAGTTATTCCAGCTATTTGTGTCCTTTTGAGGCAGGTGAGTTGGTAGTTTGAGAAGTGCTGTGCTCTCTCTGCTATTTATACAGGGTGCCTGTCATGTGATAGGATCATGGAGCTAGTCCCTTCGGCTCACTGAGTCCATGTCAGTCATTCAATTAATCTAACTTCCACCAACCTCAACCTTATGCATTGCTCTGTTCCCGCAGCCTTGACAATCTTTCCCCTTGAAGTAATTATTCAATTCACCATTGAAAGTTTATATTTCTGTCACTGTCACCTTTTTGTTTCTGCATTCCACATTCTGCATGAAAATGTTATTATCCCATCATGGAGGAATAAGACAAAATAATGTTTATATTCTTAAACTGCTGACCATGAGAGGAATAGATCAGGTGGACACACAGAGTCTCTTGCCCAGTGTAGGGGAATCAAGAACCAGTGGACATAGGTTTCAGATGAGTGGGGGAAAATTTAATAGGAGTGAACTTTTTCACACAAAGGGTGGTGGGTGTATGGAACGAGTTGCTGGAGCAGGTAATTGAGGCATGTACTTTCGCAACGTTTAAGAAACATTTATACAGGTACATGGATAAAGCTATAAAGTTTAAGCATGACTTCTTTGACCTTTGCCCAATTGTATTCATGCAATTCTGCAGTAAACGTCATCTGCTTTGACAGTTTTGATTTTTATAAACTTGGAATTTTGCCCATTTATCCAAGTTCAGGGGATCAATATCTATCTATCTATTATATAAAACTCTCTGGCTGTCATCCGTCTGTACGTCCAACGTTCTGCTTGACTTGTGCCACGCAGCCTTTGATACCGCCCTACGCCCACGCGGCGCACGGAAACGCCGATATCTTTTACCGTTTCTAAAGAGATTACATTTATCTTTACGAATAGACAATCCTGATTAAATTTGGTCGTGTTTATGTACACTTTTTAAAAATAAAATACCTCTCCCCCCCCCCCAAACCAAACATTTCAAAATGTTTTAAAAAACAGCTCAGCCATAGAATGTTAGTAAAGATTCCGTTGTGTGATGTCACAATGCACAATGCTCACAGATGTCCAATCGGAATGGATCCATTTACATATGCCTTTGCAGCAGCCCCAGCCCCAGCCCCTCCCCCCCCCCAACCCCACAGCCTGTGTCGAAGGGCGTCGTCACGTGTGTGGGGGTGATAGGGAATGGGGAAATTTCAAAATGTTTAAAAAAACAGGTCTCAGCAATAGAATGTAAATGAAGGTTCCGTTTTGTGATGTCACAATGCCCAATGCTCACATATGACAAATCGGAATGGACCAATTTACATATGCCTTTGCAACAGCCACAGCCCCAGCCCCTCCCCCCACCCCCGCAGCCTGTGTCAAAGGGCGTTGTCACGTGTGTGGGAATAGAGAAAGAGGATTGGGGGTGATAGGGAATGGGAAACAGATGGACTGTCCCTACCCCTCCCTACTTCAACTCTCCCTCCCCACTCTTCCCCCTCTCTCTCTCCCCCTCCCTCCCCTACCACACCCTCTCTTCCCCCTCCACCACCCTCTTCACCCCCATCTCCCCCCCACCCCCTTCCCTCTCTCTTGCACCACTCCCCGCTACCCCTCTGCCCCTCACTCTCCACTCTTCCCCTCCCCACTTCTCTCCCTCCACCCTCCCTCTCTCCCTCCACCCTCCCTCTCTCCCTCTCTTCCCACTACTCCTCTCCCCTTCCCCTCATCCCCTCCCCCCCTCTCCCCCCTTCCTGCCCTCCCCGCTCTCCTCCCACTCCAAACTCTCCTCCCCCTCACCCACCCTGATCTCCTCTCCCTCCCCAATCTCTCCCCTTTCCTCTTCCCCCTCTCCCCTCCCTCCCCCTCTCCTCTTCTCTCCCCACCCCCTCTCCCCTCTTCTCTCCCCACCCCATCTTCCCCTCCCCCGAGTGTGTTTGGGGGTGGTTAGTGTGAGTTTGGGGGGTGGTTAGTGTGAATGTGATGCCACAGCCCCCCCCCCCCCCCTCCCGCAAACACGCGTTGGGAAAACAGCCCACCAACAGTCCCTCTGTCTTTAAGATGGAACTGCAGATGCTGGAAAATCAAAGGTACACAAGAAAAACCTGTATAACCTCAGCGGGTGCAGCAGCATCTATGGATCGAATGAAATAGGCAACGTTTCAGGAGAAAACCTATCTAAGGATGGTCTTCAGCCCAAAGCGTTGCCCATTTCTTTCGCTCCATAGATGCTGCTGCACCCGCTGAGGTTATACAGGTTTTTCTTGTGTACCTTTGATTTTCCAGCATCTGCAGTTCCGTCCTAAACAGCTCTCAGCAATAGAATGTTAATGAAGGTTCCGTTTTGTGATGTCACAATGCCCAATGCTCAAAGATGTCAAATCGAAATGGACCCATTTACATATGCCTTTGCAGCAGCCACAGCCCCAGCCCCTCCCCCCCCACCCCCGCAGACTGTGTCCAAGGGCGTCGTCACGTGTGTGGCAATAGATAAAGAGGATTGGGGGTGATAGGGAATGGGAAACAGATGGACTGTCCCTACCCCTCCAACTTCAACTCTCCCTCCACACTCTTCCCCCTCTCTCCTCTCCCCCTCCCTCCCCTCCCACACCCTCTCTTCCCCCTCCACCACCCCTCTTCACCCCCATCTCCCCCCCACCCCCTTCCCCTCTCTCTTGCACCTCTCCCCGCTACCCCTCTGCCCCTCAATCTCCACTCTTCCCCTCTCCCTCCCCACCTCTCTCCCTCCCCCTCCCTCTATCCCTCTCTTCCCCCTACTCCTCTCCCCTTCCCCTCATCCCCTCCCCCCTCTCCCCCCTTCCTGCCCTCCCCGCTCTTCTCCCACTCCCCACTCTCCCCCTCCCTCTCACCCACCCTGATCTCCTCTCCCTCCCCAATCTCTCCCCTTTCCTCCTCCCCCTCTCCCCTCCGTCCCCTCTCCCCTCCCTCCCCTCCCTCCCCTCTTCTCTCCCCACCCCGTCTCCTTCTCCCCCCCTATCCTCCTCTCCCCAACCCCGTCTCCCTCTCCCCCCTCCCCCAGCCTGTGTGTTTGGGGGATGGTTAGTGTGAGTGTGATGCCGCAGCCGCAGCCCCCCCCCCCCTAAACGCAAGGTAAACAAAAAAATGAAGTATAAACTCAGCGGATGCAGCAGCATCTTTGGATCAAAGGAAATAGGCAATGTTTCATAACAAAACATCTGAAGATGGGTTTCGGCCACAAACATTGCCTATTTCCTTCGCTCCATAGATGCTGCTGCACCCGCTGAGTTTCACCAGCTTTTTTGGTGTACCAGTCTCTCTGTCTCTCCCCTCTCTCTCTCTCTGCCCTTCTCTCTTCACAGCCAGCAGCTCAACTCATGAACACCCGCTCAAAACGCGCCCCTTCACCTATCTCCCACATCCTCTCCTTCCTCTCTCCACACCCTCCTCTCTCTCCCCCTTCCTCTACCCCGTTCCTCTCTCCCCCTTCCTCTCCACCCTCCTCCTCCCCCTCTTCAATTTTTTTTAATTCTAACATTAAATTTTCTCTCTCTGCCCCCCCCCCCTCTAGACGCACCTGAGAGGTGAGGGCTATTCGTCAGTGGATAGGGTGGAGATGGGATAAAAGAAGCAAATTAAAAAATTAAGATAATATCAAGGGTTGTGATGAGTGTGTGTGTTTGTGGGTGCCAGATTCCCACCCCGCAACCGTGCTTTGGAGGAAAGGGGGTGGTTAGTGTGACGCCACAGCACCCCCCCACCCGCAAACGCACGTTCGGTGTCCAGACCCAACGGGTCTGCACTTGGTCTAGTCTATTATATAAAACTCTGTCATCCGTCTGTATGTCCAACGTCCTGCTTGACTTGTGCCACAGCCCCTTTGATACCGCCCTACGCCCACGCAGCACGCGGAAACGCCGATATTTCTTACCGTTTCTAAAGAGATTACGTTTATCTTTACGAATAGACACTCCTGATTAAATTTGGTCGTGTTTATGTACACGTTTTTAAATAAAATACTACTCCCCCCCCCCCCAAACATTTCAAAATGATTAAAAAAACAGCTCAGCCATAGAATGTTAGTAAAGATTCCGTTGTGTGATGTCACAATGCCCGATGCTCGCAAATGTTCAATCGGAATGGATTCATTTACATATGCCTTTGCAGCAGCACCAGCCCCAGCCCCTCCCCCCCACCCTGTGTCGAAGGGCGTCGTCACGTGTGTGGCAATAGAGAAAGAGGATTGGGGGTGATAGGGAATGGGAAACAGATGGACTGTCCCTACCCCTCCTACTTCAACTCTCCCTCCTGACTCTTCCCCCTCTCTCCTCTCCTTTCCCCCTCTCTCCTCTCCTCTCCCCCTCCCTCCCCTCCCACACCCTCACTGCCCCCTCCACCACCCCTCTTCACCCCCATCTCCCCCGCACCCCCTTCCCCTCTCTCTTGCACCACTCCCCGCTACCCCTCTGCCCCTCACTCCCCACTCTTCCCCTCTCCCTTCCCCTCTCCCTCCCCACCTCTCTCCCTCCACCCTCCCTCTCTTCCTCTCTTCCTCCTACTCCTCCCCCTTCCCCTCATCCCCTCCCCCCCCTTCCTGCCCTCCCCGCTCTCCTCCCACTCCCCACTCTCCTCTCCCCTTCCCCTAACTCAGCGGGTGCAGTAGCATCTTTGGATCTAAGGAAATAGGCAATGTTTCATAACAAAACACGTCTAAAGATGGGTTTCGGCCACAAACATTGCCTATTTCCTTCGCTACATAGATGCTAGTGCACCCGCTGAGTTTCACCAGCTTTTTTTGGTGTACCAGTCTCCCTGTCTCTCCCCTCTCTCTCTCTGCCCTTCTCTCTTCACAGCCCGCAGCTCAACTCATGAACACCCGCTCAAACCCCCCCCTTCACCTATCTCCCACATCCTCTCCTTCCTCTCTCCACACCCTCCTCTCTCTCCCCCTTCCTCTCCCCCCTTCCTCTCTCCCCCCTTCCTCTCTCCCCCCTCCTCCCCCTCTTCAAATTTTTTAAATTCTAACATAAAATTTTCTCTCTCTGCCCCCCACCCCCTATAGACGCACCTGAGAGGTGAGGGCTATTCGTCAGTGGATAGGGTGGAGATGGGATAAAAGAAGCAAATTAAAAAATTAAGATAATATAAAAGGTTGTGATGAGTGTGTGTGTTTGTGGGGTGCCAGATTCCCACCCCGCAACCATGCTTTGGAGGAAAGGGGTGGTTAGTGTGATGCCACAGCACCCCCCCCACCCGCAAACGCACGTTCGGTGTCCAGACCCAACGGGTCTGCACTTGGTCTAGTATATATATAAAAAGAGCTGCTATCCTTCTACCCAATCCTGGGAGACATCACTCTAAACCTCCCTCTCATCTTTTGCATTCATGTAACCACAGTATCTTCATTCTCATGGGCTTTAGTTTCACCACCAAGTCTGTTATGTGCCATCAAACCTTTCCTGCTTTTGAAAAACCTCATATACATCAATTGTTACTTCTTCAAAGCACTCAATCAAACATGATTTTGCTTTTCAAAAAATCTTTCATATACAGATTCATACTTTTCCAGATGCCAATTAATTTTTGTCCCGGGGGCACCGCACGATGGCTGCCTTGCCAACGGTCTGTCTTTGTCTTTTCCTTCTTTTGTGTTTTTAGTTTGTTGTAAAATGTATGTTTTAGTTTATTTTTAGTTTTGTATTATGTGAGGGGTGGTGGGGGAAACTTTTTTAAATCTCTTTCCTATCATCGTGGAGCTGGCGGCCTCTTGTTTGGGATTTCTAGAGCTCCAAAACCGCGGAGCCTGCAGACTTTAACATCTCGGAGCGGGCGATCCCTTTGCCAGGGGTCGGCCTTTGGTGCTCAAACCAGCAGGAGCTGCGGACTTTAACATCGTGGAGCACGCAGTCTCTCGTGAGAGACTGATTTCGGGAACTCCAAGCCGCAGGAGTTAGACCGTCCTGATGCGGGAGCTTTGACGTGGGAGCTCGATGGTTCGACTCCCCCGACTGCGGCAGGAAAGAAGATAAGACTTTATTGCCTTCCATCACAGTGAGAAACGTGAAGGAGCAGCTGTGGTGGATGTTTATATCAATTTTTATGTAGTTGAGTGTCTTGTTGTTTTTTTGGTATGACTGTATGGCAAACCAACTTCCTCGTACTGTATGTTGCAAAACATATTTGGCGAATAAATTACGATTATGATTATGATTATTGCCTTCAAATGTTTAGACTGACAGGCGTGAATTTGTTGAGTTTATCCATCTTTGCTCTTTGGAACAAGGACAATATAACTTTCAATCTTCAAAATCCTGTAACTGCCAACTTTTTTACTCCATTTTGATCGGGTTTTTATAATATGTCCTGTTTTTTAGTCAATATTTAATTGACCTTTTCCTTCACTGTATTATCGACAGTTTTTTCATTGTAAAGGCAGATGGAGTGTTCCAAACTGATTCTTCTGCCTCTTCAAGAAAATTTGAATTAAAAAGGTTTAATTAGGCTTATTCTTCTTTGGACTATACTTTTCTATCTACATTGTGACACAGCACCAGAGACCCCGATTCGATCCAGACTTCGGATGCTGTCTGTGTGGAGTTTGCACATTCTACCTGTGACCGTGTGGGTTTTCTCCAGGTAGTCTGCTTTTCCTCCCACATCCCAAAGATATGCAGGTTTGTAGGTTGATTGGTCCCTGTAAATTGACTCTCAGGTTTAAGGAATGGATGTGAAAGTGGTATAACATAGAACTAGTGCGAATGGGTGATCGATGGTCAGCGTGCATTCAGTGGGCCGAAGGGGCTGTTTCCATGCTGTACGTTTCAATCAATCAATTAAATTGTATTCAATTTTATCAAATAATTTAAAGAAACAGATGGAAACCAGCCCTTCGGACCACCTCTTCACGCCAACCATCAATCTCCTGTTCACATAGAAACATAGAAAATAGGTGCAGGAGTAGGCCATTCGGCCCTTCGAACCTGCACCGCCATTCAATATGATCATGGCTGATCATCCAACT
This sequence comes from Malacoraja senta, assembly GCA_038087875.1. Taxonomy (NCBI): domain Eukaryota; kingdom Metazoa; phylum Chordata; class Chondrichthyes; order Rajiformes; family Rajidae; genus Malacoraja; species Malacoraja senta. The sequence goes on along the minus strand of CM075977.1, from coordinate 247,177,258 downwards.
CGTATCCTGTACCTGCCTTCTCTCCATACCCCCTGATCCCTTTAGCCACAAGGACCACATCTAACTCCCTCTTAAATATAGCCAATGAACTGGCCTCAACTACCTTCTGTGGCAGAGAGTTCCAGAGATTCACCACTCTGTGAGAAAAATGTTTTTCTCATCTCAGTCCTAAAGGATTTCCACTTAATCCTTTAACTGTGACCCCTTGTCCTGGACTTCCCCAACATCGGAACAATCTTCCTGCATCTAGCCTGTCCAACCCCTTAAGAATTTTGTAAGTTTCTATAAGATCCCCCCTCAATCTTCTAACTTCTAGCGAGTACAAGCCGAGTCTATCCAGTCTTTCTTCATATGAAAGTCCTGACATCCCAGGAATCAGTCTGGTGAACCTTCTCTGTACTCCCTCTATGGCAAGAATGTCTTTCCTCAGATAAGGAGACCAAAACTATGCAATACTCAGGTGTGGTCTCACCAAGACCCTGTACAACTGCAGTAGAACCTCCCTGCCCCTATACTCAAATCCTTTTGCTATGAATGCTAACATACGATTCGCTTTCTTCACTGCCTGCTGCACCTGCATGCCGACTTTCAATGACTGGTGTACCATGACACCCAGGTCTCGTTGCATCTCCCCTTTTCCTAATCGGCCACCATTCAGATAATAGTCTACTTTCCAGTTTTTGCCACCAAAGTGGATAACCTCACATTTATCCACATTATACTGCATCTGCCATGCATTTGCCCACTCACCCAACCTATCCAAGTCACCTTGCAGCCTCCCCTAGCATCCTCCTCACAGCTAACACTGCCCCCCAGCTTCGTGTGTCATCCGCAAACTTGGAGATATTGCATTCAATTCCCTCATCCAGTTCATTAATATATATTGTAGATAGCTGGGGTCCCAGCACTGAGCCTTGCGGTACCCCATTATTCACTGCCTGCCATTCTGAAAAGGACCCGTTTACTCCTACTCTTTGCTTCCTGTCTGCCAGTCAGTTTACTATCCACATCAATACTGAACCCCCAATACCATGTGCTTTAAGTTTGCATACTAATCTCTCATGTGGGACCTTGTCGAGTCGAAAGCCTTCTGAAAGTCCAGATATAACATATCCACTGGTTCTCCCTTATCCACTCTACTAGTTACATCCTCGAAAAATTCTATAAGATTCGTCAGACATGATTTACCTTTCATAAATCCATGCTGACTCTGTCCAATGATTTCACCACTTTCCAAATGTGCCGCTATCCCATCTTTAATAACTGACTCTAGCATTTTCCGCACTACCGATGTTAGACTAACTGGTCTGTAATTCCACGTTTTCTCTCCCTCCCTTTTTAAAAAGTGGGGTTACATTAGCTAGCCTCCAATCCTCAGGAACTACTCCAGAATCTAAAGAGTTTTGAAAAATTATCACTAATGCATCCACTTCACATATCTATAAAAACTGTTGGTCAGTTTTTATGTTCCCTGCCAGTTTTCTTTCATAATCTATTTTCCCTTTCCTAATCAAGCCCTTTGTCCTCCTCTGCTGGACTGAATTTCTCCCAGTCCTCTGGTAGGCTGCTTTTACTGGCTAATTTGTATGCTTCATCTTTTGTTTTGATACTATCCCTGATTTCCCTTGTTATCCACGGATGCACTACCTTCCCTGATTTATTCTTTTGCCAAACTGGGATGAACAATTGTTGTAGTTCATCCATGCAGTCTTTAAAATGCCTTCCATTGCATATCCACCGTCAACCCTTTACGAATCAATTGCCAGTATCTTGGCAATTCACATCTCATACACTCAAAGTTACCTTTCTTTAAGTTCAGAACCCTTGTTTCTGAATTAACTATGTCACTCTCCATCCTAATGAAGAACTCAACCATATTATTGTCACTCTTGGCCAAGGGGCCACACACAACAAGACTGCTAACTAACCCTTCCACATTACTCAATGCCCAGTCTAGAATAGCCTGTTCTCTCGTTGGTTCCTCTACATGTTGGTTTAGAAAACTATCCCGCATACATTCCAAGAAATCCTCTTCCTCAGCACCCCTGCCAATTTGATTCACCCAATCTATATGTAGATTGGTCACCCATTATAACTGTTTTACTTTTGTTGCACGCATTTCTAATTTCCTGTTTGATGCCATCCCCAGTCACACCAGTTCTATGTTATCTTACTTTTGCATCCACTCCCTGCACACGAGAGCAATTTACAATGTCCAATTAACCTACAAACCAGCACATCTTTGGGATTTGGGATGACTTTGGGATTTTCTTTGTGTTAGATCTAAATAAGGCTGTCTCTCTTTGTCCTTTCTATTTCATTTCTCAGTTCCTCTGTCTATCCAGCTCCACATATAATTCTTCAATCACTTTGTCTCTATTTGTCAAACTATCCGTCAGTCTGGAAAATGGGGCATCAGCCTCTGAATCAACAGTGCTTTTATTTACATTCCTCTCCAATCAGTTTATCCCCAAAAAGCTTTGTGTGTTTTCATGATTCAAATTAAAAGTACCCAAATTGGAAAGAGGAAGAATTAGCTGTTTTCCCAAGATTCCCTGAGTTCTTCAAAAACAGATTATAAAACCACAAATGTAATGTCTCAAATTAACTAAGAAATAAGACATAAAGGCAGTAAGCTGAACGTCTGCTATTGGTAACGTGTTATCCTTTATTAAGTTAGAAGCAGCAGGACATTTAGAAAATAATAACACAATTGTGTAAAAATCAACATGGCTTTCTGAATGGAAATTATATTTGCCAAATTTATCCAAGTCTTTTGAGGATGTAAGCAGTAGGGTTGATACCGAGAAACCAGTAAATACTAGACTAAGTGGGACCCGTTGGGTCTCATGTTCACACGGGAGGGCTGGTCCCCCGACGCAATATTCCACCTCTCCACCAATTCCAATATTGGTGGCCAGTGGGGGGGGGGGGGGCTTTCTGGAGCGCTGGTATGGGTGTTGTTGGCTGCAGGGACTACTGGTCTCCAGAGGGCTAGTATGGACATTGTGGGCTAAATGGATTCTTGGGGTGGCAGCTCAGTCCCTCAAGCCTGATGTGCTGGCAGCTCACTCACGGCTGGTGGGCCGGCAGTTGACTCAAGGCTATTCCTTGAAATTCCATTTCAAGCAGAGTGCAAGGCCACCAAATTCCAATCGATTTTCTACCATTTCAAGCAGGGTGCAAAGCCACCAAATTCAAGTGCAGTTTCTTACCTCTTCGAGCAGGGTACAAGGCCACAAAATTCAAGTGCAGTTTCCTACCACTTCAAGCAGGGTGCAAGGCCACCGAATTCAAGTGCAGTTTCCAACCACTTCAAGCAGGGTGCAAGGCCACCAAATTCAAGTGCAGTTTCATACCACTTCAAGCAGGGTGCAAGGCCTCCAAATTCAAATGCAGTTTCATACCATTTCAAGGAGGGTGCAAGGCCACCAAATTCAAATGCAGTTTCATACCATTTCATGCAGGGTGCAACGACACCACATTCAAATGCAGTTTCATACCATTTCATGCAGGGTGCAAGGCCACCACATTCAAATGCAGTTTCATACCATTTCAAGCAGGGTGAAACCACCATAAAACCACACAAAACACCACACTCACAGTTCAGTACACATTCAGTGTGTACAGTTGATTCACAGCTCAGACAGAGTCGTGACCTCTCCCTCCCCCATCATGCAGAGACTGAGCCACACCCACATTTCCGGGTTTTATAATCCCTCCCCCTCCCACTGGAAAAGGTGTGGTCTTCATGGCGTGATTGACAGGAGAGAGATTCTCAACATTTTTTAAACACTAATAACACTTTTATTTTTCATTGATGGGAAGAATCCTCTGCACCTGATGAGCGGAGGGGGACTGAGTAAGATGGCCAAAAATCACAGCCGTAAGTGGTAGCGTTTTATCTAAAATCAATGTAGTGCAAACAGGAAGTTGTCAAGTTTAGACAAACAACCATTTGCAGTACCTTTTACTTCAACCAAAACCCTGAAGCAACTCTTTGCGGTGCCTTTTCACTTCAACCCAAAAACACCCAAACAACCATTTGCAGTGCCTTTTCACTTCAACCCAAAACCCCCAAGCAACCATTTGCAGTGCCTTTTCACTTCAACCCAAAACCCTCCCAAAAAAATTTGCAGTGCCTTTTCACTTCAACCCAAACCCCCCAAACAACCATTTCCAGTTGCCTTTTCACTTCAACACCAAAACCCCCCAAACAACCAATTGCAGTGCCTTTTCACTTCAACCCCAAACCCCCCCCAAACAACCATTTGCAGTGCCTTTTTACTTCAAGCCAAAACACCCCAAACAACCATTTGCAGTGCCTTTTTACTTCAACCCAAAACACCCCAAATAACCATTTGCAGTGCTTTTTCACTTCAACCCCAAAACACCCCCAAACAACCATTTGCAGTGCCTTTTCAGTTCAACGCAAAAACACGCTAAACAACAATTTGCAATGCCTTTTCACTTCAACCCTAAAACACCCCAAACAACCATTTGCAGTGCCTTTTTACATCAACCCAAAACACCCCAAACAACCATTTGCAGTGCCTTTTCACTTTAACCCCAAAACACCCCAAACAAACAATTGCGGTGCCTTTTTACCTCAACCCAAAACCCCCCAAACAACCATTTGCAGTGCCTTTTTACTTCAACCCCAAACCCCCCCCAAACAACCATTTGCAGTGCCTTTTTACTTCAACCCAAAACCCCAAACAACCATTTGCAGTGCCTTTTTACTTCAACGCAAAACACCCCAAACAACCATTTGCAGTGCCTTTTTACTTCAACCCAAAACACCCCAAACAACCATTTGCAGTGCCTTTTTACTTCAACCCCAAACCCCCCCCAAACAACCATTTGCAGTGCCTTTTTACTTCAACGCAAAACACCCCAAACAACCATTTGCAGTGCCTTTTTACTTCAACCCAAAACACCCCAAACAACCATTTGCAGTGCCTTTTTACTTCAACCCAAAACCCCAAACAACCATTTGCAGTGCCTTTTTACTTCAACCCAAAACACCCCAAACAACCATTTGCTGTGCCTTTTTACTTTAACCCAAATCACACCAAACAACTATTTGCAGTGTCTTTTTACTTCAACCCAAAACACCCCAACATCTATTTGCAGTGCCTTTTTACTTCAACCCAAAACCCCCAAACAACCCTTTGCAGTGCCTTTTTACTTCAAATCAACCATATTTTCAATTTCAAACCACATTAAGGCCACTCACTGTTGAGTAGACATGTGTTCAGTGTTGCTCAGAGAGACCCTCTCGCTTCCTCCATCTTGCAGAGACTGAGTGAGGCACACCACTTCTGGGTTTTATAGTCCCTCCCCATCCCACCAGCAGGGGCAGCAGAGAGAATAGCAATTTTTTTTTAAACATTAATATATCTCTGATTTTTCATCGATGGGAAAAGTCCTCTGGTCCAGTCCGGTGGAGGGTGGCTCTGAGAGAGTTGGCCAAATATGACGGCCGTAAGTGGCGGCATTCTCTCGGAAATCACATCGCAGTGAGTCAAAAGCGGTCAAGATCTTACTTTTAATATAGATGGTATTTTTGAATTTCTAAAAGGGACTCAATAAAATGCAGTACATAAGGCTGTTCCCCTAGATAAGAACTCATGGAGAGTGGGACGGTTAATCAATGGAAAACTAAGAGTCATGATGAGTTGAAACCTTGTACTTATTGGAGTGTAGTACAAATAAGTGCTAGCACAACAATTTATATTGTGAAAAGAAGCTGCTGCCTCATAGCGCCAGAGATCTGGGTTCAATCCTGACCTCAGGAGCTGCCTGTGTGGAGTTTACACATTCTCCTTGTGACCGTGTGCGTTTCGTCCAGGTGCGCTGCTTTTCCTCCCACATCCCTGCGGGTTTGCAGGTCAATTGGCCTCTAAATTGTCCCTAGTGTGGAGGGATTGGATGCGAAAGTGGGATAAGTAGTGTACAGGTGATCGATGGTCAATCTGAACCTTGTGGGCTGAAGGGCCTGTTTCCATGCTGTATCTCTAAACTAAAAGAACAAACGAAAAGTGTTGTGAACGCACTGCAGGTCAGGCAGAAGCTGGACAGAGAGAAAGTAAATTCTTCAGGTCAAACATTCGCTTCGTCAGATCAGGAAAAGTGAGAAAACAAGTTCAAATCAAAGATGGGGGTGACAGCTGAGTAAAAGGTTGGGATGCCCAGCTACAATTGTGCTACACTGGTTGTACTGTAGTCTCAAGGAACTGCAGGGGCAGGAATTTTGTGTAGAACACAAAGTGTAAGAGTAACTCAGCAGGTCAGGCAGCATCTCTGGAGGGCATGGATAGGAAACTTTGCAGGTCGGAAGAAGGGTCACCGACCCGAAACGCCACACATCCACATTCTCCAGAGATGCTGCCTGACCCGCTGAGTTACTCCAGCACTGCTGCACTGTGTATACTTTTGAATTATTTATTTAAGGAGGAATAACCTTGCTTTGTAAGCAAAGCAGAGAAGTTTCACTGGTTGTGATAAAGCTGCTGGGATAAAGTTGATTTATTACGAGGGATGATTGAGCAAACTACTGCATGCCTCTATTCACTGGTTTCACTATCACAATTCACTATTCATTTCACAAAATTCACTAATTTTCTTTTCTCACAGATTGGTAAATCTTTAGAAATCTCCACTCCGGAGAGCAGTGTGAGACTGTCACTGAACAAATGTAAGAGATTTTTAAAAATATACAGTGAAGTCCAGATTTAAGGGAATAGAAAATGCAGGCCCACCACACAACTGCTGAAAGACGGCTAAAGAGTAAAGTCTACTCCTGCAGCTAATTCTTATGTTTTGTTTTGTGTGCTTGTGCAGTGTTTGTGTGTGAGAGACGCAAGAGAAATTTAAAACTTTTTCAATGTTTTCTGTCAACATAGAAGTGATAATGTTTCTTGTTTGAATCACAACATATATATTTCAATTACTCAAGATTAAAATGAGACCCGAGATGCTTTCTTAAATGTTCCGAACATAAAACAGGCCACTGTGCGCGTTTCAGAGGTTTAGTTTAGTTTAGAGATAGAGTAGGGAAACAGGCCCTTCAGACCACCCAGTCCGCACCGACCAGCGTTCATCCATACATTAGTTCTATCCTACACACACTTGGAACAATTTACAGAAGACAATTAACATAAAAACCTGCACGTCTTTGGAATGTGGGAGGAAACCGGAGCACCCGGAGAAAACCCACATGGTCACAGGGAGCACATACAAACTCCGCACAGGTAGCACCCGTAGTCAGGATTGAGCTAGGGTCTCTGGCGCTGTAAGGCAGCAACTCGCTGCGCCAACATGCTGCCCAAAGATGATCTCATTAAAACAAGAGTCATGAAGGCTATATTCAGGACTTGACTGTGTAGATGGAAGGGTAATGTTTCCTTTCATTGGCCTATCTAGATCCGAGAGTACAGTTTCAAAATAGAGCATTGACGATTTCAGTTGGAGATGAGAAGAAATTTCTTTACTCCGTTTGCACTGAATCTTTTGCAACTTTCTACCCAGGAGGCCTGTAGACTCCGGCATTGAGCTCATTCAAGGCAGAGATAAATAGATTTTGCATCTTAAGGGAATCAGGGGATATTAGCTTAGTGCAAGGGAGTGGAGAAAGGCTTAAATATTGCCCATGATCTTACTAAATGGCAGAGCAGACAGAAAGGGCTACTGTTGCTTCTGTTCTCTGTCTAACACTTCACTGGCTCAGTAGTTTCAGCACACTCTGTGGAAATGAACTGAACATGTGCAGACTGGTAAAGTCTCCATTCAGCCGAGTCAAAGTCTTTTGCAAATAGCTAGTAAAGGGTCAGGCTCTGCACAAAGTGGACACTTAAATAAGGAAGGCATTAAAAGGCGAGAGGATAGATATATTCTATTCTATTGTGATACGTTAATGTGAATTAAAAAATATTAAGATAATTTGAGATATGAAAAGGTCAGTTTCCTGTGTGTAATAAACTGATAGATTTGACAGAAACAAGTTACATGCGTATGTTTACATATTTCTTCACAGGATTTGTGCATCAAAACTTATGACCTATCCTTAATTGGCCCTCAACCAGTTGGCAGGCTGGGCTCATTAAAGAGTCTGCTAAAATTCAACCACATTATTTTCCTATTCAGATGCAGGCCAGACCAGATACAGATAACAGAATCATCTTCTCTGAATTGAACCAAATAGCTTTTCAAACAATCCAGTCCATGGTTCCCATTACTAATACTGTATAATGTTTCTAGTAGCTTTATGGAATCAGAGATATGAAAAGGCTTCCTCTGAACTAATAAATAGAATTGGTTTTCACTAGCCTCGCGCATAGGTCACAATTTTCCCTTATCTGCATTTATTGTTGTCCCCTTGTTGAGGAAACTTGAAATTAATTCTCCAAGCTTTTCCAAGATAGTGACTCTTTTCTGGGATACAGTTGTATGGGTGCTGTTGACATACTAATCTGACTGTGCAGATTTATAAATAATTGAATGGTGATTTATTGTCACGTGCACCTCTGTACAGTGATTTTTTTCTTTTTGCATACAGTTCAGTGACAATCCTACATTTGGCACAATCATACTGAGAATCAGAGTGTAAAATAGAAGGTTTATAGGTAACTGGGTATTGAGGGTGTACGTCAATTATCCAAGCCTAGGGTGTATCAGAGATGACCTCAATCTTATCCACATTCTATGTCCATACATGCAATTTTTTATTGCTGAGGAGGAATCAACATCAGAAACTTTCTTACATACTGAATATATGAGAAATCACAGTGCCGTCCATAATGTTTGGGACAAAGACCCATGATTTACTTATTTGCCTCTGTACTCCACAATTTTAGATTTGTAATAGAAGAAAACACATGTGGTTAAAGTGCACTTTGTCATATTTTAATAAAGACCATTTTTATACATTTTGGTTTCACCATTCCCCCCCCCCCCCCCCCCCATTTCAGGGCACCATAACGTTTGGGACACAGCAATGTCAATGTAAATGAAAGTAGTCATGTTTAGTATTTTGTTGAATATCCTTTGCATGCCATGACTGCTTGGAGTCTGTGATTCATGGACATCACCAGTTGCTGGGTGTCTTCTCTGGTGAAGCTTTGTCAGGCCTGTATTGCAGCCATATTTAGCTTATGCTTGTTTTGGGGGCTAGTCACCTTCAGTTTTCTCTTCAGCATATAAAAGGCATGCTCAATTGGGCTCAGATCGGGTGATTGACTTGGCCACTCAAGAATTGACCATTTTTTAGCTTTGAAAAACTCCTTTGTTGCTTTAGCAGTATGTCAGGGATCATTGTCTTGCTGTAGAATGAACCGCCGGCCAATGAGTTTTGAGGCATTTGTTTGAACTTGAACAGATAGGATGTGTCCTTAGACTTCAGAATTCATCATGCTGCTACCATCATCAGTTGTATCATCAATGAAGATAAGTGAGCCAGTTCCTTCAGCAGCCATACATGCCCAAGCCATAACACCCCCTTCATCGTGTTTCACAGATGAGATAGGTATGTTACAATACTTACCTTCAGCGGCACTGCAATTCTACCACTGGCCGTGTGCGTGATTTTGGCGCCTATAAGGGGGGGGCGGGGTTAAAACGCGGGTTTCTCCTACCTTGTCCTGTATTATATTTCGTTGCAGTACAAGCGTTTACTGAAAAATCGTTCCTACGGGGGTTTTCTGTATTTTTTTTTTTAATTAAATCGACAATGTCAGCGCTGGAGTCATTTTAAAATCAGCTTCGAAAGCCGTCAACGCCGACAACGGGGACGGATTTCACACACGGGACAGGTAAACGAAAGTAGTTTATTTTAATGTATAAAAGTGCTTCTTAAGAAGCCTTTAATTCATATTTTTTAATGCGAAATGGTGATTCTTTTCCCCGAACTAACGGCAGAATTTTTCATGCCAATACGGGGTTAAATTCACCGCAAATCAACATTCCAAATGATCGCGTTCCAGAAAACCTCACTCGCAAAATGATTTAAATGGCCATTAATTTACAGGTATTAAACATTCAATTCCTTCCATTTGGCCTGTAAATCCATGACAATGAGATTTAAAAATTATGTTATATTGTGATTTCTTGTGTGAATGTTATTTGGACACTTAGGCTATTTAAAAATGTTAATCTATTCTTAAGAAATTGATAGATGTTTAGATCTAGTAATTGAATTTTGTAATTAGCTACAATTAGGTAACTAACTAATTATATGCTTTAATTTCATGTCATCTAAGTAAGATTGTTTCATATTTGTTTCAGAATGCTTCAATCTATAATAACTGAAAATTTCTTTCAGTTCTCTTAATTTTTAAGAAATTTATGGGGTTTTGACTGTCCTCGATCACAGCTTTTGTGTTAAGTCAATGGAAAAGCAATAGGGAACAAGATGCTAATTTACGAGTATGAAAATGGCCATAACGTTTTTAATACTGAAGATATGAAAGTGAATTAGGTGTCAAATTAAACTTCTTTTTATGCTTTATCTGATGGGATAAATTGCAGGCTTTATTTTTTAAATCTCAAAATTTTGTAACATTGCTAGATGAGGTGGTATGTTTTGGATCTTGGCCATTCCTTCTCTCCTCCATACTTTGCTCTTGCCATCACTCTGATTTAAGTTAATCTTCATCTCATCTGTCCACAAGACCTTTTTCCAGAACTGTGGTTGCTCTTTTAACTACTTCTTGGCAAACTGTAACCTGCCCATCCTATTTTTGCAGCTAACCAGTGGTTTGCATCTTGCAGTGTAGCCTCTGTATTTCTGTTCATGAAGTCTTCTGCGGACAGTGGCCATTGACAAATCCACACCTGGCTCCTGAAGAGTGTTTCTGATCTGTCGGACAGGTGTTTTGGGGATTTTTCTTTATTATAGAGAGAATTCTTCTGTCATCAGCTGTGGAGGTCTTCATTGGCCTGCCAGTCCCTTTGCGATTAGTAAGCTCACCGGTGCTCTATTTCTTCTTAATGATGTTCCATACAGTTGATTTTGGTACGCCTAAGGTTTGGCTGCTGTCTCTAACAGTTTTATTCTTGTTTCTCACTCTCATAATGGCTTCTTTAACTTTATTGGCGCAACCTTGGTCCTCATATTGATAAACAGCAATAAAAGTTTCCAAAGGTGATGGAAAGACTAGGTGCTGAGAGCTCTCTTATACCTGCATTAAGGAGGCAATTAAACACACCTGAGCCATTCAAAACACCTGTGAAGCCATGTGTCCCAAACATTATGGTGCTCTGAAATGGGGGGGGGGGGGGGCTATGTATAAACACAGCTGTAGTGTCTACATGGTGAAACTAAAATGTATAAAAATGGCCTTTATCTGACAACGTGCACTTTAACCACATGCAATTTTTTATATTACAAATTTCAAATTGTGGAGACAGAGGCAAATGATGGGTCTTTGTCCCAAACATTATGGAAGGCACTGTAAATCTGTGTCTCCGCACAAGTCTGTGCATTGACTGGTTAAATGAATTAAATGAGATGGTGAACATTTTCGAGGACGTGTCAGGCAATGAGATGATCACAATGTTTACCTTATTATTGCCAACTGGGAAATTTTGCCTTGGCTTGATTTCGGGCTTTGGCATTTAAACACCTTCAAGAACTTGTAAAGACTTTCTGTTGCAAATATTGACAAAGTCTTTGATTAAACACCTGCCATTCATCTCTTCCTAATGGCTCCACTATCACCTTTCACAATGATCAGATTGTACTAAAACCTTTGTTTTCCCGGTTTAACCCCTTCCAGCAGCTGTCTCCAACCCTCCCCTCCCTTGGTTCCATTTGCTTCCTCTTTTTTCTCTCTTATGCCTCCATCCATCATCTACCTGCCTATCTTCCCACTCGATCCCTTCCCCTACCTGGTTCCATCTGTTTATCATCCTTCACCCCTCCTCGGTTCACCAATCATCTTTTGTGTCTGTCTCACCATCAACATTACACTGCCTAGCAACCCTCTCCACTCTGGGTGCTGATGCGGGGTTTCAGCCTGAAACATTGTCCATTCCTTTCCCGCCACAGACATGCCGAGTTCCTCCAGCAGATTGTTGCCTAGCTCCTGATTCCAGCATCTGCAGTGTCTCGTGCCTCCACAAACCAATAATTTAGTGTGACATTCCAAGGAATTAAGATCAGCAGACTGCAAGAGGTTCAGGTCCAGTATAAATGCACTATTCAGAATATAATTTTTTCATTGTGCATTTCCCAGTAGTCAACATACTCCATGCTTGGACATTTTCAAATGTCTTAACAGTGTTGAAAGAGTGAGCAGCTATAGATGGTTGTTGTTTAAAATTTAGCTATTGTTTAAAATACAGCCAGGAAACAGGGCCCACTGAGTCCACAATGGCCATCGATTGCCCGTACATAATAATTCTATATTATCTCACTTTCCATTTGTCACCTTACACAGTAAGGGCAATGTACAGAGGCCAATTAATTTACAAAACCACATGTCTTGGGACGTGAGAGGAAACAGGAATACCTGGTGGAAATCAAAGAGGGCACAGGGAAACATACAAACTCCACACAGACAGCAATGAAGTCAGGATCAAACCCGGATCTCTGTTGCTATGAGGCAGCAGCTCTACCAGCTGCGCCAGAGTGATGTTGTTGGAGTGAGCACAGCTAAAATCAGATCAACAGCCATTAAATATTGGAAGAATGCTGCTCACTAATAATGGCACCAGGCTAATTGGACACAAGCCCTTCCTTCCCAACTCAACTAAAGAATCCAATGCTTCAACACTGATGCCAATAATCATGGGAGGAGATGTTATCACATTATGTGTCAGTAGGCAGAAAAAGAGTTTTCAAACACAATGGCTGACAATGATGAATGAATTACTATGGAGTAAACCACATATACCTGTGGTTGCATTTAAACTATTGAATGTGAAATGGCCACTGATGGGGAAGCAAAACTGATTACAGTTCTAATAAATGCCACTTATACAACATTGATTATTGCAGCACAAAATAGTATCTCCCATAAACATTGACAATGTTAGCACAGCATTACTTTTATAATGAATCTCTGATAAAAAAACACATCTACAATCTCCAGTGCTCATGCATGGTATGAAATAAAATTTGTCTTCAAACACAAAATCAGAACTCTGTAATCCTAATAAGCAAGAGAATAAAAGTGAAATGGAACAGTCATTAAAAAAATTACAGCTGAAACTTCAATGGGACTTACTTTCTGTCAAACAAATCCTGTTATCTTCTCTCAAAGCAAAATCACTTTCATCATTCTGTCAGAAAGCCACAATTAACTCTGATTCACATGCACAAAGAGGATTGTTACTTTCAGAGGTGTGGATTTGATCTAAGGGAAAATTAAGTCTGTAGAATTAATGGGCACAAAATAATATCTCAATTTGTACTCTCGGGGTTAGCCACCTGCACAGCTGCAGACAATTTGTCAATGAAATTGACTTGGATTTTATGCTGCTGTATCGTTATCTTAGATACAGTGTCACTGGTGGGTGAGGATCAATCAGAAAGAATGAGGAAGATCAGGAGAGTGGTGGGGACTGGAAACGATGGGAAGTGATGCATGAGAATGTGGGGAGGTGAAGTGATAGGATAGGGATAAGCAGCAGACTGATGTTATCAATGGTTCAACGTGGCATTTAGCAAAGCCCTGGTGAATCTTCTCCAGGTATGGAAAACATAGAAACTAAGTGCACGAGTAGGCCATTCGGCCCTTCGAGCCAGCACCACCATTCAATATGATCATGGCTGATCATCCAAAATCAGTACCCCGTTCCTGCTTTTTCCCCATATCCCTTGATTACGTTAGCGTTAAGAGTTAAATCTAACTCTCTCTTGAAAACGTCCAGTGAATTGGCCTCCACTGCCTTCGGTGGCAGATAATTCCAGATTCACAACTCTCTGGGTGAAAAGGTTTTTCTCATCTCAGTCCCAAATGGCCTACCCCTTATTCTTAAACTGTGACCCCTGGTTCTGAAGTCCACCAACTTCAGGAAATTTTTTCCTGCAATAGCCAATCCAATCCCTTAAGAATTTTATATGTTTCTATAAGATCCCCTCTAATCCTTCTAAACTCCAGTGAATACAAGCCCATCAACCCATTATTTCAGCATACGTCAGTCCCGCCAGCCCGGGAATTAACCTGGTGAACCTACGCTGCGTTCCCTCAATAGCAATAATGTCCTTTCTCAAATTAGGAGACCAAAACTGCACACAATACTCCAGGTGCAGTCTCACCAGGGCCCTGTACAATGGCAGTAGGACATCCTTGCTCCTAAACGCAAATCCTCTTGCAATTAAGGCTAACATGCCATTAGCTTTCTTCACTGCCTGCTGTACCTGCATGCTTACTTTCACTGACTGATGTACATCCAGGTCTCGTTGCACATCCCCTTTTCCTAATCCGACACCATTCTGATAATAATCTGCCTTCCTGTTCTTGCCATCAAAGTGGATAACCTCACATTTCACGTTCAAAGCAGACTGAAATGGAGCCAGGAAGTAATTCTCTGCGTAACTTTTAACTAAAAATCAGTACAATCCATCCTTTTTTGTATTGAATATTCTCTATTTGTTTGAATGCTCATGCATTAATATCACTTTCCTTATACGGTAGAGTATCTGAAATACAAACAGAAACAGGCTATTCAGACCCTTGCACTTGCTCCACATTCAATACGGTCATGATTGATCTTATATCTCAGCTATGCTTTCCTGTGTAAACCCACATCCCTCGATTCCCTTAATATAAAAAAAACATTGAGTTCTGGATTCTGAGAGAGAAGATATACGGCTGCTCCTCGACCTACGATGGGGTTACGTTCCGATAAACCCATCGTAAATCGAAAATATCGTAAGTCGAAAACACATTTAATACAATATGATACGTTGACCGGAAGTGACGTGCAGCTCGCTGTCATTGCCCAGCGTTTGCACCATCGTACAGTCGAGATATCGTAAGTCGAAGCATCGTAAATCAGGGAACATCTGTATATGCATTTGAGTAAGGATCTGAGTGCTAAGATCAGTTGGGCAAGTAGGCTGAGGAATGGTTAATGGAGTTTAATGCAGATAAGTGCGATGTGTTGCACTTTCGGAAGTTAATCCAGGGCAGAACCTTCACAGTAAATGACAGCAGCCTGGGTAGGGTTGTAGAGCAGAGGGATCGAGGAGTGCAGGTAGATAGTTGAAAAGAGGCATCATAAGTAGATAGAGTGGTGAAGAAGGTTTTCGGTAGATTGGCCTTCATTAGTCAAGGCACTGCGTAAAGAAGTTGGGAAGTTATGTTGCAGTTTTACAAGATGTTGGTGTGGCCATATTGTGTTCAGTTTTGGTCACCCTGCTACATGAAAGATGCCATTATGCTGGAAAGAATACAGAGAAGATTTACGAGGACGTTGCCAGGACATGAGGGCCTAAACATAGTACATAGGTTTAAGGTGAAAGATTTAATAAGAACGTGAGGAGCAGTTTTCACACCGAAGGTGGTGGGTATAGGGAACGAGCCGTAATTGCGGTGGATACTATGACAACATTTAAATGACATTTGGACAGGTGGAGTGATAGGAAAGATTTGGAGGGATATGGGCCAAACGTGGGGAGTTGGGGACTAGTGTAGATGGGGCGCCTTGGTCGTCATGGGCAAGTTAGGCTGAAGGATCGGTTTCTGTGCTGTACGACTCTATGAATATATTCAGCAAGTGAATTGAATTCTAAAGAATCACCAATTTCTGGGTGAATTACATTTTGTTTGTCTGTCCTCAGGTGTGCCAAACCTTTGTTTTGACACTGCGACCCTTGTTTTGGACACCCCAGCCAAGCTTGCAGCTACCCAGTCTATTTGTACCAGGGCCGGATTTACGTTTAAGCTTCATAAGCTTAAGCTTAGGGCCTCGAGATCTAGGGGGGCCTCGGCTTTGCTCCGCCAAGGTGTATAAAACTTTTGACATCGTTACAAAACCTACCATCAGTGGCGCTGTGCTTGCGATTCCGGAGGCTTTGGTGGTATGGGGGGGGGGGGTTAAAATGCAGGTGAGGTTTATATTCGTTGTCGGAGAGGAATTTGCTCCAAAGATCCTTGGATCTTTGACCTCACCACCCAACTGGGGCCTACCCACCTCGCCACCGCACCAGGGCCTATTCACCTCGCCGCCCCACTGGGCCCGCCGAACATCGCCACTGCACCGGGCCCATCGAACATCGCCGCCTCACGGGGCCCATCGAACATCGCCGCTGCACCGGGCCCATCGAACATCGTCACCGCACCGGGCCCAACGAACATCACCGCCGCACCGGGCCCATCGAACATCGCCGCCTCTCGGGGCCCATCGAACATCACCGCCTCACGGGGCCCATCGAATATCGCCGCCGCACCGGGCCCATCGAACATCGTCACCGCACCGGGCCCAACGAACATCACCGCCGCACCGGGCCCATCAAACATCGCCGCCGCACCAGGGCCTACTCACCTCGCCGCCTCACCGGGCCCACCAAAACTCGACGCCCCACCGACCATCCGCCAACCGGGACCTCCCACGCTTCGCCCGCTGACCCGGACTCCACTCCCCGCGATCTTCCGCCTTTGACTCCACCGACCCTCGCCACTCCACCGCTCTCCAGCACACCGCAGCCGTCGCCTTAACTGCATCCTGGGCTCAGCACCGGGCCTGAAGTTTCCACGCTGCAGACTCCAACTCCCCTGGGTTTGACTGTGCTGGTTCCTAGTTCCAGTCCCCCCAACCCTGGTAACATCAGTGGCTGTTCCACTGGGTCTTCCCCATCCCCCTCAAACCATGTGACCCCAGCTCTTCCCCACCCACACTACAGTCCCCATACCCCTTCCCCCCTGACCACCCACCACCCCCCCACCAGACATCGCCTCGGCCTCAGTCCACTCACCTGCCTTCCTCCGGCCCCAACCCCCGTCCTCAGCAGAGGTCTCACCTTTGTCCCCCTCCGTACCCACCTCAATGAGTTCCGCGCCCGCCGCGATTTGGAGCTCTTCTTCCGTCGCCTCCGCCTCACAGCGTTCTTCCATGGGAAGGAGTCCTCGCCCCCCATTGACGATCCCTTTCCCCATCTCCAACGGACCCCCTCCTCTCGAGCCCCCCGCAATGGGCGGCCCGATGCTCAGGCCCTCTCGCCAGGATGATGGAACTCCGACATCGGAACGGAAGACCCTCAGCGGCTTGGACTTCTGAATCGGCCACTTCCTACCGGAGACCGCAGCTCCCGAAGTCCACAGGCTGAGCTGGGCGGAGATTCACGCTGGCGGCCCTCGGCAAAGGGATCCCAGGGCTCCGCGATGTTGAAATCAGCTCCGCAAACCACAGCTCTGATGTTGAAGCAGCAGGCCCAACACTCCGGAGCTACAAACGGCGATCCAGGTAAGGCATCGCCCGCTCCGCGGTGAATCCAATATGTATTTTAAAACCAACTGTTTAATGACAACATACAGTAGGATCTAAAAGTGTCACACTGTCACTGTCGGGTAGTCATGGTCCTCTAGTCGTGGGGGTGGGGGATTGGAAGGGGGGGGCCTCACAAGTGAAATAGCCTAGGGCCCCTCTTCATCTAAATATGGCCCCGGTTTGTACACTTAGATTATACCCTTGTAACGATAGTACAGGCTGAGTCTGCTCAATCTCTCCTCACGTAACAAACCAGGAATCAAACCAGTGAACTTGCTCAATTGTGTGCAGTTTTGGTCCCCTAATTTGAGGAAGGACATTCTTGCTATTGAGGGAGTGCAGCACCAGGTTAATTCTCGGGATGGCGGGACTGTCATATGCTGAGAGAATGGAGCGGCTGGACTTGTATACTCTGGAATTTAGAAGGATGAGAGGGAATCTTATTGAAACATATATGATTATTAAGGGTTTGGACATGCTAGAGGCAGGAAACATGTTCCTGATTTTGGGGGAGTCCAGAAGCAGAGGCCACAGTTTAAGAATAAGGGGTAAGGCATTTAGAATGGAGATGAGGAAACACTTTATCACACAGAGATTTGTGAGTCGGTGGAATTCTCTGCCTCAGAGGGCAGTGGAGGCCGGTTCTCTGGATACTTTCAAGAGAGAGCTTGATAGGGCTCTTAAAGATAGCGGAGTCAGAGGATATGGGAAGAAGGCAGGAATGGGATACTGATTGTGGATGATCTGCCATGATCACATTGAATGGCGGTGCTGGCTCGAAGGGTCGAATGGCCTACTCCTGCACCTATTGTCTATTGTCTATCACAAGTGTATCCATCCTTAAGTAGGGAGACTAGACATGTCCACAATGTTCCAGATATGCTCCACCAGAGCAGACTGAAGATTCAAAGGTGTCCTTAATGTCTTCTTAAAGACATGTAACATCCTCAGCAACTCCTGGGCATCTCTGGCCCATGAGGACACAGGATGCAAAGATCATGCAGCTCCAACAACAGGGGTTCGATCCTGAACTCTGGTTCTATCTGTGCAGAGTATTCATCTTCTTTTTGTGGCTGCATGAGTTCCCCAAGGATGCTCCTGTTTCCTCCCACGTTCAAAGATCATGCAGGTAGGTAAACTGGCTATTCTACATTGCCCCAGGTGGACATGGAGGGGACAAGAATCCTGGGGGGGGGGGGGGGGGTTGATTGATGCTCACATGAGAATGAATAGGTTACAATGACATGTGGGGGGAATAGGATTGATGAGATTGCCCTGAGAACTAGCATAGAATTGATGGGTCAAAAAGCCTCCTTCAATATCATAAATGAAATGAAAATGTGTGTTCAAAATGAAGGGTGTCACTGAGTACCATGGGTCCTTGTGACAGGAGCATGCAGAAGCTCAGTTCAAAGAGATTACGTACCCACCAGTCATCTGTGGAAGAGCCTGCAGTTCCCAAAGATTTGGACCTGAAACAAGTCATCCTCGATCCCGCCGACGAAAAGTACGAAGAAGATACAATTTTGCCCTTTTGACTTGCACTCAAATCCTTGTGCAATAAACACCAAAATACCACTTGCCTTTTCAATTACCTGCTAAACCCACATACTGTATTAACATTCAGTGATTCATGCACTGGGATACACAAGGTCCCTCTGTTATGAACACCATAACATTCAACCTCACACAACTTTAAAAAAAAAAATACCCTGCCTTTGTTCTATCAAACATATGATTTTTATAAACAAATAAAGCATTCCAGATTTATTTTGTGTCCTTGTATGCAAATTATTCAAGAATTAAACCTCTGGCCTGAATGGTGGTGACCACATGGGGGGGAAAAAAAGGAGCTGCTGTGACATTTAGCAGCAAAAGATCATGCAAAAGTGAAAGGTACCATTCCACAAGCTTCATCAAGCATATTATTGCAGGCTGTTTTTAAAAACAAGCCCACAGCAATCTAAGGAAACACACATTTCAAGCATTTGTCATGCATCATCTAGCAGCACTTTGACCGTGCCAAGCTAGTGAAGTAAAGCTGAACAGAAATAATACAACAGAGCCCATTGGGAATACTCTGTCTACAAATTGGACTGTGCAACATGCATGTTTTTGTGGGCCACCAATCAATTTCAGTGGAAAATAAAATTGTTTTTATGGGTCCTTCATGCGCCTGCCATTAAGTGCACAGAGGATTATAGAAGTGCTTAATGATGCTCGGCAGCCTACAAACCATGTCTGGACATCACTGCTCTAACATTCACTAACATTCATACGCATGAATGACCATACATGGACAGCTCATGCAACGATGATCTTACACCGTTTGACTTATGTTGGGAGTCTGCAGGTGGACCCACATTAAGGTCAGTCCTTCTGACAACACAGCCAACAGAATGCCCTTCCTCAAGGCAATCCCTTGTCCCAACTCCACTCACCAATTTGCTGACCCATACTCATTCCTCAACTAACACTTGTCCCTCAATTAACTCCCATAACCATGATTTCCTCCATCCCATTCCTGACTACATTCCAACACACACTTCAATTCATGATTTTTATAAACAAATAAAGCATTCCAGATTGATCAGCACGGACCCCAAAAAACCTTGCTAATCCCCATCAATCCTTTTAGCCTCCCCCCCCCCTCTCTACCTACTCTCCAGGACTCAAGTCCTTGTCATCCACCTGGCCCCAAGCTTATCTCATTTTCTCCATGCACTCTGCAAAGAGGAAACCTGTGTAGTTAAAACCCTTGAACGTGTAAGGATTGTTAAACAGCACACAACGCCTTGGAATGTTACTGTTCTTGTTGTTATAAACCCAATTCCAGGAATATTCAGAGACGTCAGAATCTCCCATCAGAATTTCCCGTCCCAAGATCACTCACATTGCTCAATATCTAGTTGTACAACTGCAAAACGAAACACAGGAATACAACATATGGGTCCTCCTCCAATTTCCTGGCAACTGGTGGTACAGCACCTCCTTTAATCCGGACAGAATTATGAGAGCGCTTAAAATTCCCTCGGATGTCACCCTGAAAATGTGGCCCCCACACTAGCTAGGTAAGGTGGCCGATCTCGACCTCATCGGGACTTGCGAGGCTGATCGGATTTGCCCCCTCGACCAGGGCTCTGGAACTCCGGCCCTGTCGAAGCCAGCAGGTCCATTCCCATAGCTGACTTCGCAGGCCGATATCTCAGCCCTTCAGCAGCCTAGGCAGACAGTTCTGGTACCATTGGACTCCTCTCGGAGGCTGCGACCTGTATTAGTCCAGCAAAATGGATAATCCAGAAAGGCACTGAAACCAAGGGTGCCGGAAAGTCAGTGGTGGCCTAGATATCGAAAAAGGAAATCAGCAGCATTTTACAGTTTAAAAAAAACTCCAGTTTGGTAGGCATAGCTGTAATCTGCTGAGGAAATGTCCAGGATTCTTAGTAGAAAGCCCTTGATTTTTTTGTTTTGCAAAATAAAATTCAAGATTCACACATGGATTCGTATTCTAATTAATATGGCCTTCATGAATTTACTTGCCAGATTAATTTCCAACATTCACTCTCTCAATTACACAGCATAAGATTATGGCTTCTTGACATACCTCGTCATCTACATTCTGCACGAGGAGCTCGGCTTCTCTGTCCTCTTGTTGCTGCTTCTTATAGAGTGCTTCCATCTTATACCTGGTGTCTTGGTTACTTTGAGCTGCTAATATGGCTAACATCTCTTCATGCTCCATACTCAGCCTGTTCTCCGTCTCTTCAAACTGTTCTCTGAAAATAATTTTGAATCTTTCCTCTAAAAGGGGCGAAAGGTCTTTGTTGTGCTTGAAACTCCTGAGCAACAACAGAATTGCATCCAAGTTCCGTTTTTTGCGATTATATTCCAAATCTGTATCCATTTGTATTGTATTCAGTACATGCAAGCTGTTGGACAGAAACTGAGTGTTATATTGTGTCCCATTTAAATTATGAGGAATTAAGAAAAGTAAATCAGGAATAAAAATAATTAATACTGGAATATTAAAACATAAATTGAAAAACAATAAATGGGAGACTGCAGTTCCAAAATGCAGCATGGAAACAGGCCCTTTGACCCACCGAGTACATGCTGACTATCAATCAGCAGTTCACACCAGTTTTATGTTATCCCAATTTTTCATCCACTCCCTACACACCGGGGGCATTTACAGAGGCCAATTAATCTACAAAAAACCCGCACGTCTTTGGGATGTGGGAGGAAACTGGTGCACCAGATGGAAACGGTGACAGGGAGAACGTGCAAACTCCACACAGACAGCAACCGAGGTCAGGATCAAACCCAGATCTCTGGCGCTGTGAGACAGCGGGTCTACCAATTGTGCCACTGTCTGAAGGTTTTTGGTGCAGAATGAGTGAATCATATTGTTACAGACCAAAGACATTACTGCCTGTAACCTCAACTGGAGCTATCACAAGTACTGGTATGTTGATTCTATATTTTTCTAACCCGTTGAATATTCTATATTTTTCTAACCAATTGAATATTAGCAGTGATCTTGATTACTGGTTATCTTAATTCATCTTGAGCACTCAACAGTAAATTTGGGATTGAACTCAAGGCGAGCGTGATTTAATGTTGAGTTTGTTTCAGGGTACAATAGGTTTGCATTGGAAAGTGAAGCAAATGGTTCTGAGGTGGATCAGAAACTCTCAGATAGGAATAGGACTTAATGAAACTTGCTAGGTTTGAAATTTATCCTGGCAGTACACATGAACGGTGGAATAGTAGAGTTGTATTGTAATTCTGGAATTCAGTTTTACATTTCATTATTTATCCATTTTTAAAAATATTTTCCCATATTCTCTTGAATATTTTCTGCGTAAATTGCAATGATGTCAACCACGGGAGGTGGTGTTGAAAAGAGACCAGTGCATTTTAGACAGTAAACAATGTAATGACTATGTGGCAATAATGAAAGCATTGGGTGGTGAATGGGGTAATAATCAAGATGGCTGCTTCAGAAAAAAACAAAGTGTTGGAGGAACTCAGCAGACCAGGCAGAATTTATAGAGGGAAATGGACATTCAACATTTCGATCGGACTGATGGAGTGGAAGGGGGGGGGGGGGAAGAACCTAGAAAAGACTCAAACCTCTTTTTCAGCTTACTCTCCTCTACTGCATTAGTCTGAAGAAGAGTCCTGACCCAAATATTAATTTCCTTCAATTTATGTTGCCTGACCCACTGAGTTCCTCCAGTGCTATGTTTTTTGCACAAGATTCTAGCAACTGCATTGTTTCCAAATGTTAGTTTGGCCTGAGTGTTAGGCAACTTCCATTGTATTTTTGGAAAGAGAATTCCTTCATGCGGTACATGTTTGGGTCTCAGATAGCCATGGTTGGGGACAAAAGGCTCCAACCTTTGGCGTGCTTTGTGACTTTGGTGGCTGCTATTTGTATACCTTGTGTATGCAAGCTAAGAATCTCACTGTGCCTCGACACATGTGACAATAAAGTATTCCTATGCCTTCCTATTCATGTTGGACAAAAATGCTGGATAAATTCAGCGGGTGCGGCAGCATCTATGGAGCGAAGGAAATAGGCAACGTTTCGGGCCGAAACCCTTCTTCAGACTGATGCAGGGTGGGGGGGGCGGGAAGAAGAAAGGAAGAGGAGGAGCCAGAGGGCAGAGGGAGAGCTGAGAAGGGGAGGAGACAGCAAGGGCTACCGGAAATTAGAGAAGTCAATGTTCAAGCCGCTGGGGTGCAGACTGTCCAAGCGGAATATGAGGTGCTGCTCCTCCAATTTCCGGTGGTGCTCACTCTGGCCATGGAGGAGGCCCAGGACAGAAAGGTCGGATTCGGAATGGGAGGGGGAGTTGAAGTGCTGAGCCGCAGGGAGATCAGGTTGGCTAATGCGGACCGAGCGGAGGTGTTCGGCGAAACGATCGCCAAGCCTACGCTTGGTCTCACCGATGTAGATCAGCTGACATCTAGAGCAGCGGATGCAATAGATAAGGTTGGAGGAGGTGCAGGTAAACCTCTGTCGCACCTGGAACGACTGCTTGGGTCCTTGAATGGAGTCGAGGGGGGAGGTAAAGCGACTGCTTGGGTCCTTCTTCTCCTTCTCCTCCTTCCTATTCATGTGAGCAATAAATACAGTTCAATTTCTGGGTAATGGTGACCACCCAGAATATTGATGGTGGAGCCTGGGCCATATAATGCTATTGAATGTCAAGGACAGGTGATCAGACCCTATTTTAGTTGAGATATTAACTGCCTTACACTTTTGCTGCTCCATTTATATATCTATGTCCGAATGTTGTCCAGGTATTTCCGCACGCACACAGGAGGGGTTGCTGGCGTGGTGGCAAAAGCAAGGAGACGGGCCTTTATATACTGAGAAATTGTGAATGGAACTGAATATCGTGCAATCGGCAGTAAACAAGATAAATACTGCTTTTACATTTGTTCTATCAAATGCACGTGTTTTAAATGAATAAAACGCTATCCTTTTTTGTATATTTCTGAATTCTTCAGGAATTAATCTTCTGAACTGTACAGTAGTGACCATATGGAGAAATAGGTTAATAGAGTTTGTGTGGCATTTTGCAGCAAAATATCACATGAAAGTATTGTGAAACATTGTCCAATCATCAGAAAACAATGATTGAAGGAAGATTGGGTCTACGAAGACGCCGGATCAATTTTCACAGTGATATTCCACAGTAAATCGCAGATCATTTTGTGCATGTTCAGAGATCAGAATATGTTTAGGTATTAAAGGAAACAAACGGTATGGAATCAGTGTTGGAAGATGGTGCTGAGATGGAAGGTCATCCATGTTCATGATCTTACTGAATGGTACAGCAGGCACGAGAAATTAATGGGCCTCCTCCTGCTTCTATTTCTTATGTTCTTCCATTTCTTATGTAATTGTTCTTGTATGTTTCATGAAAGAAATATGGAGAGACAAAGAGAGCAAGTAAAAGAGACAGGGAGTCAAGAAGAGAGACAAGAGATAGCAAGCAAGAAGACTGGATAAACTGCTCTGAATGTGATTTCCTTGTATATCATGGGTTATCAAATATAAGGGTGTTCATTCAATAGTTGTGTGGGGTCAGCTAAAGTGTTGCCTTATAATATTTTACCTGCATGATGTTCTGCTCTTGCATAAAAGCTCAGAATTGAAGTGCATCATCCTTAAAAATAAGACTAATTTTTACCAGCAATTGTACTTTATTCAAAGAATTGCCGGAAAGGTTTTGATCTTTCGGGTCAATAGGAATACTGCACTGGAAAGCAGTTGCATTAATGAACAATATGCCACCATGTACAATAGACAATAGATACAATAGACAATAGGTGCAGGAGTAGGCCATTCGGCCCTTCGAACCAGCACCGCCATTCAATGGCTGATCATGGCTGATCATCCCCAATCAGTACCCCGTTCCTGCCTTCTCCCCATATCCCCTGACTCCGCTATTTTTAAGAGCCCTACCTGGCTCTCTCTTGAAAGCATCCAGAGAACCCGCCTCCACCACCCTCTGAGGCAGAGAATTCCACAGACATACGATGTACGATATGAACAGGATTATAAGACCTTGTTCAAGAGTCGAAATAAATGATCTGGGTCTTTTTCAAAATGCATCAATATCTATATGCACATACAAAATAATAAATTGAAATTCAAAAGCAGCAGAGGCCAGAAAAGTGAAGTACATGAGTACGTTTTTTGGACGTGAACTTAATTTAACACACCACCAGTAGCAAACACAGATACAAATGTATAACAAATAAGCATCCAATTATGGAAATTAGGTCATAGAAGAATGGAATTCAATCAATTAGACAGTTAGAGTTAGATAATGCCAAAGATTCTACTACAGATAAACATAATAAGATAATACTACTGAAATTTAAACTTAATCGAATTTTATCGGCAAGAGTAATAAGATTATTCCAAATTACAAAACAGGAACATTTTGAATTTGGTGACAAACCACATAAGCTATTAGCTCGTCAATTGAAAAAAACAAGAAAAGGGAAATACTATAACTAAAATTAAATCAGAGAAAGATGAATTACTAATATTACCTAAAGATATTAACAATAGATTTGCTCTATTTTATCAAAATTTATATACATCTAAAACTAAAATAGAAGATAGTAAAATTATAAATTTTTTAGATAACTGTAATCTTCCAAAACTTGATCTTTCGGAACAAGAGGAACTTGGAGCTCAGATTACACTCGAAGAAATAGGTGAAACAATAAAATCGTTGAAAAATGGTAAGACACCTGGACCAGATGGTTTTAGTAATGAATTTTATAAAAGATTTCATGAGATAATGACTCCATATTTATTTAATCTATATACTCACGCTTTTAAAGAAAAGAAACTACCTGAAACATTAGCAGAATCAACTATTAAGCTTATTCAAAAAAAATATAAAGATTTAGACGATCCGGGCTCATATAGAGCTATATCACTTTTAAATACAGACCAGAAAATTTAGCAAAGACTTTAGCAAGAAGATTAAGTAAATATATTAGTAAATTGATAAACCCTGATCAAACGGGGTTTATACCCAAAAGAAATTCATTTAATAATTTGAGACGCCTGTTTAATATAATGTACTCACATAAAACGGAGGAAGAAGATATATCAATTGTTTCTCTGGATGCAGAGAAAGCATTTGATCAGGTAGAGTGGCAGTATTTATATAAAGTACTGCAAAAATTTAATATGGAGAGAATTTTATTGCATGGGTAAAATTATTATATGATAAACCGATGGCAAGAATATTAACCAATAATATGTTATCTCCAAAATTTCAATTATCAAGGGGCAATAGGCAGGGATGTGTGTTATCACCCCTGCTATTTGCCCTTATGATAGAGCCCTTGGCTGAAAGTATAAGAATTCATCCGAATATCCAGGGTTACAATACTAGGGACTCAAATAATAAAATTTCATTATATGCAGACGATATACTTCTATATATTACAAATTCACAAACGAGCATACCAAATTTATTAAAATTAATAGAGGAATTCGGGTCCTTTTCTGGATATAGAATAAACTGGAATAAAAGTGAAATCATGACGTTAAAACCCCAAGAATCTACACACTTATTGAAGTTCCCCTTTAAAATTGCAACAGAAAAATTTAAATATTTGGGTATTCAAATTACTAGAAAATATAAAGCATTATTCAACGCTAATTTTATGCCTTTATTAAATAAACTCAATACGCTGATTAAATTTTGGAAAACACTTCCTTTATCATTAATAGGTAGAATAAACGCTATAAAAATGATCTTTCTACCACAATTATTATACCTATTTCAATCTATACCATTATATATACCAAAATATATATTTTTAAAATTACTCTAATATTACTAATTTTATTTGGGATTATAGATCACACAGAATTTAAAAAAAACACTTATGTAAACCAAAAGATGTCGCGGGACTTTCACTCCCGAATTTTTTGTATTACTATTGGGCAGTGCATATTAAGAATATAATTTATTGGTTGGACAGTTCTACCCAACAGACAGAATGGATAAGAATGGAGAAAGAGGATTGTTTTCCTTGTAATATAGGAACGATCCTCTTCTCCCCGAAAAAACTGAACAACGCAATATATAAGAACCCAATTATACACGATACAATAAGAATTTGGAAACAAATAAAATTATCTCTAAAATTAAGAAATTTATCATTGTTAATGCCAATAGCGAATAATCCTTTATTTAAACCATCTCTTACTGATAAAACATATAACCAATGGGAAAGAATGGGAATTAAAAGGATCGGTGATATGTATGAAATGGGAAATCTATTATCATTCCAACAATTACAATTAAAATTTAAACTGAAAAATAACCAATATTTTAAATATCTTCAGATTTGCGATTTCATGAAGAAATACATACAAGGATATCAAAAAATAACTTTTGATTTACTGGAAGAAACAATGAATATTAAGGCTGACTCACAGAAATTAATATCATATTTATATATTAGTATTTTAAATATAGACCTACCATCGACAGAGGTACTTAGAGAAGAGTGGGAACGGGAATTAATGATAAAAATTACGAAGGATACATGGGAAAAGTATTTGATATGTATATATACACAAATGTTCGATTAATGCAAGACATAATTTAATTCAATTTAAAATTTTACATAGATTATATTATTCAAAAACTAGATTGAATAAATTTTATCCAATTATATCCCCCATTTGTGATAAATGTCTATCCCAAAACGCAACTATAACACACTCTTTTGTTTCCTGCATAAAACTTTATAAATTTTGGAGTGATATTTTTGAAATATTTACAAAATTATTCAAGATAAGAATGGAACCTAATACTGAAATGATTATATTTGGAGTAATGGAAGATGGGAATAAATTGAACACATCTCAAAATTTATTTTTTAATTATGGTTTAATAATAGCAAAAAAACTAATACTTAAATTTTGGAAAAATACACCAATACCAACGCCAATATACCAATACCAAAATGTGGATTTCAAGCATGTTGGACACCGCACATCTTGAGGAAATGCGATTCCTCCTAATAGATAAATCAGACCAATTCTTAACGAGTTGGTCTCCATTTGTCGTCTTTTTGGAATCATATGGTGCAACACTATTGTAGAAGCTAACTGTTCCAGGACTGGGTGAGGGATGGTCAAGATTATAAATAATGATCTCCTTACTTTTCTTTTTTTATTTTCTACTCTCTTTTTTCTATTTTCTTTTCTTCAATTTTCTTCTTTCACTCTTTTTTCTTTTTCATACACTATATATCTCACGTTTTTCTATCTTTTATTATCTACTTTCTTTTTCTTATTCTTCTTTATTATAATAAAAAAAATAAGAAGCTGTACATAAAATGTATTATGTCAATATATATTAGGCACTTTGGTGCCATATGATTGTACTTACTTCTAATAAAATTAAAATATAAAAAAAATAAAAATAAAAAAAGGAATTCAATCATCACATCTTTGCAAATATTAGTTGAAAAATTTGGTCTTTCAGTGCAATTTTTGGGTGTTATTGGACTTCCGAAGAGGCATAAACAATTTTAGTGCCAATTGTGTTGGAAGTGTATTTATTGTGGATATTAGTAGATTATGAAGAGCAGACAGACAGTATCAGTTAGCCTACAATGCTGACCAGATACTTCCATGTGCAAATTGGGTACAGTACTACAACAATGGAAAGTTGAACCAGAAGGGAGGACTTCTTCCTCTCCATCATCCCTCTTTCTAATCAGCTCTGTGTGTTTTTGATGCCATTCATTGCAATGCTGTGAATGTGCTACGTTAGCTACGAATGTGCTACATTTTGTTCATTTTCATTCGGACAAAATGAATGAAAGCAGGAAACAGCACACAAAACTGAGCATGGGAGAGAGACATAGTTTATGAGAGAGGGGAAAAGGGGGATAGACAGCAAGATGTAGCTAGAGAGCAAAAGAGCGAGAGTGAACATGTACGAGAGTATTGCAATGTAACGACGCATTTGAAAATTAATTGATAAATTTTACATTCAGCAAATATTTTTCTTTGAAATATAGCTACATTTGTACTTCAGAAATATCAATTCTGCAAAATTCAACATAATGGATGATGCAATTATCTCCTATGGTGATGCTTGCTGGTGCTTGCTGAAAGATATACATTAGCCAAGGCATCAGTGGGACCACCTATGCTCTTCAACAAACAGCTGGTGGATGGGGTTTTTTCTAGCCAAATTCGTTCATTACTTCAGCAAGTGATCTGAAAGTCTCACTACAAAATGGAGGGTGCCCTTGGGCCAAATGATGAATGCGAAAGAGAATTCAAACAGCCAATTGTTGATTTTTCATTTATACAAAGGATCTGATGCCAGCTTCATGCAGGCACAAAGAATCCTTCCAGTTAGTTATACCACACAGAGGCAGGTCCTTCAGCCCATCATGTCCATGCCGATCGTTTTGCCCATCTACCCGCATTCCTTTAATGCCTTTTCCATTTAGTTGTATGTCTAAATACCTCATAGATAGTCATTGTTTCTGACTCCACTTTCTCTGGCAATGTGTTCCAGATATCAACTACTCTGTGTACAGAAATTAGCATATAAGATCCTCTTTAAGTCTCCCACCCTTCACCTTCAAACAATGCGCTCTTTTTGATACCCTTATCATGGAGAAAATATTTTTGACCATCCACCCTATCTACACCTCCCATAATCGTATATAATTCTGATACACTTCAGTCTCCTCGGCTCCAGGGAGAAAAAGCTCAGCCTTTCCAATCTCTCCCCATACGTAAAGTGGGAAGAGTACATTACTTTATGTGCTTGAGAGACTTGTGATGCCTGAGAAATTGGTGTTCAACAGTTCAAAGTTACAAAGTTGCTGTCGTTCTAAATTGAAGTGTATTCAGCTCTAATGTGGCACAGGCAAAGATTTATTTGGATGTTTTAAGTAATGACTGTTATTCCACAAAATCCTGAATCAAGTTCTGTGGGACAATAAGCATCAAAATGGTTTCACAGCGGTTCAATAAAAATCAAACTTGTCTTAACTCTGCCTTGTTTTACACACTGCAGCATACATCAAACTGTTGGATTTTGTGATTTAGACTGGAACCAATTAAGTCACCATGAGTTCTCGCACAATTTCTATTGAATTGGAGGGGCATGAATTAGTTAATGAGATAAGATGTGCTAATGTTTCCCCCAGGGTTGTGATATTGATTGTATGCCACGCGAATTGATCTGAAGCCTCCGAGCAACATCATGATTAAAACTGCACCGGCGTCGTCATTATCATCTCTCTTTGGGCCCAAAGTAGTACATTTTTCTTAGTCAAACTAAAGAATAATTTGTCACAGAGCATGTTATCTTCCTAAATTCGTCTTCAATTATTAACATTGTACTAGTCAAAGATTTACTTGGAAATATTTTAACGCAGAACTCTTACTCATTCAATGCACGTGTCATGTTCTGTGGGTCTTCAAGCAGCAAAATGTCAATCACTCTGTCCTGAAGTCGAATATATTCCTTTAAGCTCTTTGCTCCATCATCGGTTACTGAGGAACTTGCATTTGACTGCTTTCTCTTTACCTGTTCAAAAAAGCGCAAGTTGCATAGTTTAGCACACGTGAATGGGAATGGCACACAAGATGTTTAAATCTGCCAACTGGATGCAAAACCTCTGCTGGACCGAGCACACAGAGCCCGGCCGAATGCTGCCGCCCCTCCAAGACATCTGATATTGAAGGTGCACTACGATCATGTTTTAGAAGAGATTTTGACGAAAATTGCCACCAACAGAAATTTAACATTCCAAGGCGACAACATTCGTATTTTCAGAGATTACCCTGCTGAGGTTGTTAAGAGAAGAGCACACTTTAATGACACAAGAGCAATTCTCAGGAAGATACCAAACCTAAGATTTGGACTGCTGTACCCTGCCAAGTTGCGAGTTATCTACAAGAATACAGAAACTTTCTTTACTGATCACAAGAAAGCATTCGAATTCGCTCGGAAGACTGAAAAATCCTTGGGGGGCTGAATATCGTCCTATGGCTTTAATAGCCGGCAGAGAATAGACTGGACTTTAAGCTGTTATAACCTAAGATCTAAGTTGGCTGAACAAGTTAATTTGCTATTAATTATTACTAATTATTACTAATTATTACTAATAAAAAATTATCATAAATTACTATAAAAAAGAAACTTAAGCAATACTTGATTTATGTTTAACTTTAACATTTAACTAACACTTTTTATGGGAGAAAAACTGTCCTACTGTTGGATTAATTTCCCTTGGGCCTGTCCTGTTTGCCTCCCCTTTTTTAATATCATTTTTTATTGGATTTTTTTTTTTTTTTTTTAAACCGGAGCTAGTGTTATTTTTACAAAAGCCACGGAAGTCGCTAGATTTTTTGCCACATTAGAGTGGCTTTCACTAACTACACTAACCGTAGATGTAGTTTTTGTTGTTTTTTACTTTTCCGGCACTCTTCTAATTCTGTACTCACTTTTCTTATTTCTAATTTTTACCTCACTATTAAGATTTTTTTTTTTCTTTAGGAGACACTTTCAGGAGAAAGATCAAATAGATCCAAAACCGATCCATCCTACAGTCAGGTGGAACGCTGTGTACATTTACTTTTCTACAGACTATTTAACCCATAAAATGCAAGACACTACTATGAAAATTGGGGGTAAAGGAATTACATTCTGTAGTCGGAATGTCAAGGGCGTTAATGAACCAATTAAAAGAGGTAAAGTACTAACACATTTAAAATTACTTAAGGCTGATATAATGTTCCTTCAGGAAACCCATCTTAAAAATGAGGCACATAATAGATTGAAAGCCAAATGGATTGACAAATCATACCATCCATTATTCTCTTAGAAGTCAAGAGGGGTAGCTATCTTAATTCGTAAGGGTTTACCATTCAAACATATCTCATCTATCATTGATACCGAAGGTAGATATGTTATATTAGTGGGTGAATTGCACTCAACAAGATTGACATTGGTTAATATATATGCACCAAACTTTGATAACCCGTTATTTTTTAAGAAAATATTTAATACTATCCCAGAATTTGGAGAGTATAATTTGATAATTGGAGGAGATTTAAATTATACAATAGATCCCTATTTGGACAGATCGTCAACTCAAAAGAAAATCAAATCCAAGACATGTGAACTATTAAATTCATACATAAACACTGCCAATATTAAAGATGTTTGGAGAATTGAAAATCCCTCAGGGCGAGAGTATTCGTTTTAATTCTCCAGTGCACAAAACGTACTCAAGAATTGATTATTTTTTAGTGGATTCCAAACATATTCCTTATACGTATAATTCAAAATATCGTAACATTATTATTTCCGATCATTCTCCTTTAACTTTTATGGTAAAAGTACAAGGAATATCAGAGAAGCAGACACACTGGAAATTCAATCCACAAATTCTAAATGACAGGGTACTACCTCAACACGCAGATTAAAATGTTTTTTCAGACGAATGACCTTCCAGAAATATCTGCTTCCCTTCTCTAGGAAACATTTAAAGTATTTGTCAGAGGGTGTTTTATTGCATTTCAAGCTTCTCAAAACAAGAAGAATCGAGCTAAACAACATGAACTAGAAAGAGAGATAAGACATAGAAAATGCGATTGCTCCTTTTATGATAAAACATAACAAAATTGCAGCTCTCAAATATAGGTTAAATCATATACTCTCAGCTCAAATTTTAAGTCTATTCCAGCATACTAAACAAATACACTTTGAATTTGGCGATAAACCACAGAAATTGTAGCTCGTCATCTCCGCAAATTAGAGGAACGAACAATCTACAAAATCAAATCAGATAAGGGAGATTTGCTCACACTACCTAAGGACATTAATGATAGATTCGTGCAATATTACCAGACACTATACTCCGCAAAAACAACAGACAGCTCAGTGAACATGCAAAATTTTCTGCAGAAATGCAACCTCTCAGGTTTAAAGGAGAGAGATAGAGATTTATTGGGCACAGAAATAACATTAACAGATATTGAAGAAACTATCAGATCTCTGAAAAATGGGAAGACCCCTGGCTCCGATGGTTTGAACAATGAATTTTATAAAACATTTAGTGACCTGGTCTCCCCACGTTTACAGACTTTATATAGCTACGCTTTTAAACAACAGATATTGCCACAAACTCTGACTGAATCAACAATAACACTTATTCCAAAAAAAGATAAAGATCGTATAGAGCCATAGCCCTTTTAAACACTGACCAGAAGATACTAGCCAAAATTCTAGATCACAGATTATGTTTGGTGATCCACAAGTTAATACATCCCGACCAATCAGGTTTTATCCCGAAACGATATTCATTCTATAATCTGAGACGTTTGTTTAATATAATATATTCAAATAGAATATTAAATGAAGATTTATCAATCATTTCATTAGATGCTGAAAAAGCATTTGATCAGGTGGAATGGCCCTACCTTTTTTCTGTGATAGAAAAATTTCATCTCGATGAAAACTTCTGTTCATGGGTGAAACTCCTATATACAAACCCAACAGCTAGAATATTGACAAATCAAATGTTGTCACCTAAATTTAATTTATCCAGAGGGTGTAGACAAAGGATGTCCACTTTCCCCGCTCTTATTTGCCCTTGTTATAGAACCAATCGCAGAGTATTAGATCCCACTCAGAAATTCATGGGTATAACACTAAACATACAGTTAACACATTTCTTTATATGCAGACGATGTATTATTATACATCATAAACCCAGAAATTAGCATTCCGAGTTTATTAAATCTCATAACTCAATTTGGTGCATTCTCGGGATATAGAATTAATTGGAATAAAAACAAAATTATGCCAATAATGGAACAGAACCCGCTTATACTTCAACAGTATCCTTTTAAAATTGCCAATGAAAAGTTTAAATACCTTGGAATCTATGTGACCAAGAAATATACTTCTTTATTCAAATCAAATTTTCCTCCTTTACTTACTAAATTACACAGAAATATCCAATATTGGAAAACACATCCTATCTCTTTAGTTGGTAGAATTAATGCTGTAAAGATGATTTTTCTCCCACAATTATTATACTTATTCCAATCAATTCCGATATATCTTCCAAAAAAAATCTCCAAAAAATTTGATTCAACTGTTACAAATTTTATCTGGGACTATAAGAACCACAGAATAAATAAAAGACACTTATGCAAGTCCAAAGTTAATGGAGGATTAGCTTTACCAAACTTTCTATTTTATTACTGGGCAGTTAATATTACAAATATAACCTTCTGGTTGGATGACACTGATCAACAGCCAGACTGGCTAAAGATGGAGAAGGAGGACTGCTTACCTTTTGAAATAGGCTCGATTCTTTTAGCTCCGATTAATTTGAATTAAAAAACATACGGGGAAATCCGATTATACATAGTGCTATACGTATGTGGAAACAATTAAAACCTACTCTAAAATTGGGTATTTTATTGTTTTTTTCTCCCGATTGCAAATAAACCTTCTTTCAAACCGTCTTTTTAGATAGAGGATTTGTCCAATGGAAAACCCATGGAATTAAAATGGTGGGAGACCTTTATCAAAAAGGCATTTTTCTCTCATTTCCGGAATTAAAGCAGAAATACGAGTTACATGCTAATAATCAAAAAGGCACAAGGAACTGTGGATGCTTGAGTCTTGAGTGAAACCAAAATTGCTAGAGGAACTCAGTGGGCAGGCAGCATCTGTAAAGGGATTGATTAGGCAATGTTTCAGGTTGGGACCCTTCTTCAGACTTAAACTACAGTATTTTGTCTGAATGGACTGCAATAAATTGATTTAAAGATACACAGGGAAACAGGCCCTTCAGCCCACCAAGTGCATGCAGACCATCAACCACCCATTCACATTAATTCTATGTTATTCCACTTTTGTATCGACTCCCTACACACTTGGGGGAAATTAACTAATTCAACAAACTTGCATATCTTTGGGATGTGGGAGGAAACTAAAGCACCTGGAGGAAATCCACAAAGAGAATGTGTAAAATCCATACAGAGAGCACCCAAAGTCAGGATCAAACCCGGGTCCCTAGCACTGTGAGGTTGCAGCTCTGGCAGCTGCACCCCCGTGTCACTCTAAAAAAAAGTCTTGACCTGACAAGCTGCATAGATGCTGCCTGACTGGTTGAGTTACTCCAGCACTTGCACAGCATAGAATCACTGGTTCCATTTATTATGAGTCTATAATTCTGCATTAAGGAGAATTTAACAGATTTTAGCTGGAGGACAGGAAAATCTGCCTCGAGGATGCTGTAATCCACAATGCAAAGTACACTGTAAAACAATGTGTTCATTAACTGACCTGCTGGAGAGAAGGGATCCTGCCAGTTACCCTTCTGATATGGAAGGCGGTGATGAGAATTAAACACACCAAGGCCAAAGAAACGATGAATGCCACAATAAATCCAGCAAAGTGTATGCCGTGATTTGAAGAAACCTGCAAAAGAAAAATGTAAAATAAAACACTTTAGTCTTTCTTGAACAAAACTGGAGTGGCGAAAACTTTTCATATTTGCTTTTGTTTTAAAGTCAAGATATTGCACTATAAAAGTACAATTAACTTTGGTTTTGTAATGTACATACACCTCAAAACAGTTACTTATTTTGAGAATCACATACATCACAAATAACTTGCACCAATAATATTTTATGTATGGTTAACATCAATAGAGTTGTGCTGTTTAGCTAACAGATTTGACAGAGAATTCTTACCCCTAATGATAATTTCTCTGTTAGCTCTATGAATTGTTGCTGACCTCCATTCCAACACCCAGCAAGCAGGAGAATAGTACATTATTGTGCTGCTAGACCGGGTCTAGTTTTTGTTTTTTTTAACTCAGGGTCACTAGGATCAATGGCTTACAGCAATGTAGAGTTATGGAAGTCTTCATTCAGATTATAGGTGAGTTCGAAGAGTAGCTGTGGACCTTTGTTGTTTAGGGCATCTGCTGCCTTTGTTGTTCATGGGGTATACGTTGTAGATTTTGGTCCAGTTGAGTAATTGCAGTCCATTTTAACATTGGTGCACAGAGCTCCGGTGGCAGAGCAAGTATGTGCTTAGAGTGGTGAATTGGATATCAATCAAGCAGGCTGCTTTTTCATGAATGCGACCGAGCTTCTTGAGTACTCAAACTACACTCACTCTGGCAAATGGAAAATCTCCCACTTTGTGTCCTCGGGAGTCAAAAGTTGGCCAAATGAGACAGGATATGCAGCTATTTACATGAACCTGTAGCCATAGAATTTATACGACTAATCCTATAGATATTTTGATCGCTGGTAATCCCTGGGACATTGAAGTTGGAGGACTCGGTAACCATAACACTCTTGAGTGTCAAGGTTGGGTGATTAAACTGTCTTTCTGGAGATGGTCTCTGCCTGGCAATTGTGTGGTTTACATGTTACATTCAATTTATCATCCCATTTCTCAAATGTTGCTCAGTTCTTGCAGCATGTAGACATAGACTCCTTATTTGCTGAGTAATGAAAAGTAAAATTGGACATTGCGCAATCACCAGTTGGCATCCCAAATTCTGACATGATTCAATTGTGGGCAGCAAGATAGCTAGAAAACTCTTTCTGCAAAGGTCTTAGGACTGGGATGAATGACCTCCAAAAAAACAAATACCTTTCTTTGTGCAAGATATGTATTTAATCTCAATTCCCCAAGTGCTTCTGGATCCTCGGATTTGGCAGCCTGTGAAGTTTCGCTTTAAACAAATCAAGATAATCAAGAATATAAATTCTTGCTCTCAACTTACCCGAGGTCGCTGCTTTTACCATCAGTATGAAATCTGCCCGAATGGGTCCAATCTGTATTTGATTACCCTGAAAGGCAGGATTTTAGATTTTAATTAACATACTTTACATTTTGGTCAGCTGTAAAGGTGTCAATTCATTCCAAACCAACTTACAACCACGCAGTAACAAAATGTTTCCCCAAATATAATGAGGGGAAGGGAAAGCAAGGAAAAAGGTGAGGCAAAAATCAACCTTCCTTCTCATTGGAATGAGCGTGATCCAAGTCCCTAGTTATTCCCAGGTATGGAATTCAACACAGGCAACAACTGATGCTAGAAGTCCATCACCTAGTGGAAGAGGCCCTGTGGTCTGCCCAGAACTTCTCACTTAAGGGGCTGTCCCACTTGGGCGACCTAATCCGCGAGTTCTGGCGAGTTTGCCCTCGACTCTTACTCGCAGCATGGTCGACACGAGGTCGTAGGAAGTCTTTGTAACTCTCCTTCATGCTCCT
Source organism: Malacoraja senta (assembly GCA_038087875.1). Lineage (NCBI taxonomy): Eukaryota > Metazoa > Chordata > Chondrichthyes > Rajiformes > Rajidae > Malacoraja > Malacoraja senta. The sequence goes on along the minus strand of CM075977.1, from coordinate 247,139,966 downwards.
GAGTAGTCTCCGTGTACTCGAGGCCTCAGCTAGGTCGCGGCGTATTTTTCAACATGTTGAAAAATGCCAGCAAGTAAAAAAAGGTTGCCATGGAAAAAACGATACTTTTTTTACTCGTAGGTTTAGTCGTAGTAGGTCGGCATGTTAGTCGTAGGTAATCGAGGGTAGTCGAAGGTAGTCAAAGGTCGTCGTAGATAACCTTCATCATAGTCGAAGGGAGGACGAAGGAGGTCGTCTTCACTCTCCACTATTCGGCGTCCAATTTTCCCGAAGTTAGTCGTAGCTCGTCGTAGCTAGTCTTCAACATAGTCGAAGGAGGTCAAAGGAGGTTTCTACATAGTCGAAGGAGTCTTCAACATGACATTTTTTCAAACTCTCCTGAACCCTTCTAAACTCGCCGATTAGGTCGCCCAAGTGGGACAGCCCCTTAACTGGCAGAAGGAACTATCCACAACTGAGGGGCGCTGAATGTGTAGTCCATGGTCCAATAACAGGAGCTAAAGCTTCACCTTTTTCTGAGGGAGATGTACAATGGCTTTGTCCCACCCATTCTCCTTTGCATTAAATGTATGAGGGGTCAGAACCGACAAAGAGTATTTTACAAAATAATCATATGACTGTATATGGATTATAAAATGTAGAAAATGTCACTGCAAACCCTTCCATAAAAATATGCAATTAAATTTTCCATGGAAATAAAAATATCTAATTTTGTAACAAACTGCAAATTTTAGTCACAACCATCTTCCCAGCTGGGTAACATAATTTAGAATGAAAGAACACAGCACAGTAAAATAGAAAACAAACAAAAAAAATAAAAAGAAAAATATACTTATTTTCAATTAAAAGTGTTGCTTTTGGGTACTTGACTTTTACATTTAAAACAAAGAATATAACGTCGGGTTTAGTAGGTTGCAAGTTTTATGTAAATAAATTATAAGCATGACCTTACTTGAGTGTGAGTTGAAGTGAAGAATTGTTTGAGCAGCATCTCATGGGATCTCCAGTCCCTGGATGAATGGCTCCTCTGATTAATAAATCAGTAACAAGGATGTACACTCAGCCAGCTTAAGATGGCTATTGGGAAGTTAATAGGATTTTTGGCAAAATTGCTAAATTAATAAAATGAAATACAGAGAAAAGCTACTCTTGTTAATAAGATTTTTACTTCCCTGCACTTGGGAGTTATACTCGATCTCCATACTTTGTGATAGATACTGAAGATTTGGAGGGGTTCAGAAAACACCAAGAAAATTAATCTTTTTTTTTGTTTTAGAGACTACAGCGCGGAAACAGGCCCCTTCGGCCACCGGGTCCGCGCCGACCAGCGATCCCCGCACATTAACACTATCCTACACACACTACGGACAATTTTTTTAAACATTTACCAAGCCAATTACCTAGGTCACGGAGAGAATGTACAAACTTCGTACAATTAATTTTTGATATTTTAGTTACCAAGGCTGCCTTACATAACATTAGGATTTGCTCTGGAAAACAGAATCACGCGTGTTGTGTTTTGAGGTTTCTATGACTGTGAAGCACTGCATGTTGCACACCTGAATAATGCTGTATAACTGGTAACCACAACTAGGAAATAAAATTCAAAGTAAATATCAAAACCAGGAGGAAGGAATTATACATCAGCTAGACGCAAAGTAAGGCTCACTGATCCACTACGTCTGTGCTGGCTCCAAGTACAGCAATTCCATCCGAACCATTCCTTCCCTGTGGCCCTCCAATGTATTCTCTCACCTGACCAATTACATATTGAAGGCACCACAAGAATCAATTACAGTAGATACAGAGGGCAGTGGTATATAGAACGATCTGCCATAGGAGGTAGTTGCAGTGGGTACTATAAGGATAGGAGAGGTTTAGCAGGACATGGGCCAAGCATGGGCAGGTGACACTGATGCAGAAGGGCACGAGGAATCACTTTTTCTCACAGAGAGTTGTGAGTCTGAGGAATTCTCTGCCTCGCAGGGCGGTGGAGGCCGGCTCTCTGGATACTTTCAAGAGAGAGCTAGAAAGGGCTCTTAAAGATAGCGGAGTCAGGGATATGGGAGAAGGCAGGAACAGGGTACAGATTGGAGATGATCAGCCATGCTCAAATTGAAATGGCGGTGCTAGCTCGAAGGGCCGAATGGCCTACTCCTGCACTATTGGCCTATTGTTGGTCGGCATGGGCACGTTGGGCCCGAAGGGCCTGTTCTGTGCTCCATGATGCTATGTCTCTAGCTCTAATCAAATTACATGTTCCAGAGTTCTTACACTTGAATAAACTATTCCCTAATTTAAAATAAAATCTGCAGTCACCATTCATACATGGTAATACAGACACTTTCTCTCAGAACTCCCTCTTTCCATGCATGGGACACACACGAGTCATCACAGCATCCACCAGTCGAATCAAGATTAAATCTCTCCCATCTAAACAGGGCTGTAAATACCTGTGTTCGACTGCCAATGGTGAGGTAAGCCGGTAATGAAATACTCTTCTCATCCTCGGGCTCACCAGCCTTTAATACTGCAGTATAATTTATTATGTAGTGTTCACCTGCTTGATGAATAAGAAATGAAAAATGCATTTTATCACAAGATTTCAACACAGGCAAAGACCATTGACTCAACTGTTGGATCAATGACCTTCCTTCCAAGACAAGTTAGGGATATTCACCGATGATTGAGCATTGTTCAATTTCTATTCATAACTCCTCTGAAACCAAAACAGTTCATCTCTGTATGCAGCAAAACCTCAACAACATTCAGGCATGAACCCAAATGTGGAGTTGACCACCTCAAATGAGAATCTTTCACCTACTACATCATTGACTGATCGATCGGCCCACTGAGTCCATGGTGACCATCAATCAGCGGTTCACACTAGTTCTAAGATATCCCACTTTCACATCCAATCCTAATAAACACTACGGACAATTTACAATTAAACCTACAAACCCGTGCATTCAATGGTATTACCCAACCAACATTTTGGGGGTCATCATTGATCAGAAAGTCAACTAGACCAGTCACTTAAATACTACAGTTACAAGTGTAGGTCACAGACTAGGTATCCTACAGCGCTTGACTCGCCCTCTAACACCTTTAAACTTTTTCATTATCTTCAAGACTCAAGTCAGGAGTATGATAGAGGACACTCCTCCCTCAATAGTTGCAATATCATCCAAGTCAAAACAGGGCTATTGATTCAGACCGTAAAACACTAATTTCCTCCACCACTAAAGCTTTAGTGTGCTGTTTACAAGGTATAATGTAGACACCCACCAAGGTTATGCCATCTGCACCCCATAAACCTACAACTTCTGCCACCAAGGAGGACACGGGCATCAGGCACACGTGAACATCCCTAACTGCAGGTTCTCCCAAAAGCTGTACTCCATCCCGACTTTACCTTAGACGATAGAAATACATCGCAGGAACAGGCCCTTGGGCCCACCGAGTCCGCGAGACCAGAGATCACCCCATACACACTAGCACTATCTTACACACTAGGACAATTTACAATATTACAGAAACCAATTAGCCTACAAATCTGTATGTCTTTGGAGTGTGGGAGGAAACTGGCAAACCTGGAGAAAACCCACGCAGTCACATAATGTACAAACTCCATCTAGACAGCACCCGTAGTCAGGATCAAGTCTCTGGCTCTGTCAGGCAGCAACTCTATCGCTGCGCTCCTGTGTCATGACATGGGAATATATGATCATTCCTTTATCAACACAGGATCTAAATCTTGGAATTCCCTACCAACATCATTGTGCAAGTACTTTCACCAGAAGAAGAGATGGTTCTAGAAGGTGCTCACCACCACTTCTCAAGGGCAATTATGGATGGTCAGATTAAAAAATAATAATAATTACAAAAAAAAGAACTCCCGGACCACAAAAATAAATTACAGATACAGTTTAACAAGTTGATATGAAAACTCAGCTCAGAGTGTTCACTGTGCTTTATGACAACATTCATATTTACAAATGGCCAATTTATTTAAATTATCTTATCATATTGAGCAAGAGGATTAACACTAAGGTCTGCGGTACCTTGGAGAGATTCTTTGGTGTATGTCTGGATCCCCATTTCAGTTTCATTTCCAACGTTACTTAGAATGCTCAGAACGCTAATGGTGTCCTGGATAGTCAGCTGCGAAACATTAAATGTCATCTGTACATCCAAATTGGTTATCATCAGTCTTACATTCAATGTTTTTCCATTCACCTAAAAAAAGAGAACAGCTCGTGTGATCTTATTTATAGTTAAGCCATGCAGGCACCCACACAGTCAGACAGGACCGTTCGGTACAGCGGTCTCGGCGTTGTTCTGTGTCTCAAAGGCACATTCAAAAGGGAGATGGTGGTGGGGGTAGGACAATGGGAGAAGACCAGCTTTATAGAAACAAGGAGCTACAATGCTGGTCAATGCACAAAAGGACAAAAAGTGCTGGAATAACTCGAAGGGTCAGGCAGCATCTCTGGAGGACATGGATAGGTGATGTTTCATGTCGTGGCCTTTCTTCAGACTGAAGAAAGGCCTCAACATCAAACGTGATGGGGAAGGTAGGAAAAATCTGGAAGAGAGGTGGGCCAGGACAAAGCCTGGTGAGGGATAGGTAGATGCTGGTGAGTTTTTTTTTGATACACAGATGGTTGGGCAAAGGCCAGAGATAAAAACACAAAAGATGTAGATAAGGTGGAAATCGTGAAACAAGAGCTAGGTAGGAGAGGGGGGAAATGAGTGCATCCAGGTGGGGCACAGAGAACATGGGGAGGGGGGAGGTGGAGTTAAGGAAGGAAGGGTTGTTTGTGGATTAGTTATCCAATATTGGAGAATTCAATGTTCATACTGTTAGGTTGTAAGCAACCCAATGGAAGGTGAGGTGCTTTTCCTCCAGTTTGCGTGTTGCCTTATTCTGGCAATAGAGGAGGTCGAGGACAGAAAGGTTCTGGAATGGAAAGGAGTGTTAATATGGTTAGCATTCGGAAGATTCAGCAGGCCTTGGCAGACCAAGTGCAAGTGTTTGGTGAAATAGTCACCAAGTCTACGCTTGGTCTCGCCGATTTAAAGGAGGACACATTGGAATCACAGAACCAATTGGTGTGGGTAGGGGGCTAGAGTTTAGACTCACAAAAACAAAGTTATTTCTCTTTCAGGATTTAACAAAAATAAAGATCTTTTGAATAGCAATAAGTTGATTTTTATTACTGAAGCTAAAAATAGTAATGGCTGTATGTTACATTGAGTATCATTGCACAAGTGTCAATAGAAGCAATTGCTTATCATTTTCAACGGCCACCCGCGGCTAATGTAGCAGCTGTATTATGAAGAGACAATGTTGTCTGATTACTGCAAGAAAACTATTTTTTCTGCTTGTAAATTTCCAAAATATTTATAAACTGCTTCTCTAGTTCCCAATCAAAATCATGTTATAACCAATTTGCCTTGCATAATGCAAATAGCGTTCCCCAATTCATCGCTCGTGTTAAATACTTGTTGTATTCAAGAGAGAGTTAGATTTAACTCTTAGTACTAACGGAATCAGGGGATATGGTGAGAAAGCAGGAACAGGGTACTTATTTTGGATGATCAGCCATGATCATATGGAATGGCCGTGCTGACTCAAAGGTCCAAATGGCCTACTCTTGCACCTAGTTTCTATGTTTCTATATCCAATTAATGTTATGGAAACACACATTATGGCAAAACTTTCTGTAATTTAGTTGCTTTACAAGAAAGATAAAGTTGGAAATCAAATAGCCTCATTCAGTACCAACTTTTCTTTTTGCATAATACCCAGTGGTTAAATTCCGACTGTATGTGTTCTTGATTTGGTGGTATGCTGCGCCATCTATTGATCACATTATGCAGCACAACTTGGCTATCACATGAGAGTCTGGAATTACTAAAGATTTCAGCATTCCCATCCAATCCTTCAAATTCAAAATATTCTAAAATCTTAGAAAATTTCCTTTCCAAATATGTACCATAAAACAAAATATATATATATATATATTAATATATTGGTACAAAGGCCTCTCTCAGATCAGGTAAACCAATTACACAGATGTGGTTCATATATCTGCACAACTCAACCACTGAATTGCAAAACCTTGTCTAGTCTGAATGAAGAGCTGGCGTGTTCTTCCTTGTTAAGCATTGAGATTTTTTCTCACAATTAATGAGCACAGGAAAGAATGCATAACATAGGGCTCAGGAGGTTAGATCATTTGGGTCTGTATTCCTTGGAGATGAGAAGAATGAAAGTAAATTAATTCAAATTTATAAGATCCTAAAGGAGGCCAAACAAGGTTGGCATTGAAAGTCATGAACTAGGGAATATTGTTGCAGAATTAAGGGGCAGTCATTTAATAGGGGAATGAGTAGAAATTTCTCCTCTCAGAGGACAGCGAATCTCTTTCACTTGTTTTATGTGGGGGGTGCGGGGTGGGGGGGTGGTTTGGGAGAAACATTTTTAAATCTCTTACCTCGATGGAGATGCGATTTTTTTCCATATCGTATCTCCGTCCGCACTGCGGCCTAACATCGAGGAGCTAGCGACCTCTGCTGGAGATCAACTCCGGGAGCTCCAGCTGCGGACTTAACATCGTGGAGCTGGCTATCCCTGTCGGGGATCGACCTCGGTTCTCCAACTATGGGAGCCTGCAGACTATAACATTGTGGAGCTCGTGGTCCCTGGCTAGAGACCAACTTCGGGAGCAGGAACCACGACCACCCCGACACGGGGGCTTCGATTGCCCCGACGCGGGGGCTTTGATCGCCGGCTGCGGGCGCTTCGATCGCCTCGACTGCGGATGGTTCGACTGCCCAGTCCATGGGAGAATAAAGCTGTAAGAAGATTGGACTTTATTGCCTTCCATCACAGTGAGGAATGGGGGGGAATCCGCTGTGGTGGGTGTTTATGTTAGCTTTTATGTGGTTGTGTGTCTTGTTGCTTTTTTTTAGTATGGCTCTATGATAAATCGAATATCACTGTACCTTAATTGGTACACGTGACAATAAAAGACCTTGAACAGCCCCAGAGGGTGATGAAGTTAGATCATTTGATGGGGTGATCAATAAATATTTGAAAGATCAAGGAATTAAGGGGTAGGTATGAGGAACTACCACAGAAGACAAGTTGAGGCCTGCATAGATCAGCTATATTGTATTGAATGATGCAACTTGCAGCCTACTCGTGCTCCCATTTCCATGTATTCTTCTGTTTAATGCTAATCATTGTGGCGAACATTAACTCTACAACACAGTTGTCCCGACAACCTTAGTTGTCCAGGATGCTCTGATATATTTCACAATCACTGGTTCTGACTAGACAGCCAGATCAGAGCTGTTCCACCACTCCCTGCATTTCATTGGAAAAGAACACATGCTACTTGTTAAGAGTCAAATACAGCATGGAAGCAGGCCCTTCGGCCCAACTTGCCCACACCCCATCTATACTAGTCCCACCTGCCTACATTTGGCCCATATAAACCTTTCCTGTCTATGTACCTGTCCAAATGTCTCTTAAATGTTATGATAGTGCCTGGCTCAACTACCACCTCTGGCAGCTCATCCCATACACCCAACACCCTTTGTGTGGAAGAAGTTGCCCCTCAGGTTCCTATTAAATTGATAATACACCATCTTCCTCTACCACAATAATGCTCGTCTCAAAACTATCAGGTTAGTCCTATCCATGTTCTCGAGATGCTGCCTCACCAGCTGAGTTACTCCAGCACTTAGTGACTTCTTTCTACTCTAATGTTTACATTTCATATCATGTGTTAAAGCTCTAGTGAATAGAGTTTACTCTAGGTTACAGCACAGTATTAAGGTGTCAGTCACAGATAAAAAAGACTACATCCCCAAGTTTTCAACTGCTCTTGTATTATCAATAAATATCTAACATTATTTTATTGTGATTTCATTAATATTGCAAACTCAATCACTTCAAACTTAATTCCCACAATATCCTGCTTACCCAACTTTGTTTATGATAACAGCCATATAAAGGTTAATGAAACATATTTGGATTTCATAATTAGATCATGACAAATCCAAATGAATTGTAGATGGCAATATGAGTGAGGCCAATGATCGAGTCGAAATATGTGACAATAACAAACTATTTAGTCCCACTTTCGTTCCCCTGCACTAAATCTCTTCTTGGCGATAGTTCGCACCCTCAACAACTTCTCTTTTGACTCCTCGCTTTCTTAAATGTAAAGGTACAGTATAGACATGGACACTCATTAGAGCCCCAGTTATGCTGCCTTTAATGGTTTACATTGAATAATCCTTGTTCCCAATGTTCACTGACACCATTCCCAACTCAGTTGATGACTTCATTGGGGCTGCCTCTTGCACCCATGCAGAATTTCATTAAACTCGTTGATTTCATTAATTTCATCACTAACTTTCACCCTACCCTCAAATTTGCCTGGACTATGTCACCACTCTCCCCTTTCCTGATCCCTCTGTCTCCAGATAGACTTTCGACTGACGACTGCTATGAACTTACCAACTTCCACAGTAATCTGGCCTATACCCCCTCCCACCGTGCCTCTTGCAATGACGCCTTCATTGGCATCTCAAATTTCTCTGTTCTAGGACATTTTTCCATTCTAGGACATCCTCTCTTCCCAGTGACCCACCTGTTTCTGTACTCTCTGACTCTTTGCCTCTATCTGCTCCAGGACTCATTCCCTCTACTGTACCAGTTTCCCATAGGTTTCAAATCCCAGATGGGTCAAAAATGTATCTACTTCCTGTTTAAAAATGCCCTAATGATCCAGCCTGGGGGTTTATATTTCCAGAGAATCAACATTCTCCGTGATAAGGAGTTCCTTTGCACCTCAGTTTTAAATGACCACCCATTAATCTTAACTGCATCCCTTTGTTTGAAATGTTCCCACTAGTGGAAACATCCCAACATCTATCCAATCTGCTTGTTAAGGATCTTATCTTTCCACAATATATTCCCTTATTTTTCTATTCACCAAATAATAAAGATATCATTTCTAGTGACAGGACAATCTTCTCATCCCTGTAATTAGCCGAGTAAATCTCCTTGGGATTTCCTCCAATGCTGGTTTATCTTTTCAGTAATAAGACCAAAACTGTGTGCAACACTCCAAGGATGGGCCTAACTGGTATCCTTCATAGTTGTAACATTATTTCCCTCTTTCTAAACCACAACCCTCTTGTAATAAAGGCCAAGGTACCATGTACCTTCCTAACCACTTGTCACACCTGCTTGCTAATCTTTTGTGATTCATGCACAAGAACATGTATATTCCTCTGTGCTCCATCTGAAATCTAGATAATAGCCTGTCTTTTGATTCCTCTTACAAAATGCATAACCTCACACTTTGTCACATTACGCTCATTTGACAAGTTTTTGCCCACCAAATCAACCTCCCTATATCCAGCTGGAGGGTCCAAATAAAGAAAATACATAGTTAATGGCAAGACCCTTAACAACATTGATATACAGAAGGATCTTGGGGTCCTAGTCCATAGCTCCCTGAAAGTGGCAACAAATGTAGACAGAGTGGGAAAGAAGGCATAAGGTACAGAGTATGCTTTCCTTCATCAGTTAGATTTAAGATGGGTTTATTGTCACATGTACCATAAGGTACCGTGAAATTTGAGTTACGATACGGCCACACCAAGTGAAAAGCAGTAAGACACACAACCACATAAAATAAAATAGTAAGATTAAACGAGAACTTACCAGTTTGAAGTTTGATCGTTATTTTATGAGGAGTTACGATGAGCGATTACGTGAAGAAGGCCGTCCCCACACGTGCGCGTCAATCTTCAAAGCAGCGGTGTGAAATCACAGATAACAGTGTTGAACTAACATAGTAAGATTAGAGTTGACTAGAACTTACAGAAAGATCGTTATGTTACGATGGCCGGGAGCGGAGGGCACGTAATCCCTCATCGTAACTCCTCATAAAATAACGATCAAACTTCAAACTGGTAAGTTCTCGTTTAATCTTACTATTTTACTTCGGAGTCACTTGAGTGACTACATGAAGATTTTGAAGCTCTGTGATTTCATGCCGTGGAAAACGAGTCCACACAAGCACAACTGCATGAGTTGACCACAGATAATGGAAACATTCATAATGCATACAGACATGACCTAGATTTAAAACATGCTGATGCTGATAAATGAACAAATAACAATAATAAAAGTAACCCTTCTCATCCGAGGGGGAAAACTATGAAATAGAACCTAAAGTTGGCAAATACCCCTGGTCTTGCAATGGGTTAAAATAAAATGTTTGGAAACCTCGTACGTTAGACCATCCTGCAGTCGGCAGGATGTGGTCCAGAGGACCGTACATAACCCTTGCTGCTGATGTAGTAGCCCTGGTGGAGTGAGATTAGAAATTAGTATCTACTCCTGTATGAGCCAGAACCCCATTTTAACCACCTGGAGGTAGTCTAAACTGATACCTTCTTATGAGGTTATTAGTAACTAACTACATAGGTAGTATGAGAGCCTCTAAGGCTATAGGTGACCTTGACGTAATGTTGTAAACGTGTGACCACACATAACCGAGGGTGCATGGGGTATGCCATGAGAACTAGTTTGAGACCTGACACCCCTGGGCTACCCTGCATAAATAAATCGTAAACATGAAATATTATATAAGTAGGTATAACCATCCTGTCCAGTCGCAATTTATGTAATGACTGGGCCCGTTGTGCTGAGAACAGCAGCAATGGGATACCTTATGAGCCCTGAGCCCAAGGTAGAGATATAGCTGGAGCCCCCTGGTGAAGCAGTGTCAACACAATGTCAATATCCCATACTCCGTGTACTTGGGTCTGGGAGAACATGTGTAAAGATATCCTTAATAAACTAGAATCAGAGGGCAAGACCCGACAGAGCTGGGTCCCGCTCGCTGCAGCATATATGATGAGAAAGCACGTTAAGCAGTTAATGGGACTATAACTTAATTTATTGTCAAGGGCCCATAGAAAATGAACTCTAAGACGTCGGTGTCCGTGCCATTTTATATGTAACATAACACTTAAGCAGAACGCTTCCCATCTCCTGAAGAGGAAATGTACTGCTATTTTTGGTGCTATCCCTGCACTCTGCAGTGAGCACATACATGGATTGGTCTGACAACCCAAGCCGCAGGAGCTGTCTTCTCAGATTCTGTAAGGCAATGAATTGATTAATCATACAGAGGCTGGTTCCCCGAGTCCCAGGCTGAACCAGCAAGATTTATGTTTAGAAACCCCATATAAGATGATCAAGAATATAAAAAAGCATCGACTTGTGGCGAGTGGATAATCTCCCTCCTGCTTCACTTTCCTACTTATTTATTTTCTTTACTAGTTCTTATTCTCTTTTTTTTTTTTCACACACACTAGACTTTCCTCTATTCTTTACTATTTCTTTCTTTCTTATCTCTTTCTAAAAATGTTTAAAAAAGGAAGTTGCACAAAGAATGTATTATGTTAACATAATTTTGGGAACCTGTAAAAGGGTACCACTGTACTGTACTGTACTTCTAATTTAAAAAAATAATAATAATTAAAAAAAACATATACGGTTCTACTATAATTCCCAACATTTGCGGGAAACCATGGCTACATAGGCCAGTCAGACAGTACGAAAAACCCTAAAGCGGGATCTTGCTGAATCATTGCAAGACCCGACTGATGAGGTAAAATGGAGCAACGCCACAAAAGAACATTCCTCTATCATGTAGCAAGAATGTATCTCTTGCGACTGCAATGCCACATGTCTTTACAACCTGGTGAATGAGCATGGATGCAAACATATCAATATTTGATGTTCCATCGAGGCATAATGTCATAAAATACTAGTGATGCAACATCCATTCTGTGTTGTCATTGATTTACGTGATGATACACCAGTGCCAAATAAAGTTGGTAAATTATGACAGGATACTTTGACTTGATTGCACCCATGTGACCAACATAAGCCACCACCACAGTGTTTCAACCTGGAATTGAGCATGCAGATCATGCATATCCGCACAACAAACCTTATAACTCATAGTATGCACCTAGTGTCTATAGGTAGTTGATACCAATAACTGAAGAATTGGTAATTCATGCAAATCCCATCCCTAACTAGAGATGGCATTCATAATTTCCCATCTTTAAGCACTAGCATCAGTCTGTAAATACAACTGAAGATTATTGACCAAAACTACTGGAGCAATGCTGAATATTGTTCATCCACCATAGTGACCCTGATGGCTTCAGCTGGTAATAGCATAGGTCTGTAACAATGAGTTAACTGGCACTTAAGAGATTACTAATTTGCACATTGTAAGTTCTGACAATGCAAAGGCCCAATTGCACAGCTGAAACACAGCTGTTAAATGCCAATTTCACTTAATGAATAGAAGACTGCTTGATAACAAGGTTGTTACAGGCTTCTATTGATTCCAATCTCTTGCCCCAGAGCGGAGTCACAGATAAATAATAGTTAAAGGTACAACCGAAAACAATAGCTACAGTTGGTATCAACTTAAATTTACCTCAATCTCTCAAATATAGTTGCGGTTAAAAAACAGTTGATTTTAGCAAAACACAGCATTAAGAATCTCGTCCAGATAAGGCATAACAAGTGTTTTTGAGCTCTGAGCAGTCCCAGCACCTGTTTAGTAAATTGGTAGATGAGCTGGGAGCTGAAATTAGCCCATTTACAACACATTAACTGTTATCATGCCCCATCCAGATAAATTCCAAATGACTTCTGGGATCCCTGTGAATGGGACCTAAAATAGTATGCATCTTTGAAATCGATGCATGCCTTAAAGATCTTTAAAGAAATCAGTTTGTTAGACAGTAACGAAGTACCATATACTGAAAATCTATGTTGCAAATGTGATTTTAAATCACCTATGAACCGACATCCTCCATCTTTTACAATAAAACAGGCAACGCCTGCCATAATTCCGTGCCTGCCTTAAATCACAACTATGGCCAGATTCCCGAGCCTGTCTCGAGAGGTGATCCATAATACTGAGACTGCCTTGAAAGACAACTCTGGCCATAATACTGGGCCTGCCTTGAAAGGCTACTCCGGCCATAATTCTGAGCCTGCGTCGAAAGACAACTCTGACCAATTCCCGAGCTTGTCTCGGAAGGCAATCCTGGCCGCAATACTGAGCCTGCCTCGAAAGACAACTCTGGCCATAATTCCGAGCTTGTTCCGTAAGGCAAACCTGGCCATAACACTGAGCCTGCCTCAAAAGACAACTCTGGCCCCAAATCCAAGGCAAGCTTGGTACCCTTGTACTGTGCAATAGCAACCCAATCTCAAACTATCATTATCATTTGTACAAAAACCAATTGTTAATATTACCAACTTGTAAATGGTCTCCTTACCCCATGTTTCGGAAGAACCAGACCCACCTACCTCCATGGTTACCGGTGGTCTATGGTAAGCCCAACGGCCCTGATGTGGGTTCTATTCCCGGCCTTGATTGGAGAGTAGGAATGGTAGTGTATGTGGATTCCATTTCCTGAGACCGGCTTGGACTTTGGCCTCTGCGCAGCTTTCAAGCTGCCACCAGCTTCAGTGAACTGCTTACTGACCATGAGGCGTGGGGTGTGTCGTCGCCAATACGAAGAAGCTTTGTTCGTTGTTGGTACCTTAATCAGCCCGACAGCTTTAGCTTCCTCATCCAGGTATACCTGTTGGATAAGTCTTACCTGAAGAGAAGATTCGGCGACTGGTTTCATTTCCTCCAATGTCACCCCTGATAGCGCTGTTCACTGCCGGCACTTGTAGCGTGAGGGGAAACTCTGGCCCCTTCCGGGTTTTCTGCCCACAGCAGTAACTCTTTCGTATGCGAGTATTTCCTTAGAGCCATATGCATGTGCTCCAGTATGTTCCACGTACATACTTTGAATTTGAAGTCAGTTACATACTGACCACTCGCACTCCCCTCCACAGAGAGGGAGATTCGTAGGCAGCCCTGAGAACAGGTGCTGCCGCAGGTTCCTGAGGATACCTGCATCTGACTCAGTATAAAACTGGCCTCTTACGCTCCCCTCCTCAGAGAGGGAGACATCAAGCAGCCCTGACACAGGTGCCGCTGCCACGGGTTCTCCATAATACCCGGGCTCAGATAGCTCCCTTTGTTTTTGGAGCATATCTCTTTGGAGCAACCTCTCGAATAGGTACTCCAGATGGGTCAGTTTTCCAATCACACTGCCCATAGAAGGAGGAGAGTCCTCCTGGCCCGACTCATCCAGGACCCTGACAGACTTTTAGTGGCTTTTCTCCCCTGCGGGGTAGCCAAGGTGCTCTCTGCCGGCACCAAGTCTGTAGCCGCTGGCTCTACCGCCAGCGACTCAAAAAAAGGCGAATTTTGACCGCCGGCCGCTACCCGCACTTCCGCAGTATCCGTAGCGGGTTCCCCACGATCCGTGGCCGGGCTTTCCCGAGGTCGTGACCAGGAAAGCTTCCTGCAACACAAAACACAAACCCCAGAAATTAAGTTTTAAACTTACCTTTAGGTTTAAACTTACCGCTGGAAAGCAGCAACGCGCCCATCAGACGGTCGTTGCGCAACGCGACAGACGTAATGATGCGGACGCGTGGGGACGGCCTTCTTCACGTAGTCACTCACGTGACTCCGAAGTAAAATTTAACATAAACATCCACCACAGGGGCTCCCCACATTCCTCACTGTGATGGAAGGCAATAAAGTCCAATCTCTCCCTCTTTCCCATCGGGGCTGACGACCCATCCGCGGTCGGGGCTATCAAACCTCCTGCAGCCGGCGATCCAAGGCCCTCGCGTCGGGGTGATTGAAATTCCCTCGTCGAGACGGTTGAAACTCACCATGGCTTGGAACCCTGAATCAGTCTCTAACCAGGGACCGCGATGTTTAAACCAGGCTCCACGATGTTAAAGTCCACAGGGCCGTGGTTGGAGCTCTCCGCAGTCAATCCCCAGCAAGGGGACCGCAGCTCCACGATGGTAAGTCCGCGCCGCGCCTGCGTTGAAGCGCCGGGCCGGTCTCCAGGAAAGGCCAAGCCGCTCCACGATGTTCGGCCGCGATTTGGGGCAGAGATACAACACAGAAAAAAATCGCAACCCCATCGAGGTGAGATTGAAAAAAGTTTCCCCCAAACCCCCGCCCCCCCCCCACACAAAACAGACCAAGAAACACTAAAACATACTTTTAACACATACTTAAAATATCAAAACAGAAAATACAGACAGACCGTTGGCTAGGCAGCCATCGTCGGCGCCCCCCAGTTCAGTTGCATTTAGTATAAGAGTTAAGACGTCACGTTGCAGTTTTATAGGACGGGTTAGGCCGCATATGGAGTATTGCGTGCAGTTCTATTTGTCTGTTATAGAAATGATGTGGAGGCTTTGGAGAGGGTGCCGGAGAGGTTTATCTGAATGGAGCCTTAAATAGAGGGGATCAGCTACAAGGAAAGGTTGGACAAGCTTGGATTGTTTTCTCTGGAGCATCAAAGGCCGAGACAAGACGTGATAAAAGTATATAAAATTATGAGGCATAGATTAGACTGTCAGCACATTTTCCCCCAGGATGTCAACGTCAAAGACTAGAGGGCATAGCTTTCGGGTGAGACGGGCAAAGTTTAAAGGAAATGTGCGGGGGAAATCTTTTTTATATAAAGAGTGGTGAGTACCTGGAAAGCACTGCCTGGGTGGTGGTGGAGGCAGATAGGATAGTGATATTTTAGATAGGCACATGGATATGTAGGGAATGGCAGGATCTGGGTCATGTGCAGGCAGAGATTAATTTAACCTGGCATCACAGGGTGGGTAGGTGGGTAGGTGGGTAAGTAGGTAGGTAGGTAGATGTGGGGGTGGCCCAGGACAGAAATGTCAGATTTGGAATGGGAGGGGGAGTTGAAGTGCTGAGCCACCGGGAGATCATCTTAACCCAGACCCGTTACCACAGCCACGTTTGCTTTCTCGCAACCACCAACCTGATCTCCCGGTGGCTCAGCACTTCAACTTCCCCTCCCATTCCGAATCCGACCTTTCTATCCTGGGCCTACTCCGTGGCCAGAGTGAGTCCCACTGCAAATTGGTGGAGCAGCACCTCGTATTTCGCTTGGGTAGTTTACACCGCAGCGGTATGAACATTGACTTCTCCAATTTTAGGCTGTCCTTGCTTTCTCCCTCTTTCCCTTACCCTTCCCAGCTTTCTCACAGCCCACTGTCTCCGCCTCTTCCTTTCTTCTTCCCGCCCCCCTCCCCCGACATCAGTCTGAAGAAGGGTCTCGACCCGAAACGTCACCTATTCCTTCGCTCCATAGATGCTGCCTCACCCGCTGAGTTTCTCCAGCATTTTTGCCTACCTTCGATTTTTCCAGCATCTGCAGTTCTTTCTTAAACATCAAGCATTTGCTATATTATTTGAATGAGTGATTTTTAACTCGGGCCACTTGCCAGCTTACAGACCCATCATTCCATCAGCTCTGCATATGCTTTGCGTGCAACTCAAATTGGTTGGGAATGAAATGCAACACCACCAGTGTGTGACAGAGTATAGACAGAAAGCACACTAGAGGGCAGTAGAAGCCAACAATACATTAAAAAAGTGAAAGACCTTTCGTCACATTCAATTACACTTTGGTGTTCCAATATTAACATAACCATAAAACATTCAAAAATCAGTTTCCCCCTCCCCCTCCCTCCCCCTGTGACAGTAAAACACAAATCCTCCATGCTGTGGTAGACAAAAATGCTGGAGAAACTCAGCGGGTGAGGCAGCATCTGTGGAGCGAAGGAAATAGGCAACGTTTTGGGCCGAAACCCTTCTACTCCTCTATGCTGTGCTCAGAGTTGGCTTGGTTTACTTATTCAAAGAGTGAATTAACCACACAAATGACTCGTAAGCTCCTTTATACCTTCTCTTCTGTTGAATCCAATGTTCCCCACTTGCACAAGTATTTAAAAATCAGCCTGATAAAAATTTAGTTAGAGGCGCTTGTCTCCTAAGTTAGATACAAAAATCTGGAGTAACTCAGCGGGACAGGCAGCATCTCTGGAGAGAAGGAATGGGTGATGTTTTGGGTCGAGACCCTTCTTCAGACTGGTTAGGGATAAGGGAAAAAGGAGAGATATAGACGATGATGTAGAGAGATAAAGAACAATGAATGAAAGATATGCAAAAAAGTAACGATGATAAAGGTAACAGGCCATTGTTAGCTGTTTGTTGGGTGAAAACGAGAAGCTAGTGCAACTTGGGTGGGGGAGGGAGAAAGAGAGAGGGAATGTCAGGGTTATTTGATGTTAGAGAAATCAATATTCATACCACTGGGCTGTAAGCTGCCCAAGCTAAATATGAGATGTTGTTCCTCCAATTTGCATTTAGCCTCACTCTGACAATAAAGACCTAGGGCATAAAGGTCTGTGTGGGAATGAGAAGGAGAATTAAAGTGTTTAGCAACCGGGAGATCGGGTAGGTTCAGGCGGGCAGAATGAAGGTGTTCAGCGAAACGATTGCCCAGTCTGCTCTTGGTCTTGCTGATGTATAAGAGTCCACATCTTGAAGTACAGATACAGTAGATGAGGTTGGTGGAGGTGCAGGTGAACCTCTGCCTAACCTGGGAGGACTGTCGGTGTCCCTGAACAGAGTCAAGGGAGGAGGTATAGAGACAGATGTTGCACCTTCTGTGGTTGCAGGGGAAGGTGCCTGGGGAGGGGGTGGTTTGGGTGGGAAGGGATGAGTTAACCAGGGAGTTGTGGAGAGAACGGCTTCTGCGGAAGGCGGAAAGGGGTGGAGATAGGAAGACGTGACTAGTGTTGGCATCCTGTCGGAGGTGGCGAAAATTACGGAGGATTATATGGTGTATGTGAAGGCTGATGGGGTGAAAGGTAAGGACTAGGGGGACTCTGTCTCTGTTGCGGCTGGGGGGAGGGGGAGCAAGGGCAGAGCTGCGGGGAACCGAGGAGATCCTATTGAGGGCCTCATCTATGACGGGAGAGGGGAACCGCCATTCCCTAAAGAATGAGAAGATCTCAGATGTCGTGGTATGGAACACCTCATCTTGAGTGCAGATGCGGCATAGATGGAGGAATTAGTAGGGGATAGAATCTTTGCTGAAAGTAGGGTGGGAAGAAGTTTAGTCAAGATAGTTGTGGGAGGCAGTTTAATGGTAATAGACGTCGGTCGATAGTATATTTCCTGTGATGGAGACTGAGATCAAGAAAGTGCAGGGAGGTGTCGGAGATGGTCCAAGTAAATTTAAGTGCAGGATGGAAACTGCTGGTGAAGTTGATGAAATCCATGAATTCTGCATGGGTGCAGGAGGTAGCACCAATGCAGTCATCAATGTAACGGAGATAGAGTTTGGGGATAGGGCCAGTGTACGCCTGGAACAGGGATTGTTCAATGTACCCAACAAAGAGGCAGGCATAGCTGGGGCCCATGTGGGCCATAGCTACGCCTTGGAGGAAGGGGAGGATTCAAAGGAGAAGTTGTTGAGGGAGGAGTCATAGGAAAAGTTGTTGAGGCTAGGCGGAGTAGAGTGTTAGCAGAAGGAAACTGGATGTTTCTGCGGTCGAGAAAGAAACGGAGTGCTTTAAGGCCTTCTTGGTGGGGGATGGTGTAAAGTGACTGAACATCCATAGTAAAGATGAGGGAGTGGGGGCTTGGAAAGCAGAAGTCGTCAAAGAGACGAAGGGCATGTGAGGTATCTTGGACATACCCGTAGATCGGGAGAAATTGGACCAGGGGGGATAGGATGTAGATGAGGTTCATGGAAATCATTTCAGTGGGACAGGAGCAGGCAGAAAGAATGGGTCTGCCAGGGCAGTTGTGTTTATGGATTTTGGGGAGAAGGTAAAACTGGGCTGTGCGGGGGATGGGAAACGATAAGGTTGGAGGCTGTGGAAGGCAGACAAGCCAGAAGTGATGAAATCAAAAATGGTCTGTGTGATTATGGCCAGGTGCTCATCTGTGGGATCATGGTCCAAGGGTAGGTAGGAGGAGGTGTCAGAGAGCTGGTGCCTGGCCTGAGTGCGGTAGAGGTCAGCACGCCAGACTTTTTCCACTACATTTTCCATCACAAATTACCTGCCATGCTGCACCACACGAGCTATCTCAGCATGAGACAAATTGCTGGACAAACGCAGGCAGCATTTGAGGAATGAACGGACGGATAACGTTTCAGGTCTGATGAAGAATCCCCACCCGAAACTTCACCAGTCCAATCGCTCCTGAGATGTTGACTGACCTGCTAAGTTCCTCCAGCACCTTGTATTTTGTACTCCAGCACTTTGTGTCCTACTGGAAATTTCATATTTGTTAAATCGTGCAAATTTGTGAGTATTTTGATCCTGCAAATATTACCTCTATTTGCTTCCAGAGTGCAGAAGGGATCACGTTTGAAAAAACAGCTTACCTCTGCGCATTTCTGAAAAGTCACGTTGAATGCTGAAGATCCTGTTGCCTTGATTGTGTTTTCATTGTACTGAAAATATACGACGTAACTTCACTGTCACGGGTAACAACAACAAAAATCTCAGACGTTCAAATAGGAAAATAATGTAAATATTCAGCCTGCTGGCATGAATCTAAGTTTATATTTCAGGTTAATGACATTTATTACACTGAAATGTTGACTCGGTTTTTCTCTCCACAGATGCTGCCTGACCTGCTGAGTATTTCTAACATTTTCTATTTTTCACTTCAGATGTTTGGTGTCTGCAGCAATGTGATTCACATTGACCCCTTCTTTACGCGAGACTGCTTTCCCAGAAACAGTTCATATAGCTTCTTTTTGGAATGTTCTGCGCTTGGATCAAGAAACACACGTTGAACATTACATTTTGTATTCATTTATTTTGTTTTATCACGTAAATTCCATGAGTGAATTTTTTTCCCTTTATTAAATTTTTGGGTCGTGATGTGTGAATTCTGTAAGGGCACATTTCTGTTACTTGATGAGGCTTGCTTGTACAACACAGCAAATCTCTAAATACCAGTTTATTACATCGCATTATGTCTGTAGCTGAAGCTCAGTCTCTTTCAAATGCTTTGCAAAGGTCGCTGCAGGCAGGCGCCATCTTGGAAGTTTTCCGCCCTGGAGCGGAAAAGACTACAAAAAGTAGTAAACACTGCCCACTCCATCATCGGCTCTGACATCCCTTCCATCGAGGGGATCTATCGCAGTCGCTGCCTCAAAAAGGCTGGCATATCATCAAGGACCCACACCATCCTGGCCACACACTCATCTCCCCGCTACCTTCAGGTAGAAGGTACAGGAGCCTGAAGACTGCAACGACCAGGTCAGGAATAGCAACTTCCCCACAGCCATCAGGCTATTAAACTCTGCTCGGACAAAACTCTGAACATTAATAGCCCATTATCTGTTTATTTGCACTTTATCAGTTTATTTATTCATGTGTGTATATATTTATATAATGGTATATGGACACACTGATCTGTTCTGTAGTCATGCCTACTATGTTCTGTTGTGCTGAAGCAAAGCAAGAATTTCATTGTCCTATCAGGGACACATGACAATAAACTCTCTTGAATCTTGAAATGCTGGTTGATTCTATATTCTTCTTGTGCTCCATAGCAACTTAATCCTCGATGTTGCATGTCAAAATACTGGTAACCAATACTCCATTTGCTCTGTGGACTTCACCTTCTCTAGAATTTATTATTAAATCAAAGGTTGCTTCACCACATTGCCTGCCATTTCCGAAATATGCCAAAAACTGCTCAAAATAGAATATTAATTTTTACAATCTGTACAGGTAATCAGCAAGGGAGATAAATTAATTGAATGTGCAGCCTCAAGGTAGCAGCATCTAACATCAAGAATCCTCACCATCCAGTCCATGCCCTCTTCATGCTGCTAGTGTCAGGCAGTGGTAACAGAAGCCTTAAATCCCACAGCGCCAGGTTCAAGAACAGCTACTTTCCTTCATGATTAGGTCTTGAACCGGCCTGCACAACCGTAATCCTACCTCAGCAATGGAACACTGTTGACAACCTCTTGTACCATTGTCAACTTGTTTTTGAATTGTGTTTTACACTAATGTCTTGTTTATTTTCCACAGTCTTACCCTTTTCACTGTCTTGTAGAATTTATGTGTAATTTATGTATTAGTTAGGTTTCTGTTTGTTAGCGGAGTCGATCTGCTTGGGGCATTGCTACAAGCAAGACTTTCATTGTACCTGTACATCACTGTGTTTGTGCATATGATAATAAACTTGACTTCCAATACTGACCTTCTGTTCCACTTTAGTAAATAGTATACAGAAAATTCCATTTATAAAGCCGAGTTAAATCATCTTTCAACAGTAAAATAATTATTTGAGTTGCTTCTAGATGCAGTGTACCAATAAATTTGTAAATTATTCTGCAACATCTGGAAATTCTACAGAAAAAGAATTTCCAATTTATTAATCAGCAGTGCTCCGATACAATGTAACTAATATTTTTGTATTCCCAGTTCTCAATAAAAAATGTTGATCCAAAATGCTCTCTCTGTTTTACTTTCCAGAGTTGCTACCGAACCTGCATCTGTTCTTTCAAAGTTTAAATTTAGTTGAATGTTAAGTTCAAGTAACCCTCTTTGATAGAATCACTAGGAGATATTGTAATATGTGTTTTCAACAAACATAGCCATGCACTACAAAAACAGAATATCTGGATATTACTGCATTGCTGTGTGTGTGGGTTTGTATCGACAGACTGGTTGCCACTCTCTCTACATCAGCACAAACTCTGCACTTCATAAAGAATTGTCACTCAGTCCATGCACAATCCCCCCACCCAACCAGCCTCACAACTTTACTGCAACAAGTGAATCAAAGTACAAAATGTGTAGGAAGGTCTCGACCCAAAAGTTCACCCATTCCTTCTATCCAGAGATGCTGCCTGTCCCTAACTACACTGATTACTCTAATTTTTTGTGTCTACCTTTGAATCAAAGTACAAGTTAGGGAACCAGCCCTAACAACATTAAGGGCACTGATTCTTCAACTCCCTGAACATTGGTAGATTTTCAATCCATTGGGTACACATTGGGTCTGCAAGCAAAGAATTTCACTGTGCCTAGTCACATGTGACAATAAAGTATTCCATTCCATTGATATACAACTTTGCTGCACTGACCTTCAATAGGTTCTGTGGTACTTCCCTTTTCCTTGGGGATTGAAATGGTTTGCTCCATGTCAAAAGTGAGAACAGCAATGACTGGCTCCAAGTGCTGCCTGAGGCTGCTGAAGATAGAGGATGGTTCAGATGCTCCTGTGATGAAATCCCTAACTCTGCCATGGAAGAAATACATCAGTTGATACAACAGATTTAGACTAAATAATGAATAGCTTAAATTGCCAAAATGCTATAAAATTAATATGCCAAAAAAAGGATTGCTACTGACAGTCCCAGCACAGTGGTGAAGTTTCAGTCAAGATTCTGTGTACCAATACTTCATGTAATACAAACTATTGAAAGATGGGTAAGAAACATTATTTGACTTTGATAATTGATCAATCAAGTGAAAACAAAGCCCTTCCCCAACTTTAGAGTTTCACTACAGATCTGTTACCAGAAGCACAAGCAGAAATGTGTAGGAATCTCTCAACCCTGAACAATATGTGTAGCTGTGCGATTTAAAAATGAATCTTGGCAGAACCTAGGAACCAGTTATCACATTGCAAATTGGGATAATTCTAGCTAAAATGTAATATTAGTTTGTTTTTTTAACTATCCTTGTTTTAATCTTTTAATTCAATATCATTCGTTTTCAGTGTTGCTGAACGTCAGTGACATTTAAAAATCTAAAGTTTCCCACAGATCTTACAGACAGCTATTATGAGCTGTCGGGGCATCTGAGGATGGGACATCCTTATTGTGCTGCCAGAAGTGGCTAGATTCTAGGATGCAAAGAGCAAGAGAGATTAACTCTCTGCATCTGGACCAGGTAATGTTGGGGAGATACTGTGTGGCTATTATAGACTGAGGATATTAGGCTGAAAAGACCCAGCTCAATACGTTTGATCACCACTGGAATCTCTCTAATAGGACATGGCCTTCTTGCTTCTCATTTTTGACCTGCTCTCTCTAACCATGCATCCCTCCTCTTGATTTGTTCCATTCTATCATCAAATCTCTTCTCCCCATTCTCAGTCTGTTAGTAGATTAGCAATTGAAATGTTATCAAGTCATTCCATACTGCATTGGCTTTAAATTGATCTCAATGTGGAAATAACGTCAAGGGAGTACATCCTGTGCCTCAATGTCCATATATTTTGTTGAATCCACTTCAATCTAAAATATTTTGACTCATGAAGATCATGCTCAGTAGTTTTCTTAGCGACAGCTAACACAGTATTGCTCAAGGTATATAGACTGAAACAAGCTCATGCAGTCAGAAATTGTTGGACTGGGATTCACATGACGCTTATACAAATTCCTTCTATGTTGTGTTTCCTCCCACTACAATGTCGTCATGGCACCTGGATTTTAAATCAATCATGCCCATAATTTATTCTTTCATTTCCAAGCATTGTTGTCATAATTATTCAACACAATACTAAGATTGCATATTAAACTTTATCCTTCTCATTTGCACAAAGTTAAATAGACGTTTACACTATGAACTTCCTGGATATGGTGTAGCATTACCACAAATTAGCCAAACAGACTGTGGGAGATACAAGAGCAAACTAGTAGGCAATTTTTTGATGGGCATGAGCATCAGATGAGAAAGAGTAATTACCAATTACCCAAACATTAACTGGGATATAGACTGTGTCAATAAATAACACGGGGAGACATAGAAGGAGAGACAGGTGGATGACACAGAATTCCTAAAGAGCATCCAGGAGAACTTTTTTATCCAGCAGTTGGCAACAAGGGAGGGACAATTCTAGATTTGATTTCAGGAATGAAACTGTTCTGGTGGAAGAAATATCAATGGACCATTTTGGTTGCGATAATCCAAATTTGGTTAGATTTACAATTGCTATTGCTAATCAGTAGAATTAAAAAAAAGAAATAAAGGTTCTAAATTGGGAAGGCCACATTTTTGAGATGGAGGAAAGATTTAGCAGAGTGAACTGAAAACAGCTACTTGATGGTAAATGTCCAGGAGCAATAGGAGGCAATTAAGAAATGTTAAGTGGTTAACAGAAAACAAGGAAGGGTGGGACAACCAAATTTAGAGATCCTTGGTTAATAAGTGTTAAAGAAGGAACTGCAGATGCTGGAAAATCGAAGGTACACAAAAATGCTGGAGAAACTCAGCGGGTGCAGCAGCATCTATGAAGAATGCTGAAGAAGGGTTTCGGCCCGAAACGTTACCTATTTCCTTCGCTCCATAGATGCTGCTGCACCCGCTGAGTTTCTCCAGCATTTTTGTGTACCTTGGTTAATAAGCTGCTTTGAGGACAAGAAAAAGTAAGAAAGGGAAACATTTAGATGGACACAAAATGCTGGAGTAACTCAGCGGGACAGACATCTCCCGAGAGAAGGAATGGGTGACGTTTCGGGTCATTTATTTGGAAAATGGTGAAATCATTGGACAAAGTCAGCATGGATTTATGAAAGGTAAATCATGTCTGACGAATCTTATAGAATTTTTCGAGGATGTAACTAGTAGAGTGGATAAGGGAGAACCAGTGGATGTGTTATATCTGGACTTTCAGAAGGCTTTCGACAAGGTCCCACATAAGAGATTAATATACAAACTTAAAGCACGCGGTATTGGGGGTTCAGTATTGATGTGGATAGAGAACTGGCTGGCAGACAGGAAGCAAAGAGTAGGAGTAAACGGGTCCTTTTCAGAATGGCAGGCAGTGACTAGTGGGGTACTGCAAGGCTCAGTGCTGGGACCTCAGCAATTTACAATATATATTAATGATCTGGACGAGGGAATTGAATGCAACATCTCCAAGTTTGCGGATGACACGAAGCTGGGGGGCAGTGTTAGCTGTGAGGAGGGTGCTAGGAGGCTGCAAGATGACTTGGATAGGCTGGGTGAGTGGGCAAATGCATGGCAGATGCAGTATAATGTGGATAAATGTGAGGTTATCATCTTTGGTGGCAAAAACAGGAAAGTAGACTATTACCTGAATGGTGGCCGATTAGGAAAAGGGGAGATGCAACGAGACCTGGGTGTCATGGTACACCAGTCATTGAAAGTGGGCATGCAGGTGCAGCAGACAGTGAAGAAAGCGAATGGTATGTTAGCATTCATAGCAAAAGGATTTGAGTATAGGAGCAGGGAGGTTCTACTGCAGTTGTACAGGGTCTTGGTGAGACCACACCTGGAGTATTGAGTACAGTTTTGGACTCCTAATCTGAGGAAGGACATTCTTGCCATAGAGGGAGTACAGAGAAAGTTCACCAGACTGATTCCTGGGATGTCAGGACTTTCATATGAGGAAAGACTGGATAGACTCGGCTTGTACTCGCTGGAATTTAGAAGACTGAGGGGGAATCTTATAGAAACTTACAAAATTCTTAAGGGGTTGGACAGGCTAGATGCAGGAAGATTGTTCCCGATGTTGGGGGAGTCCAGAACAAGGGGTCACAGTTTAAGGATAAAGGGGAAATCTTTTAGGACTGAGATGAGAAAAACATTTTTTACACAGAGAGTGGTGAATCTCTGGAATTCTCTGCCACAGAATGTAGTTGAGGCCAGTTCATTGGCTATATTTAAGAGGGAGTTAGATGTGGCCCTTGTGGCTAAAGGGATCAGGGGGTATGGAGAGAAAGCAGGTACAGGATACTGAGTTGGATGATCAGCCATGATCATATTGAATGGCGGTGCAGGCTCGAAGGGCCAAATGGCCTACTCCTGCACCTATTTTCTATGTTTCTATGTTTCTATTTGTCAGACACCAAAAGCTTAATATACCAGAAAGCCTAAAAGTACAAATAAGGATACCATAGTTATGATGAACGAGTGTGAAATATTGGGTGGGACAAACATGGGTAGAGGAAAAGCTAAGGGCTTAAATCATTTTTGAAAATAGATAACTCACAAGGTCCATGTTGATAAAGGAAGCAAGGGAGAAATTGCACAGGCTATGATCACAATTTCTCAATGGCTTCAGTAGAAGTGTCAGAGAATTGAAGGACTATTAGAAATTGTGTTATATTTGTATCAGGGTGGTGTGCATCTGCATTGGGAACCTGGTGACAAGTGTGTTCTGATGAGCCTCCTGTTATTCTTGGTGATAACGTTCATAGATTTAGGAAATGTTGTCAGAGTTATATATATAAGTAAAGGCACTGCATTTTGTACATGGCTCATATTGCAGTCATAGTGTGTGGATGATGAAGAAAGTGTGGATATGTTTAGGGTGGTGATTTTAGGGTCCCAATCAAGCAAGCTGTTTTTGTCCGGGATAGTTTTAGGAGTTTAGGTTGGAACTGCACTCATCCAGGCAGAGGGAATGTTTTCCACGACATTGCTGTCTTGCATCAGTTTGATGTGTAAAAGCTTTGAGGTATCAGGAGATGAACCACAGTCTGTTCCGACACAATGTTTTGTAATAGTTCATAATAAACCATAATGCTAAATTGAGATTACAGTTTTTAATTTTTAAGGGTGCATAAATCCTTCACATTAAACAGCATTCAACCAGAAGGTATAAAAAGAACGATTATAGATCACAGCAGAAAGGCAACCAGGAAATGTTATGGTAATGAGCCGAGGCAAAACGATTACAAACCCACTCACCTGGATTTGAGTGTGTAGTGTCATACAAGTTTAAACCCGGTGAATCTGCTGTCGGCCCATACTGTAGGTAGCTCCGACCTTCCAAACACTTCAAAATTAAAGTGGAAGTACATGATTACTCTGTGGTTCCAAATGTTATTAGACGCGTTAAAAACTTTCCCAGTCAACGGCATTAGATTTAAGTGTAATAAAGGATTACTGTAGGACTAAAATGAATCGTTGAAGCTCTAATAAAGCGAGTGCGTGGGCACAAATGTGTGTACTGTACAAACTACTTACAATAACATGCAATAATTTAATGGAAAATCTTGAGAAATAACAGGAGATTAAAACTATCCAGACAACAACTAATTTCCGAACGAGGAGCTATTTCCCATTTCGCATCTGCTGTAATCAGATAAAAAATATCTTGATGGTCACCCAACAGAGGACACGCTACCTTGTGATCAGTGTCAAGGCCAGCGAGGGGCGAACACTGCTGTTCCCTGGACCGAAGACCAAGAAGTTTGTTCTGCTCCAGGAAATGGAGTGAACTTGGCTTTGGAAGTTCTTGCAACCTCTTTTCAATTCTTCCATTCACCTGGAACGTCGGTGAAGGAGGCTTGAAAGCATTCGTCAGCGAATGCATGGTACCCGCCATGGCTGACATGTGCAGAGTGTGGCTGAGTGCAGTAAACAGGAGTAGCGAGACATTGATTTTCATGACACACGGCTCTCTCGATTAAAGTACCATTGCATAGTCCACACAGCACAACTCAGCGGGAGGGCAGTGGCAAACTTGCCGTGTGTTTAAAGTAAATCCCCGAAACACACATCAGGCCAGACGGTGACAGAACTAGAGTTCAGGTCTCAAGCCATCATGAAGTTGCCAAGTCCTCAGCAT
This sequence comes from Malacoraja senta, assembly GCA_038087875.1. Taxonomy (NCBI): domain Eukaryota; kingdom Metazoa; phylum Chordata; class Chondrichthyes; order Rajiformes; family Rajidae; genus Malacoraja; species Malacoraja senta. The sequence continues at coordinate 247,112,343 of CM075977.1, read as the reverse complement.
TTCCCCAGACACTGGTCCCAATGGTGAATGAAACATCCCGCATACAGTTGCACATGTGGGTCCTGGGCAGCCTTGCAGTTTAGATCGAGTGCATTTTGTCCTCGGGTTTCTCCTCCTGCACTGAGGAGTGAGGCTGGGCATCAGCGGCCTCGCTAAAGCCCAGCGCTGCTAGTTGCACACACCGCTTCATCCCGGGCTTGTACACAATGCAGCCACTGCCTGGTCCCGGAGGCGCTAGGTCCCGCCCCTCGCACAGAGCGATTGGCTGCATCCCCCCAATCCACCAAAGTGATTGGTTGACAGCTGCGCCTTGTGTATGGCCAGCCTAGCTGTCAATTGACTGGCCGCAGAGGGTTCTGGGTGATGTAGTCCTGGCCCTCGGGAATGTGGGTATCTTCCTATTGGGCAGAGCGAGAGGATGACTACAGCCCCCAGCAGGCATTGCCCACCGCTGGAAGTTAGGACAAGCCGCAGAATTGCGGAATGTCCTGGTGATTATGAATCGCTCGCAATTTTCTCTTTTTTGGACGGGTGGGTGGTTGCATGTGGCTGGTGCAACGATTTTGTATTTCACACGCAGTGGAGAATTAAAAACGATGTGATTCTATTTTCGTTTGGAATGAAGAAAAACAAAACAAGACCACCCAAGAGGATTTTTCACGCTGATTACAGATTTATGTAGATGCGAGGCTGGGCGGCCGCAGAGAGCGGAGAAATGTCGAGTGAAAGGGGGGAAAAAACACCCCGAAGATCCCAAAGCTTTTAGATATGCATAGGAAAACTTTGCATTTATATCGTGCCTTTCACGTCCCTTCTCAGGACGTCCCATATCGGACGTCAGGCAATTCTGTTTCTACGAAATTCGACTAATTCCAGTGTTTATTTTTTGTGTCAGGCGTCGTCAAGGCTGTGGATGATAACGGGGCTGTTGAGAGTTTCAGCTCCTTGAGTGAAGGGCATTCCTTGCCATTCAATGTGTAGGAAGGAACTGCAGATGCTGGTTTAAACCGAAGATAGACACAACGTGCTGGAGTAACTCAGCCGGCAGCATCTCCGGAGAATCTCTAGACAGCATCTCTGGAGAAAAGGAATAGGTGACGTTGCGGGTCGAGACCTTTCTTCAGACCATTTAATGTTGCAATGTCTCGGACCAACTCTGGCCTCGATTCCTGTGCGGTGCGAACGGTCCTTGCTGTCGCGTCCAGCGAGGTGCAGTTTGACACCGGGTTACTGGCGACTGCTGTGGTGCTGGGCATCATCCTGGGTGCCATTGGGGCAGTTCTGTTTTACTTGTTTGTTTTGGAATCCGTCTTGCAAAGAAAGGTAATACTCTCCTCATTAACAAAAAACATATAAAAGGTTATGAATGCGTTTAGCAACAGTTTACTCAATTACAAAGGAATTTCCCCGTCAACGGCATTAGATTTAAGTGTAATAAAGGATTACTGTAGGACTAAAATGAATCGTTGAAGCTCTAATAAAGCGAGTGCGTGGGCACAAATGTGTGTACTGTACAAACTACTTACAATAACATGCAATAATTTAATGGAAAATCGTGAGAAATAACAGGAGATTAAAACTATCCAGACAACTAATTTCCGAACGAGGAGCTATTTCCAATTTCGCATCTGCTGTAATCAGATAAAAAATATCTTGATGGTCACCCAACAGAGGACACGCTACCTTGTGATCAGTGTCAAGGCCAGCGAGGGGCGCACACTGCTGTTCCCTGGACCGAAGACCAAGAAGTTTGTTCTGCTCCAGGAAATGGAGTGAACTTGACTTTGGAAGTTCTTGCAACCTCTTTTCAATTCTTCCATTCACCTGGAACGTCGGTGAAGGAGGCTTGAAAGCATTCGTCAGCGAATGCATGGTACCCGCCATGGCTGAAATGTGCAGAGTGTGGCTGAGTGCAGTAAACAGGAGTAGCGAGACATTGATTTTCATGACACACGGCTCTCTCGATTAAAGTACCATTGCATAGTCCACACAGCACAACTCAGCGGGAGGGCAGTGGCAAACTTGCCGTGTGTTTAAAGTAAATCCCCGAAACACACATCAGGCCAGACGGTGACAGAACTGGAGTTCAGGTCTCAAGCCATCATGAAGTTGCCAAGTCCTCAGCATTTCCCCAGACACTGGTCCCAATGGTGAATGAAACATCCCGCATACAGTTGCACATGTGGGTCCTGGGCAGCCTTGCAGTTTAGATCGAGTGCATTTTGTCCTCGGGTTTCTCCTCCTGCACTGAGGAGTGAGGCTGGGCATCAGCGGCCTCGCTAAAGCCCAGCGCTGCTAGTTGCACACACCGCTTCATCCCGGGCTTGTACACAATGCAGCCACTGCCTGGTCCCGGAGGCGCTAGGTCCCGCCCCTCGCACAGAGCGATTGGCTGCATCCCCCCAATCCACCAAAGTGATTGGTTGACAGCTGCGCCTTGTGTATGGCCAGCCTAGCTGTCAATTGACTGGCCGCAGAGGGTTCTGGGTGATGTAGTCCTGGCCCTCGGGAATGTGGGTATCTTCCTATTGGGCAGAGCGAGAGGATGACTACAGCCCCCAGCAGGCATTGCCCACCGCTGGAAGTTAGGACAAGCCGCAGAATTGTGGAATGTCCTGGTGATTATGAATCGCTCGCAATTTTCTCTTTTTTGGACGGGTGGGTGGTTGCATGTGGCTGGTGCAACGATTTTGTATTTCACACGCAGTGGAGAATTAAAAACGATGTGATTCTATTTTCGTTTGGAATGAAGAAAAACAAAACAAGACCACCCAAGAGGATTTTTCACGCTGATTACAGATTTATGTAGATGCGAGGCTGGGCGGCCGCAGAGAGCGGAGAAATGTCGAGTGAAAGGGGGGAAAAAACACCCCGAAGATCCCAAAGCTTTTAGATATGCATAGGAAAACTTTGCATTTATATCGTGCCTTTCACGTCCCTTCTCAGGACGTCCCATATCGGACGTCAGGCAATTCTGTTTCTACGAAATTCGACTAATTCCAGTGTTTATTTTTTGTGTCAGGCGTCGTCAAGGCTGTGGATGATAACGGGGCTGTTGAGAGTTTCAGCTCCTTGAGTGAAGGGCATTCCTTGCCATTCAATGTGTAGGAAGGAACTGCAGATGCTGGTTTAAACCGAAGATAGACACAACGTGCTGGAGTAACTCAGCCGGCAGCATCTCCGGAGAATCTCTAGACAGCATCTCTGGAGAAAAGGAATAGGTGACGTTGCGGGTCGAGACCTTTCTTCAGACCATTTAATGTTGCAATGTCTCGGACCAACTCTGGCCTCGATTCCTGTGCGGTGCGAACGGTCCTTGCTGTCGCGTCCAGCGAGGTGCAGTTTGACACCGGGTTACTGGCGACTGCTGTGGTGCTGGGCATCATCCTGGGTGCCATTGGGGCAGTTCTGTTTTACTTGTTTGTTTTGGAATCCGTCTTGCAAAGAAAGGTAATACTCTCCTCATTAACAAAAAACATATAAAAGGTTATGAATGCGTTTAGCAACAGTTTACTCAATTACAAAGGAATGGTGAAGTCAGTCAGCATTTTAGACGGATAGAACAGTACAGTTACAGGAACGGACCCTCCCGCCCACAATGTTTGTGCCGAGCATGATACCAAGTTAAACTGATCTCCACTGCATGTACGTGATCCATATCCCTCTATTCCCTTCATGTGCCTATCTAAAAGCCTCTTAATCGCCAGTATTGTACCTGCCTCCATTATCACCCCAGGCAAAGCGTTCGAGCCCACACCACAATCTGTTCAAAAAGATTTGCCCCACACATCTTCAAATTTTGCCCCTCACACCTTGAAGCTGTGCCCTCTAGGGGGGGGGGGGGCAGTTCTGACTGTTTACCTTATCTACACCTCTCATCATTTGATATAGAAACATAGAAACATAGAAAATAGGTGCAGGAGTACGCCATTCGGCCCTTCGAGCCTGCACCGCCATTCAATATGATCATGGATGATCATATACTTCTATCAAGTCTCCCCTCAACTTCTGATGTTCCAGAGAAAATAATCCAAGTCTACCCTCTTCTGTAGCTGAAACCCTCCAATCCTGGCAGCATTCTGGTGAACCTCCTCTGTACCCTCTCCAAAGCATTCCACATCTTTCCTGTAGTGGAAAAATCAAACCTGCATGCGTTACTTGAAAAGCAGCATTATCAGTTCCCGATCCTTATACTTAATGCCCCTGGCAATGAGGGCAAGCATACTATATGTCAGCTTTACCACCCTATCTACTTGTGCTGTCACCTTCAGTAAGCTATGAACTCGGGCTCCGAGATCCCTCTGCACATCAATCCTGTTAAGGATCGTGCCAATCACTGTATACTTCCGACTTGCATTCAACCCAAAGTGCAACACCTCACATTTGCTCGGGTTAAACTCCATCTGTCATTTCTCTACCCATTTCTGCAGCTGATTTATATTTCACTATCTCCTGACAGCATTCCTCACTATCTACCACTCCTTTAATTTTGGTGTCAACAGCAAAAGTACTCGTCAACCTATCAACGACTAGGTTGTTTATATACATCACAAACAGCAGAGGTCCCAGCACAAATCCCTCCAGCCAGAATATCTTCTAGCCACCAAAACCCTCTATCTTCCATGAATAAGCCAGATCCGAATCCATACAACCAAGTCATTGCGAATCCCATCATAGAAACATAGAAAATTGGTGCAGGAGTAGGTCATTCAGACCTTCGAGCCAGCATCGCCATTCAATATGATCATGGCTGATCATCTAAAATCAGTACACTGTTCTGTTTTTTCCCCCATATCCCTTGATTCCGTTTGCCCTAAGAGCTAAATCTAACTCTCTCTTGAACACAGCCAGTGAATTGGCCTCCACTGCCTTCTGTTGCAAAGAATTCCACAGATTCTCAACTCTCTGGGTGAAAAAGTTGTTCTTCATCGCAATCATAAATGGCCTACCCTTTATTCTTAATCATTAATCCTGTTAACATTCTGGATCAGCCTACCATGAGGGACTTTATTAAAAGCCTTACTAGAATGCACATACAGTATACAACATCCACTGCTGTACCTTCATGAATCTTTGTTTTCATTATAAATTTTGGTCCATTTCGTCTTTTTTTTTCCAGCAAATGTGTTCAGATGGACTTGACGACAGTTCCGATTCTGAGGATATCCAGAGTTATGACAGCAACTCCGAGACACCAATGGAAAGAACAAAAGCAGGAGCTTCCGTTCTTCAAGAGGTGGGATGGGATGCTTTATATAGCATGCTTTATATAGCATGAGTATTTTGCTGTAATTCAATATCCAAAGTAATGAGAGGACATCCTTATCTTTTGCCTACCAATGATAATTTTGCCACTGAGTTCTTGTTCCCATCGGCCAGGCAGAAAGTAGATCTGCTAGGGTGTCGGTGGGTCGGTCGAGGCATGATTAACTTGGATCCTATGCATAGCACCACAAATCAGTCCTAAAATGTTGTTGTAAAATAACTTTCTAAAACAAATTAAAACAATCGGCATGGTGGCCCAGCAGTAGAGTTGCTGCCTTACAGCATCAGAGACCCGGGTTCGATCCTGACTATGGGTGCTGTCCGTATGGAGTTTATATGCTCGCCCCGTGACTGCGTGGATTTTCTCCAGGTGTTCTGGTTTCCTCCCACATTCCAAAGACGTACAGGATTGTAGGTTAATTGGCTTTGGTTAAAACAAAAGTAAATTGGTCCTAGTGAGTAGGAGAGTGGAAATGCTGGTCGGCATGGACTCGGTGGGCCGAAGGGCCTGTTTCTGTGCTGTATCTCTAAACTAAACTAAATTCAATCTGCAATGAATTCCTTTATAAATTCATAGCAAATACATTAATTAATTAATTATACGGCTAAATTATCAAAATAGGACCATTGTGCAAAGACTGACATGTTCTTTTTAAAATGGAGTCTATTCCTCGGTGATGCCAAGTTGCTGATGGCCTGGGACTTTGGGAAATAATTAAATTTGTTGGAATATACAATTGTAGGCTGGAGATATAGAATTGTCTTGGTGCTGTTGCTGTATTCAATGATTATATAATGATTACTAAATTCTGTTGGCAATCACAGACTAAGCTATTATCAATGTAATGGGAACATTTGCTTATATTATAATTATAGCTTGCATAATCTTTATAATATCAAAAAAAATCGGTGCAAAGATAAGGAATTAAAAACTTCAATAGTAGAATGTATGATAATATGCTTATTTTACTCTACAGGAAGATGAATTATCAATCAACAGTAATATAGCTGCTTTTGCACTGAAAGCAAGAGTCATATATCCCATTAATCAAAAATTTAGGGTAAGTGATGCAGTTGTTGTTATAAACGATAATAAATATTGTCATTCAACAACCATCTGAATGTTCTTTTACTTTGCATTCATGTATAGGACTGGTTATCTCTGTTATATTGTAGACTAATAATCTACTTTTACTCCGAGAATAGGTTATTTGGAAATCTGCGTACATGATTAGTTAATTTATATTTGACCTAAATTTGAAAAAAGCAAAATGAACAGCCTGATTTTCCAAGTAAAATGGCCAAAACTCAAAATTGGAAACCAGAAAATAGGAGAAATAGGCTCTCCAATCCATCAATCCTGCTGCTGCAATTTAATATGTTCAAATATCATCCTCTATCCCAATACAATATTATCATTCTTTTCCCTTATCCCTCAATGCCTTTCTTGTTTAGAAATTAATCTATATTTAACAACCTGGAAACATGTGAGAAAGAAGTCCACCGGTTTATATGCTGTGGGCCGAGCATCAAAAATGTGTCTAGAAATCAACTTTCGTGACCCATGTCTCGGAACTATATGAAATTTTGCACAGATTTAGATAAAATATAATTGAGAAGGAAGTCATAACTCGTCAGTGCCAAAAGTTGCACATTAATTAATTGAACTAATTAGAAAATGAGATCGAAAATGTAAATGCCATCTAGTGTCCAATGCCCATATTACACCATGGGGAGCCTATTTCCGTATTGCAGTCTCTTTAAACCATATATTATTATACCATCAGGTACACAAAAATGCTGGAGAAACTCAGCGGGTGCAGCAGCATCTATGGAGCGAAGGAAATAGGCAACATTTCGGGCCTTCAGTTCCTTCTTAAACATATTATTATACCATCTATATATATATATATATATATATATATATATATATATATATATATATATGTGTGTGTGTGTGTGTGTGTGTGTATATGACTTGTGAATATGACTAATCATATATAATTATGTATAATTACATTATATAAATATAATATAATGAATATAATTGTGAGGTTTTTGTTTAATGAGACTGCTGCAGAGGTCCTCTTGAACCAGCCTAATTAATGGGTGAGTGCAGTTCCCGTGGGTTCCCCCGTTTACTGAACCCCACTGACTGCCAGTGTGCAAAGTGCGGGTCATGGCCATAGTGGGACTGGGGCAGTGCCAGGCTGGGGGAAGGCTAAGGCAGGAAAATGCCTAACCCTAACCCTAACTCGCCCCCCTTCCAGAGCTGCCCACGGCTGGAGCTGGAGCCGCTTTTGGACCAGATACGGGCTCCGTACGTGTGGCCCTGCAGCGCGTCCACCTCGGCCAGCATGCCCTTCTGGATCATCGTGGTGGTGATGATGATGGTGGGGAGCAGCACTGCCCTGCACGCCGCCCGGGCCGCCTTCAGCACCCCCATAGCGCCGGCTCCGTCAGATCACCCGCTCGCTTGCTGCAACACCGGCAGCCTGACAGCCCGACCGACCCCTCGCCACACCCACCGGAGGCCTGGCCAGACGCTCATCAACCCGGCGGAGGCCCAGCCCAACTCTCACCACCCACCGACGGCCCGACAGCCCGACCGATACTCCATAGCATCCATCGGCCTACCGACAAGCCCGACTGACTGACTGGTTGACCGACTGACTGACTGACCCTAACCCTAACCCTAGCTGTACATTTGTTATTTATCATTTTTACTTAACAGTTCACATTATAACTTTATAAAGATAAATCAATTGAGAAACAAAATGAACAGCAAGGTGAGCATTACCTTTATTCCTTGGAAATCTTGTTATCGTTTCGATGTAATGAGGAGGCAGCCATGATCCCAGGGTCCTTGCTGCCTAGCGACCATAAAACAAAGCGCGGGATTGGTCAATTTGCATCCGACCTCAATGTCAAACATGTTTTGATTGGGCAATTACTACTTAGAAAATTTGAGGTTTTTCTCATATTTCTTAAAAATGTGCAGGTTTTGGTCTTGACGAGTTTCAGGTATGATTTATATAATATTTTTACACAATATGTTAAAAATTTAGGTACTTCCGTGAGTTGGGTCACAAACCTGAATGAAAAAGCTCCTCGGCCCACAGCCTATTACCAACCTCTGAGTAAAGAGATTTCTCATCCATTCAAACCACATGGAATAACTTTTTATTTTATAATAAGCATTCCTAATTTTTTTAATATTATTAATTTATCACCATGTTGCGCTAATGACACTTATTTATTAATAACCATGCAATTTATTGCAGCCCCTAGCAGATGGATCATCCAACCCTTCTCTATTAGAGAACTTGAGACAGAAAGGTCATGGCAAAATGATAAAAGATATTGCTTTAATTGGATCGGAGTCACCCAGTCAAATGGATGAAAGAGATTATTATTACTATCAAAGGAATTATTCACCGCAGGATCCTAAAGCATATAATGAGGATGAAATGGTTTTGATGGTAAATTTTTTTCCAGAAATACTGGCCTATTCAAGGTAAATTATTTTATATGTTTACTCAGCATAAATGTGTGACTGTAGGCCGGCATTAAATGAGGATGTGCAAGTTTAGTCTTGAAGTGAAACAGAGTTGGACAATGCTAATATGATTTGGTCCTCAAGTTGACTAAATTGTATTATAGATTCTACATTAAGGTGAAGAAAACGTAGGAGGACATGGATTAATTAAAACACAAAGTAATGGAGTAACTCAGCGAGTCGGGCAACAACTGGAAGACATGAATATGTAATGTTTTGAGTCATAGAACATAGACCAATACAGCACAGGAATGGGCCCTTCAGCCCACAATGTGTGTGCTCTGCACATCTCTGTTAAACATTTCCCCTCTCACCTTATACCTATGCTCTTCAGTGTTGGACATTACTACCCTGGAAAAAAGACTCTGACTGTCTATGCCTTTTACATACTTTTATCAAGTCTCGTCTCAATCTCCGACATTCCAGAGAAAACAATCCGTTTATGCAACCTCTGCCTGTAGCATTTTGGTAAACCTCCAAAGCACCTTCTCCAAAGTCTCACATCTTTCCTGTAATGGGGTGATCTGATCTGCACACAATATTCCAAATGCTTCCTAACCAAAGTCCTATAGAGCTGCATCATGACATCCTGATTCTTATATTCAATGCCGCTCACCCAGAAGGTAAGCAAGCCGTATGCCACCTGTATGCAAACTGTATGCCACCCTATCTACTTGTGCTGCCACCTTCAATGAGCATTAAACAGACTCCAGGATTCCTCTGCACGTAAATGCTGTTAAGGGTCTTGCCATTAACTGTATACTTTACCCTTGCATTCAACCTCCCAAAGGCAACATCTCACAATTGTTGGGGTAAACTCCATCTGTCATTTCTCCGCCCATTATGCAGTTGATCAATGGCCCGCTGTATCTTCTGAGCCACTGTCTGCAACTCCTACAATTTTATGGTTGTCGGCAAACCTACTCCCCAACCCATCTACATTTATGTCCATATATATGTGTATATGTATATATATGCATATATATCACAAACAGCAGCGGTCCTGGCACAGATCCCTGCGGAACTTCAATAGTCACAGATCTCCAGCTGGAATATCTCCCTTCCACCACAATCCTCTACCTATGAATAGAGTCAGAACCCTTTTGACCAAAAATATCAGTCTGAAGTGGGATCCTGACTTGGAAAGCCACCTATCCATGCTTTCTAGAGATGCTGCCTGACCTGCTGAGTTACTCCAGCACATTGTGTGTTTTCTTTGCAAACCAGCATCTATAGTTCATTGTGTATGGATTAATTCAAAGTTGTGCAGACTTGTTTAATGGAACCTTCATTGTAAGTAATGGGGGAGACATTCCACCAAAATCTGACTTGAGATTAACTGGGCTAATCTCTAAAAGGAGTGCGTGGCTCAGATTTCTGCTTGGCAGAGGTCCTATTCATGATGGGCTGATAGGGTGGCACCAACCTCCATAGATCTTCCCGCCCTTGGGTTGAGAAATCTGTCCAGTGAACTTGCAACTGGCCATTGGGTCCATTGAATTCAGTCAGAGAAATTGGTTGATAAGAAAAAGATGGCTCAAATTATTATATTTAATTGTCCTTGAGTGTGCGTGTCTTATTCTTTTGATATTTAAATTTGTTCAGTCATTTCAATCGCAACTTACACTAGTTATGTGTATTATCTTTTTGAGTATTTGTGAATGCTGAAATATATGACCAGTGACAGCTTTGATAACTGGATGTGGCACCACACCAGTTTTTGTTGTTCTTGTGTTCAACATGAGCATCACATGACTCAGGCTGCCCAAAGTCAAGTGATGTGCTAGCACATGGGTTCTAAGTCTCAGGTTTTGACTGCCCCTCAAACCATGATGTAGAATCAGTATGATCTAGGGGTGGACAAAAGTGCTGGAGAAACTCAGCGGGTGCAGCAGCATCTATGGAGCGAAGGAAATAGGCAACGTTTCGGGCCGGAACCCTTCTTCAGACTAATGGAGGGTGGGGGGGGGGGGGGGGAGCGGGGAGAAGAAAGGAAAAAGGAGGAGGAGCCCGAGGGCTGAGGGAGAGCTAGGAAGGGGAGGAGACAGCAAGGGCTAACGGAATTGGGAGAATTCAATGTTTATGCCACCAGGATGCAGATTCCTGTGCCTCCCCATATGAGGTGCTGTCCCTCCAATTTCCGGTGGTGCTCACTCTGGCCATGGAGGAGGCACAGGACAGAGAGGTCGGATACGGAATGGGAGGGGGAGTTGAAGTGCTGAGCCACCGGGAGGTCAGGTTGGTTAATGCGGACCGAGCGGAGGTGTTCGGCGAAACGATCGCCAAGCCTACGCTTGGTCTATTCGATGTAGATCAGCTGACATCTAGAGCAGCGGATGCAATAGATGAGGTTGGAGGAGATACAGGTGAACCTCTGTCGCACCTGGAACGACTAGGGGTGGACTGTTAATAAACTTGAAATAACTCCATGGGAAGGTTTCTAGCTGTTCAGAATTTATTTAATATTGTTCAGTGTTGTTCATTTCCATGTAATACATATTTTCTTCATATTTGACAGTCCTCAGGCTGACCTTGGTCTGCACAGACTTAGCCTGCAAGATCTGAGACAATTAGATGCAGAAATGTATCAAGAAAAATGTTCGGTATGTATGTCTTCATTTCCCAAGGTTTGTAAAGTGAAAGTTAAATATCTAAACAAATAAAAAATGTAATGATTGTGTTGGTTAAAATGAAATATGGCAAACTCCTCGCTGGGTCTTATCATTCCTGATTCCTGGACAGAATATTGCCAGAACAATGCTCTTGGATTTCACCCTATAGAGCTGAAAGACAGCTTGTTACAGGGTCCCATCATGTTTAACCTACTGTGATTATGTAGTAACCTCTCACGCAACATTCTAGACTGCAATGCTCTGTGTGTATATATGGCAATTTAGATTCAGATTCAGATTCAGATTCAGATTCAGATTCAACTTTATTGTCATTGTGCAGTGTACAGTACAGAGACAACGAAATGCAGTTAGCATCTCCCTAGAAGAGCGACATAAATATGAGCAGTAAATAAATAAATCTAATAAATCCTGGTGGGAGGAGTGTCCGGGGGGGGGGGGTGTGTGATTGGCAGTCACCGAGGTACAGTGTTGAGTAGTGTAACCGCCGCAGGGAAGAAGCTGTTCCTGGACCTGCTGGTCCGGCAACGGAGAGACCTGTAGCGCCTCCCGGATGGTAGGAGGGTAAACAGTCTGTGGTTGGGGTGAGAGCAGTCCTTGGCGATGCTGAGCGCCCTTCGCAGACAACGCTTGCTTTGGACAGACTCAATGGAGGGGAGTGAGGAACCGGTGATGCGTTGGGCAATTTTCACCACCCTCTGCAGTGCTTTCCGGTCGGTGTAGATTGCACTACAAGTTACACTGCACAGTCAAATTGTATATAGGAAAAACTGATTCACAGATGCTACTATTGTATATGTCAAATCTTTACTACTCAAGAGCTCTGAATTCATCAATCTCTTTTCTTTAGATGTTTCTTCAGTTATTAAGAATAGAACTGAATAATTTGTATCTAAGGGAGAAAATTGATGAACATTTCTACAGGGATTTTCTTTCCAAGCAAGAAAAGGTAATGTTCAATCATACAATTTCTGTTAGCTTTATCAGAGTGAATAACCATTAATTATTTGTTTTAAGCTACGAGTGCAGCATTGTGTGTGTGTGTGTGTGTGTATGTATAATCTGTATGTATGTGTGTGTGTATATGTGTGTATGTATTTATGGATGCCTATATATATATATATATATATATATATATATATATATATATATATATATATATATATAAAGTGTGTGTGTTTGTGGCTAGCGTCCTGTTAATTCAACTGAAATGTTTATTCCCAGCTGCTCTGTTTTAATTAGATTAAAATAACTATTTTCACAGTATTATAATACATTCTCCAATGCGACTAGCAAGTCTCAGGGGAGCAGATGAACTTGGGTTACGGTGGCTCTCGGGGAAATGGGAACCATGTCCTGATAAATCTTAAGGGAGTATGTTACCCAGTGAATCGGATGTCAAACCATCGAGATTTCCAAACTGACACACAGCCCATTATCAGAGTTTTGCAGTACTCCAGCTGTGGCCAAACAAAAGTTGCACCAAAGCTCCCTGTTCTTGCATTTTACACTGGCTAACCATTGCAAGTATCCCGCCGGCCTTTTTCACCATCTAATCTATTGCCATCTTTAATACTATCCAGGCCTCATCCATTCATTATGAATGTCCTATCGTGAAACTCAATCATGGTCACTTCCCAATCTCTAGACTCACTATGTACTGGCTTAAAAATATCTCCTGGGTGTCCTTAAAAAGTCCACGGAGGAAGTTGAAATCCCTTACTACTGTAAGGCTTATGTGATTTGTGTACGTATCTGTTCCTGTTTCTCCTGCTGACTATTCTGAAGCAAATATATCCTGAGCAAAGTGATCACCCCCATTTTGTTCTTAAACGGGAAGTTTCTTGATCCGAGAACAGTGTGAAATAGTGTAAAGTGGAGATTAACATAATTTTAGACATAATTAGATCAGTCAATTTTATAAGGAATCTATTGTAGCTAAGAAAACAAACTTGAAGTAACTTATTTTGTTTGATGGATGAGTTTTTCAGTTCTTCAGAGATGGGCTAAATGCACCCAGTAACAATTGATTAAAACCATTCTAATTGAAAGGAACTGAAAGAACTGGTGAAGAAACATCAGCCAATGTTGCCAAATGCAGCTGACGAGAAAGACTCTGAGCACCATTGTACTTTGGAAGAAACTGAAAGGGATGAACATGATTATTTTCAGTGTGCCATACAACAGGTAATACTTGCATGTGCACAGGTAGTTTCATAATGCAGGAATTGGATCACTATACCTTCTGTGCAAGACAAGTGTGATGACTTGCCTGTATGATATTGGGTTATTTAATTAATTTGAACATTCTTCTGGCATACACAACAGATGCATGAGGAATCGCCATCTAATAGGATATATCTCCTTTCATAGAACATAGTACAGTGCAGCACAGGATTGTGCCCTATGACCCACAATGTCTGTGGCGAACATAATGCCAAGATAAACTAATCTCACCTGCCTGCACATGATCCAGACCCATCCATTCCCTGCATTACCAAGTGCCTATCTTGGCAAAGGTTAACATTTTGGTCACTAAAAATTTGTCAGTCTTTGCAAGACTGCCTCGGAGAAACAGTTAGCAGGAAACAGAAAATACCTATCTTGCCTATTTAGACAAAAGGAATCTGTGGGTAAATCGCAGGGTAACATGATTTCCAAACCCCTTAATGTTTCCACTAGTGGACCACTAGGACTAGAGGTCATGGTCTCAGAATTAAAGGACTTTCTTTTAGGAAGGAGATGAAGAGGAATTTCTTTAGTCAGTGGGTGGTGAATCTGTGGAATTCTTTGCCACAGAAGGCTGTGGAGACAAAGTCAGTGGATATACTGTATGTAAGGCAGAGATAGATAGATTCTTAATTAGTATGGGTGTCAAGGATTATGGGGAGTAGGCGGGAGAATGGTGTTAGGAAGGAGAGCTAGATCAGCCATGATTGAATGGCGGAGTAGACTTGATGGGCTGAATGACCTAATTCTGTTCCTATCACATGATCTTTATCATGGTAAATCAGCAGCACAAATGCAAATTCATATTGCCACTTTTGGAACTCCAATTCATGCAGCTTCTAAGTCATATTTTCCCATGATGTACAGAAGACACAGATAATTTAAGGATTCATTTATCATTTTTTGTCTGTCCCTCAGATGACTGGATTCTTCCAGCAAACCGAACGCTCCCATTCCTTCCTGCTGAATCATTCTGGGCTTCCTAAAGTCACTGTGGAGGCGGTAATGGAGAACGTATGTGAAAAAATGTCACAGGTGGAGAGTCTGTTAACTGATGTTCTGACTTTGCAAGTCACGGTATGTGGAAATAATGAATTATCCCAATATATGGAAGTTTTAATCCTTAGTTTTGCAGCAACGACAAGTTCACCTGCAGCTTTTAAGCAGGCTGTTAATTCACAGAGATGTTTTCCCTGTGACTTGACCTATGTATGGTGTTGTAAACTAGAGACTGCACAATAAAACAAGCTCTAGGAAGATTGACTAAGGGAAATTTTGTGGACCAGGTAGAGTAGGATAAGAGTTTCTCCATTTGTGCAAGAATGCTGCTGTTAACTGCTCCTCTCCACTAATGCTGTGCCCAAGGAAAAGCATGTCATCCTGTTAAAGTTCTTTAAAGCCCTTGATAGCAAAACTGTTGGTCATGAGCAATTAATTTATCACTTGATACCCACGTGGGCTAGAATAGTCTGTGTGGCACGTCTCTGGGCTGACTTGGAGTAACCAAAGCTAACCTTTTCTCTGCATAAAATATTGAACAAATGTATTAAATGTAAATAAAAAATAACTCAGCAGGTCAGGCAGCATCTGTGGATGGAATGGACAAATGATGTTTTGTGTCAGGACCCTTCTTCAGCCCGAAATGTCATCAGTCCATCACCTCTCCAGATGCTGCCTGACCCACTGAGTTCCTCCATCACTTTGTGCAGAGTATTAAGCATCAGCAAGTAAGTCGAATGAAAGCATTGCTAATCTTTCCATCACTTTAAGTCATACTGACCTTTATGTAAGGAAAGTGGAGCATTGTGTTCTTATTTGGAGCAGGAAAAATTCTTACCTTTGATGTAATTTACTAACCTAAAAAAACAAAAATATTTTGAAATACCTGCTACAGTTGCTCAATTTAAACTATTAATTTGGAGATGACTGCCAGTTGGGTAAAATATTGCTAGACCACTCTAGGTTGTGGTCTTAGAAAAGTTTTAGCAAAAAATACCGCAACCACCTTAGCTCAGCAACTAATCCTTATTCAACAATGTGATCCTTATAAACAATGTGGCATAACCATATGCTTGATAAAGATTTATATGATGTGCATGACAAGTTAAACTCTATTCCAATCATTTAGCTACGCTTCTTGGTACATTATCTTTATGTAGAGATACAGCACAGAAACAGGCTCTTTGGCCCACCGAGTCTGCACCGACCAGGGATCCTGCATGCCAACAATATCCTACACACTAATTTACAATTATACCAAGTCAATTAACCTACAAACCTGTACCTCTTTGGAGTGTGGGAGGAAACCAGAGATGCAGACAAACACTCATAGTCAGGTTCGAACCAGGGTCCCTGGCGCTGTAAGGCAACAACTGTACCGCTGCACCATCGTGCCGCCCTTGTAATGTTGTTTGTTGTTATGTACGCTAATGTTATGTCTTCTAATAGGTTATTCTGGATAAGGTGACACGTTGGAAATTCATGGCAAAAAGCCTTCAATTACTCAAGTGGCTTGCTCAGCAGGAAAGCAAAATCAATTTGAAGATGGTGACATCTGTCCTGGACACTCTCGCCAGAGATGGTAAATTGGCATCTTGGCAAAAAGAAGAGATAACAGCCAGATTACAAAATTCGTTTCAGGGTTATGCGAACACTTTAAATAATGGTAAGTCTACGCTGGGGTTCTGATTAATATATTTAAATCTTTGTTGGCCACGGGTAAGATACCTGATGTTTCTTGCACCCTTATTCTAAAAGGACGGCAAGGATAAGTCAGGTAATTACAGGCCAGCCTGTCTAACGTAAGTGGTAGGGAAGTTATTGGAGAAAACATCCTAAGGATAAGGATTAACTTACATTTGGAGAAACAGATAATTTTATCAAGTTGAGTTTATTCTCCTATGCAAAAATAAGGCAAGATTACAGGTACGATGAAAATCTTGATTGCAGCAGCATCAGAGGTACATAGACACAGACAACACACAAACGTTACTGGAGTTTATCTTGCACTAAATGTTATTCAAGTTATTCCCTTTAACATGTATTTTTACACTGTAGCTGACTCGATTGTAATCATGTATTGTCTTTCTGGTGGTAGACACAAAATGCTGGAGTAACTCAGCAGGACAGGCAGCATCTCTGGAGAGAAGGAATGGGTGACAATAGACAATAGGTGCAGGAGTAGGCCATTCGGCCCATTTTGGGTCGAGACCCTTCTTCAGACTGATGTCAGGGGAGTGGGCGGGACAGAGATAGAATGTAGTCGGAGACAGTAAAGGGGCTGTTCCACTGCAGTGACCTAATTGGCAAGTTTAGAAGAGTTTGCCCTCGACTCATACTTGCAGCATGGTCGACACGAGGTCCTAGGAGGTCTTTGTAACTCTACTTCATGCTCAAGAGTAGTCCCTGCGTACTCGAGGCCTCAGCTAGGTCGCGGCGTATTTTTCAACATGCTGAAATATGCCTCTGAGTAACAAAAGGTCGCCATGGAAAAAAAATCGATATTTGTTTTACTCGTAGGTTTAGTCGAAGTATGTCGTAGGTCAGCATGTTATTCGTCGGTAATTGAGGGTAGTCGTAGATAGTCTTTAACATAGTCGAAGGGAGATCGAAGGAGGTCGTCTTCACTCTCCACTATTCGGTGTCCAATTTTCCCAAAGCTAGTCGAAGCTAGTCTTCAACATAGTCGAAGGAGGTCTTCAACATGACACTTTTTCAAACTCTCCTAAACTCACCAATTAGGTTGTCGCAGTGGGACAGCCCCTTAAGACTGGTGGGAGAACTGGGAAGAGGGAGGGAATGGAGAGAGAGTGAAAGCAAGGGCGATTTGAAGTAAGAGAAGTCAGTGTTCATAGCGCTGGGATGTAAGTTAAGCAAGCGAAATATGAGGTGTTTTTGCTCAAATTTGCGCTGGGCCTCACCCTGACATAGATACATAGATACATAGAAAATAGGTGCAGGAGTAGGCCATTCGGCCCTTCGAGCCTGCACCGCCATTCAATATGATCATGGCTGATCATCCAACTCAGTATCCCGTACCTGCCTTCTCTCCATACCCCCTGATCCCTTTAGCCACAAGGGCCACATCTAACTCCCTCTTAAATATAGCCAATGAACTGGCCTCAACTACCCTCTGTGGCAGAGAGTTCCAGAGATTCACCACTCTCTGTGTGAAAACGTTTTTCCTCATCTCGGTGTTAAAGGATTTCCCCCTTATCCTTAAGCTGTGACCCCTTGTCCTGGACTTCCCCAACATCGGGAACAATCTTCCTGCATCTAGCCTGTCCAACCCCATAAGAATTTTGTACGTTAAATGGAGGAGGCCCAGGACAGAAAGGTCAGATTGGGAATGGGAGGGGAAGTTGAAGTGCTGAGCAACCGGGAGATCAGGTAAGTTAAGACGGACTGAGCGGAGATGTTCAGCGAAACGATCGGCAAGCCTGCGCTTGGTCTTGCCGATGTAGAGAAGTTGACTTTCTGCTGACTGGTTAGCACGCAACAAAAGCTTTTCACTGTACCTCGGTACATGTGACAATAAACTAAACTCAAACATAAATAATACATAAACATATATTATGCAAAACAGTGTGAAAGAAAAATTGCAATGGATGTTTTAGTTTAGCTTATTGTCACATGTACAGTGAAAAGCTTTTGTTGCGTGCTAACCAGTCAGCAGAAAGACAATCAAGCCATACACAGTCTACAGATGCATGATAAAGGGAATAAGATGAATAACGATTTGTGCAAGATAAAGCCAGAAATGTCCTATCAAAGATAGTCTAAGGGTCTTCAATGAGGTAGATAGAAGTTCAGGACCCCTCTCTGGTTGCGATAGGATGGTTCAGTTGCCTGATAACAGCTGGAAAGAAACTGTCCCTGCATCTGGAGCTGTGCATTTTAACACTTCTATACCTTTTGCCTGATGGGAGAGGGGAGAAGAGGGAGTGGCCAGGGTGCGACTCTTTCTTGATTATGCTGGTGGCCTTGCTGAGGCAGCGTGAGGTATAAATGGAGTTAATGGAAGGGAGGTTGATTTGTGTTATGGTCTGGGCTGCGTCCACAATTCTCTGCAATTTCTTGCAGTCTTGGATGGAGCTGTTCCCATACCATGCTGTGCTACATCCCGATAAATCGCTCTCTGTGGTGCATCTGTGGAAGTTGGTGAGAGTTGTTGGGGACAAGCCAAACTTCCTAAGCCTTCTAAGGAAAAGTAGAGATATTAGTGAAAAACAATTCTACAGCAAGTTCATGTAGTGGAAGAGGCAGTCTGTAGTGTTCTGTTGTCTCGACAGGATAAATCCAGGATATAAAGGGCTTGGTATTTCCACTGTGCTTATGATTTATTTCTGTTGTGAAGAGGCCTTATCTGACGACTGGTTGTTTTAACTTTTTAAACCATTGTATCTGAGACTTCTGCTTGTATCATTCCAGTAGTACAGAAATTTCAAAGCAAATAACCTTTGATCCTTAAAACAGTTGTGTGACCTTGCACCTGCATATTCCTTTTAGAATTTGTCAAGCAGACCAAAGGCATCGTATCAGGAATGAAGAGACGCCGCAGGACTCTGATGAAGAGACTTGAAGAGACACAAAGCGAGGATGCTAGGATTCAGATGGACAGGGCTAGGCAAATAATTGCTCCAGATGATTTTATTAAGGTCAGACTGTAATTAGATTAGAGATTAACAACAGTGTTGATTCAACTTTGTTTTCAGCATAGAAGAGGTAAACTGGTGCAGCAAATGAATCATTTTCCAGTAGACTCCATCAGCAAGTTCCTTTTATTTATTCACTGCTTGAATCCACATATTTAGCGATTCACCTAATACTGTCCGTGCCAGACTGTCCCATTTGCAAAAGGAAAAATATTGACTCTAGAACATATTCAATAATCAATTGATGACTCGGATGTGAGGGTGGCTATCCCATGCTAGCGATTGTATAATTTGGAAAGCAGAAATGGTTGAGTTCCCATGACACAAAGGGAGCCAGAAACTCTTGGTTCACCCTATGTTCCGTGTTGAGTGTCTTCTCAACAGTTCCTGTGAGCTGTGGTGTCTTGTGGTTCCCTGCTGGTAAGTCCACCAGCTGGCAAAGGAAGAATAGGAAGAGAACAAGCGTGACGCTGCAGCTGCCCTCCACATTACTGTAGTCAACACTTCCAAGCATGGCAGCTGCTTGTTAGAAAGCAGAAAATTGTATAAAACCGGAAGAACAGTCCTAAAACATGCATTCAGCAATTTCTATGTTCTAGGTACATTCATGGTAGGAAATGTAATTCTCATTCCATTTTGTCTTGGGGGATGATGGTTGTGCATGGAGAGCTGCCTGGTTGTGAGATTATCACTTGAAACTAATGTGGCACTGGGTGAATTTAGGTTGAAGGATATAAGTCACTACCCCGTGACATTGTTCCTTTTCCCCCCTGCTTTGTGCCATAGACAGGCAAACGTAGACCACTCTCAGCCCCTTGCATCTGTGTCATCATTCCCTAATGATGCCTTTTCTTCACCATATGCTGGTTGTTGATCGTGTTATGTATGCCTTTGTGATCATATGCAGACAAATGTAAACTCTCATTTTCCCAGCATTTATTAATGCAGAATACTCATGTAACCATCAAACAATTGAATGAAATTTGTGAAATTTCATAAAACGTTTAGCTGTTTTGTCTTGCAAAAGAGTCCAAAAAGTGAATTTAATTTTGTATTATTCAAAATGAGTGTAGAAAGATATTTTTAGTGTATACTTTTACATGAGGGCAGTGCACTTGTATGCTGATTATCAGTAACTCTTTTTGACGATTGATGCAGCATGTAATAGGAAGTAGTCATTTAATTTGTTATTGTGGTTTTTTATGTTAATACTGTTTAGCCGAAAAATAACGAATTGCACTCTAAAAATATTGTTGAAAGAGTAATGAGCTGGTATGTAGTTTGGCAATTTATTTAAAGTCTAATGCATAGAATACTATTGTGCGATGTAGTTACATTTTTGGAGCAATTCTCATGCAATCAACAACCACATTCCACGTGGATGCCAGGCGGCTGTAGGTCATGATTCCTAATGTTAATTATTCCAGGAGAAGAAGAATTGCAATATATTAGTGAAACTAGTAATAAAATCTAATCCTCCAATTCTTTTGTTCGCAAACATAAAAGGTCAAAGTAGAAAGGTGAAGGTGGTGTTTGTCACTCTTGTTTATGTGCAGGATTTCATTCTTAAAAAGGGGCAGCATTTTCATTTGTGTGTGTGTATCTGCTAGTTCTACTGAGGCAATATTGATGCTGTTTTAAAAAGGTAATACCCCCATTCATTCGTTTAATTCTTCATGTGGTTCTTGTACAAATGCTATATATTTGATATACAAGTAGGTTGAATGAAAGTAGTGGAATAGTGTAGTGCAGCACATAATAATATAACTTTGGACTTGATAGAGTTATCATGAACTTGAGGACCGCCACAGGCAGAGCCGTTGTGAAGTGGAGGATGAAGAAGATCATAAAGGTGCCAAGGCAGTTACTGAGCTGTGGAAGGTGAGACTCCAATGCATGCACTTACACTAATTAATATGGTTCTCACTTTTTGTACATCTTTCTAAAATGTTTAGAGGTTTAATTGTAGAACGGTTGTAGTTTAATTATCAGGGTCTTTTGTTGCAGAAGCCTGAAAGGATTTTAAGTTTGGAGGGAAACATCCGTGTTTAAAGAGGGAAGGTTATTGCAATTTTATTTTTCTCCAGTGGGAGAAGCTGACGGAATCGCGGCTCTTCTAGTCTCTTGTCTTCCTACACGTTATTGACTTCAATGCCTATTCAATGTGTATTATATTTTCATTTTTCATATATTTGATTAAATGCTTGCAAACTGATAGCCTTAATAAATTTTTAAAAATTGGAAATACGCAGCAGTTCACGAACCATCTTTGGAAACAAAATTAACATTTCATGTCAATGACCTTTCATCAGAACTAGGATAAGATGGAAATTAAACATGTTTTAAATTGCAGAGAACTGGAGGTGAAGCATGCGTGTGTGATGGTTGTCCATGACAGGATGGAGGTTAAGAGATACTGCATGGCATTAATGATGCTGGCTGAGAATATGTGGAAGGCTTGTCAATCTCAAATCTGTTTTGAGAAAATGGAACTGTAAAGAGATGAATGAGGACAGAGGATATAGTACAGGAACTATGAGATGTAAAAAAAAATACTGCAGTTGCCAGGAATCTGAAATGAAAGAATTGTTAGAAATACCCAGGTGTCTGTCAGCATCCGTGGGGAAAGAAAACTGAGTTAACATTACACCAGAAACGGCCAGTTCTGATATAGACTGTAAAGGTTGGTTATCTGAATTTATTGTTGAGTCTGAGTATTTTAACAAGGCTAACTGGAAGATGAGATGGTAGCACACCTCATGCTCATTGTAGTTATGTTTCTGTAATTGATCTTGAATTAGTCTTAGGGGGTTCACGTCATTGTATGATATTAATCAGATAAAGTCTTTTCACTGATTGGATAGCATACAACAAAACTTTTTGCCATACCTCTGTACACATGAAAATAATAAACTAAATATCACCATGTCTAAAATCAACCTCTGCCAACTATCATTATTGATCATGCAGCAGGAAGATTCTAATCCTCTGTCTGTACATAAGGGATTTTGTCATACTGTTTATCCATGCTTGTGCTAATGTAGATTATGTTTATTCATTCAAGAAAATTGGATAACTTTTTAATTACTGACAGAATCATATTTTCTCAAAGCTCAGCATAAACAAACTCCTTATATCTGAACCAAAGAGAGGGCAAAATCTGGAGAAGAAGATGCCGGTGCAGTTCATATAGACGCTGATTAAGTCCCTCCCACCCTAACCCTCATTAGGCCAAACAGCACAATCAATTGCTGAAGGAACTCAGCAGGTCAGGCTGTATCTGTGGAGGAAATGGACAGGTGACATTTTTATCTGAAGAAGAGTCTTGACCCAAAGTGTTATCAGTCCATTCCCTCCAGTCCATACTGCCAGACCTGCTGGTTCCTCCATCAGTTTTCTTTAATCAAGTTTCCAGCATCTGCAGCTGTGTTTCCAGTTAGCTTAAATATATCTGCATGGTGCATTCACAAGGCTCCTTTAAATCAAAAAAGCAATCTCTGTTGTTGTAGCCTACAGATAGAGGTATGAATGAATTTGAAGGATGCATATTTCAAACTGCAAATAATTTGAGCAGAGGTAATTGGTGTGTGATCACAAACACAAGGAACTGCAGATGTTGGTTTACAAAAAAAGACACAAAATGCTGGAGTACCTCAGTGGGTCTGAAGAAGGTTCCCAACCAAAACATTGCCAATTCATGTTCTCCAGAGATGCTGCCCAACTCATTGTGTTACTTTTGCACTTTTTTCTGCCTTTTTTTGTGTTTGCTCTTTAGCTGCAGCTGCACTGGTATGGAACTGACATGGCTTCAGTAAAATTTTCACATTGTTTCAAACAGAACCTGCAATTTGCCTCATCACGCACTATGGACAAATTGATCGAGGAGCTTTTTTCAGAAACTCTGCCCGATGTTATTGAGGTATCCTCATCTGCCATGGAAACCCTGAGAAACCAAATGCAGCAAGAGCTAAGTACAAGCAAACAGGCAGCGGAAGAGGAAAGAAAATGGCATTTGACATTATCCCAAGAAAAACTGGTCCAAATGAAGCAGGTATGTGAACTAAATGATTTGGAGCCTTGGGTGCAACTGTGGTCCTGGATTTCTGCCTGTACTGCTCTTTCTAACCACTTCTAAGTATTAAATTATTAAAATATTGTCTCTTAAAGTTGTCTGAAGTGATAATACTATTGGTTTCATTTAACAATGGCAAAATCTTTCCAGGCATAGAACCTCCCTTGATCTTTGCATCCCACAAGTAGTTGGTTTTTTTTTACAAGAAATCATGATATATTCAGTCTGAAAGCAAATGTGTTAACTGACTATAACTGCTGAGTTGCAAATCATTTTGAAAAATGTTTTCTTTATAACATTTATACCTCCTATTGCAAAATTCAGGAATGGCTAAATGAACAAGCACTTAATTCAGCTAAACAGAAGCATCTGGTTGATTATCGGGAACAGATTATTCAAAATTTCCTATTGAAGCAGACTGCACTAGATGAGAAGTGAGTATGAATTATTCAAACTTGCCTACAGTAAACATGGTGAAATAATTGAAATTTCTACATTATTCCATTACTATATTTTTGTCTCTTTAAATATTTCCTATGTGCTTGAGACATAGATGTAGAATGAGCATTGACACTCTAATTGTTGCTGGCTACTTCAGATAGCAAAGCAGTGTCCTTGGTTGTGAGCTTGGATCTTCTTTGCTCTTCTTTTGCAGTGTCTTGCAGCATCCATTGTCTTGTAGGTGCTTCCTCCTTAGGCTACAATCTTCATCGCCATCTCCCTCTGCCATGTCCCGAGGCACATGTCCAACAACCAATACTTAGTGCCTGGGACCCACCCTGTCTACCTGTTCTCCAAATATGATGGACCCAAACACACTTTGCCCCTGGTTGTTGCCAACTCCAAGCCTGATGTTCTCTAACCTACCCCTATTGATCTATAACTTGCCTAACTTCCCTGCTACTTCAATAATACAGAGCCAGAAAAGTAGAGGTCTTGTACCATAGAATTGGCATTTGTTTTTAGTGATTGAACAAAAAAAAAATTAAAAGCTGATGATGCCTTGGGACTTGTGAGTGCTAAGTTCCACTGTAAAGAGTCACTGCGCAAAATTAGGGTATGTCACCTTTTCAGGCAAACATCCCTTGCAAACATATACAAGTTTTGCATAACAACTCTGTTATGACCATCTTCATGTTTTTTTGCCTATTGCAGCTGTTTCTTGTTACTTTTGTTTTTCTTTTAAACCTATCCCACTGATATACCATTTGGCAGACTCTAATGTTGTGACTTTCATTCACCTTTGACTGCGTACTCCATGAAGTTTAAAGAATGAGACTGCTTTTGTAGGCTATTGATCATGCCCTCAATCTGTCTCTTTGCTTCACACTCAATGAATCTTGAAAATCAAGTCTCTGTTGTCTTGAGAGAAAACAAAAAAAGTGGGTTAACATATGATGAACGTTTGCCGGCACTGAGCCTGTACTCGCTGTAGTTTAAAAGAATGAGGTGGGATCTCATTGAAACATACAGAATAGTGAAACGCTTAGATAGAGTGGATGTGAAGAGGATGTTCCACTAGTGGGAGTTTAGGACTAGAGGTCATAGCCGCATAATTAAAAGACAGTCATTTAGGATGGAGATGAGGAGGAATTTCTTGATTAGTACGGTGTTAGAGGTTATGAGGAGAAGGCAGGAGAATGGGGTTTAGGAGGGAGAGATTGATCAGCCATGATTGAATTGTGGTGTAGACTTGATGGACCGAATGGGCTAATTCTGCTCCTCTTACTTTTGACCTTATAAATGTTGACTAGGCCATATGAGAACATCCTTACTTAATTTTTCCCAAATGGAAGATCGTAAGATCATTTCATTTGCCCAAACAAGATATAAGACCTTAATTTTTACATAAAATCTGAAAGATGGTACATCTATGTTTGTACATACTGTTGAATGTATAGTCCTAGTTTGTACTGCAGCCGAGATTTGGAGCAAGCAGCCAACAACTAGGATGCATCACCCATAGTCAGTCATGACCGAGGGGGGCCTACGATGAGTTTGTAGTCTCAAGTCTGGAAATGAATTTTGACTTCACTTCCTTCAATTCTGAGACAAATTGCTTCTGTTTCTCTTATGAATGATTTGGAACTAGCCGCTCCCTTCCCTATTCACAAAATAAATGTCTTGACTATTTCCCCACTTGTGCTAATCCTAATCTGACCCGAATGGCTTTATTCATTCAAGTCACAAGAGTAGTTCGGTAAAATAAAAATGTGTCTGAAAAATCTGTATTGATGTAACTGTTTTTCATGTTTAATACTTTAGGATGTCTAACCACATTGTGCTGGAGCAGAAGACAGCTTTACAGTCTGTGGTTAGACTGTTAACTGTGAGACATCTTAGTCTAATGACACTCAAGGAAATGAAGCTTTACAAGACAAAATGTCAGCTGGATGAATTAGGGGAACAGCAATTGAAAGAACCTCCCATTTGGGATGAATATGAAGATGAAAGCAAGAAATTAATGGATAACCTGGTACCAAAATCTGCTCATCAAACCTACACAAATAAATATTTCATATTTTCTGCCATACTTTAATTTAAGATTTTCTTCTCACTTTTGTAATATTTAGGTCTCTTTTAAAATTAAAGTATGTTATTGTCAGTGCATTCTACATTAAACTAGAATAAATTCTGGTCTAGAGAATTATTGTTTACAGGAGAGATTGGGTGATGTTTTCACTAAAGCAAAGGATACTGAGGGGAATGTAATTAAGAAATATAATTTTGAGAGGCTTTGGCAGGTTAACAGTAAGGATTTTGCTTCCTTAGCAGAGTGACCAGTAACTGGAGAAAATGTACTTCAAAATAATTGGCATAAAGATTAACAGTGAGTATAGAAAAATGTATTTCACTCAAGATGGTGGAGATCTAAGGCATAGAGGTTTAAGCACTCACCACAAAGTGGCTGGATGACAAGATGCAGGGAGGTGGGATTGAAATGAAGTCCATTTTTGGATTTAAGATTCCATTGTCCACAAATTGAAAGAGAACCTAAGATGACATCACTTTTAGCTGTAAGATAATTGCATTCGATATATTCTGCATTCTATGTATGTTCTGATAGGTGTCCAGATTGTCAAAAGAAAAGGAGAAGTTGTGCCAAGAGACCGAGTCACTCCTTCACCAGCAACTCAATGCAGAATCCCAGGCACTCATGGATCTTTTGCAGCATCACATGGTTCAAGTGATAGGCAATGCTTTAGTCCAGCAAACTAGAATCAACTCAGCCAAGCAGAATCACAAAGACAGCACAGATAAACTCAAGGTAATATTCCTGAGAAGCAAACATAAGTCTTAAAATCCAATCTAAGCAAAATGTAATTGGAAATGTACACTCTGTTGCAGCCAATGTACTGTCATTTGTATTGTGCTGGAGAAGGTCTTGGAATCTTTATGTAGAGGTAATTTGATCATATTATTATTTTAGGGTGAATTTCAGTCTTTCCTAGAGGCTTGATGATTAGTGGAAAAA
Organism: Malacoraja senta; assembly: GCA_038087875.1. Classification (NCBI taxonomy): domain Eukaryota; kingdom Metazoa; phylum Chordata; class Chondrichthyes; order Rajiformes; family Rajidae; genus Malacoraja; species Malacoraja senta. Next base: position 247,085,459 of record CM075977.1, on the reverse strand, counting down.
TGAATATATGTTGCATGGATGAAAGGCAGCAGGCTGACCTGAGACACATGTATGCTAACACATTACCTTGTGTTTATAGCTTAAATATCTACTACTAAAATATCAGTGCAGTAGAGGGTGCCCTTGTGCATTATACCTCAGAGATTATTCAAGCTTTTACAAAAAGGATCAAATTGATATCCTGTATCCAAGTCATTTGGAAAAATAAGCAAGAACAGCCAATTCAAACCAACCTTCTTGCATGAATGCAAAAATGATTAATTCCCATGCATTTTGGTATCTACATGCTTCCTAATCCACACTATGGTATAATATGGTACAACATGGGATGATAGAATGTGGTATAGTCAAGATGGTTTTACGACAGCTCAATATTTGATCTCTAGTAAAAATAGATATCAACTTTGTATGAGAGATACAAAAGGGATGTGTAGTGAGTATAATTAATTAATAACTTTCAAAATAAACTGGGAAGAGACTTGAGGGAACAAAGCTTGTGGGGCTATGAGGATGGAGTAGAGGCATGAGACTAACTGGCTTATTCTGCATATGACTCTTTGTTGTTATCTCTAACACCAGAGAATTTGGTGCTGAATTAATTTGATACTGCAGGGTTTTCATATAACAGAGTCCACAGGCAGTGCACCATGTTGAAACTGCAACAGTAAAAACAAAATTGACCTTGTATCAAGGAATCTTGCATCTTCCATGAAACGACCTCATTGGTTCTGGAGGGGTCTCGACCCAAAACGTCACCCATTCCTTCTCTCCAGAGATGCTGCCTGTCCCGCTGAGTTACTCCAGCATTTTGTGTCTACCTTCATTGGTTTTCTTTTTGCTTTAAATTATTTACTACAAAGTGTGTTTAATCTTAGCAACTAAATGTCAAAGTGTGTTAAAACATGTCAATGCAGTAACTGTGGAGCCAAAACTTCTCTTAATCTCTAGCTTTGACCAGGAGGGTTTCTCCACAAAACTAGAAAAGAATTGATCAGATATTGGTGTGTTTGATCATATTTTAGAATCTATTGGTAGAGAGAGCGACAGAGAGTGTCTATGTGACCATGGAAGGTGCAACTGGACTGATCCAGAATTATTACCGACATATAGAAGAAATTGTGGAGCTCTACAGAAAAGACAAAAGGAATCAGCTGCGATCGCTGCAAGGTGGGTCTAATTGTGTTTCCTTTTTATTTCCTGTCCAAGTGTGGTGTTGAGTTAGGTACTTATGTTATACTGAAGTAACAAGTTGTAAAGTATTTTCCTTTACATTTGATTGCTTTGACTTGCAGGTTGGGCACATGTACTGTTACATTATTGTGACGAGCATTCCCAGAAAAACCTGAGCATAATGGAGAGAGCATGTTGACAGGCCACAGTAAATCAATGGGAGTTAGCGAGCATTGCATGCAACAGCATTAAGAAAACAAAACCAACAACATTATAAAATGGTTGATGACTATTTAAACATTTTTACTCATTTTAAAACCTGTAATTTTGTGCCTGGCAGCTGGGTCAGTTGAGTAAATGAGGATAATCTTGGCATGTTGAGATTTCCTTTATTCTTGTTTAAATTTAAACATCAATTTAAACATTGTTTTTAATATCAATATTTAAAATGTTGTTTAACACATCAAACAATGTTTTAAATATTGATTTAAAAAACTTTGGGTATTTTTCTACAGTCAGTGTTTAGGAACCTGCTTGCTGAATAAAGAATATAATGCATTGAAACACCCCTGCTAATGTAGAACTGGTAAATACATGGATATACTTAAAGCAACATGTATAGGGGTGTGAAAAAAGTGAGCTGGAATAACTCAGAAGGTCAGGCAGCATTCCTGGAGAATATGGATAGGTGACATTTTGAATCTGGACCCTTCTTCAGATTAACAACCTAAAGTTTGCCTCAGACTTAGTCAGTTGAAGCAGGATCCTGACCTGAAATGTCATCTATTTGTGTTCTCCAGAGATGCTGTCTGACCTGAATTACTCTCGCACTTTGTCTTTTTTTTTGGAAACCAGCATTTGCAGTTCCTTGTTTCTACATATAAAGAAGTGGCTTCATACCTGGTCCTGTACTGATACTAATGGAATCCTGAATGTTCCATCCATCCCGATCCACAATCTCACATAACATCATCAAGATCTATCAGTTAGAGAAGATTGTGGTGATGTTAGGTTGACATGTTTAGACATCTTTAGATATGTTAAGGGAAAAAGAATACCAAAGTCAAATGTGGGTCCCTTGAAGGCAGACACAGGTGAAATTATTATGGGGAACTAGGAAATGGCAGAAGAGTTGAACAGGTACTTCGGATCTGTCTTCACTAAGGAAGACACAAACAATCTCCCAGAAGTACTGGAGGACAGAGGATCTAAGGGGGTAGAGGAACTGAAAGAAATTTTCATTAGGTGAGAAATAGTATTGGGTAGGCTAATAGTACTGAAGGATGATAAATCCCCAGGGCCTGATGGAATGCATCCCAGGGTCCTCAGGGAGGTGGCTCTAGAAATAGTGGACGCATTGGTGATCATTTTCCAATGTTCAATAGATTCAGGATCAGTTCCTGTGGATTGGAGGATAGCCAATGTTATCTAATTTTCAAGAAGGGAGCGAGAGAGAAAACGGGGAATTACAGACCAGTTAGCGTGACTTCGGTAGTAGGAAAGATGCTGGAGACAATTATTAAAGAGGTAATAACGGGGCATTTGGACAGCAGTAAAAGGATTAATCCAGCATAGATTTATGAAAAGAAAATCATGCTCGACTAATCTTCTGGAATTTTTTGAGGATGTGACAAGTTAAATGGTTGAAGGGGAGAGTGGATGTAGTGTATCTAGACTTTCAGAAAGCCTTTGATAAGGTCCCGCACGGGAGACTGGTGACTAAAATTAGAGCACATGGTATTGGGGGTAGGGTGTTGACGTGGATAGAAAATTGGTTAGCAGACCGGAAGCAAAGAGTAGGAGTGAACGGGTCCTTTTCAGAATGGCAGGCAGTGGCGAGTGGAGTGCCGCAAGGCTCGGTGTTGGGGCCGCAACTGCTTACCATATATATTAATGATTTGGAAGAGGGAATTAGGATCAATACTAGCAAGTTTGCGGATGACACAAAGCTGGGTGGCAGTGTGAACTGTGAAGAGGATGTTAGGAGGTTGCAGGGTGACCTGGACAGGTTGAGTGAGTGGGCAGATGCGTGGCAGATGCAGTATAATATAGATAAACGTGAGGTTATCCACTTTGGTGGCAAAAACAAGGGGGCAGATTATTATCTCAATGGGGTTAGGATGGGTAAGGGGGAGGTACAGCGTGACCTGGATGTCCTTGTACACCAGTCACTGAAAGTTAGCTTGCAGGTACAGCAGGCAGTGAAGAAAGCTAATGGAATGTTGGCCTTCATAACAAAAGGATTTCAGTATAGGAGTAAAGAGGTTCTTCTGCAGTTGTATAGGGCTCTGGTAAGACCACATCTGGCTTGTTGTGTACAGTTTTGGTCTCCTAATTTGAGGAAGGACATCCTTGTGATTGAGGCAGTGCAGCGTAGGTTCACGAGATTGATCCCTGGGATGGCGGGACTGTCATATGAGGAAAGATTGAGAAGACTAGGCTTGTATTCACTGGAGTTTAGAAGGATGAGGGGGATTCTTGTAGAAACATATAAAATTATAAAAGGACTGGACAAGCTAGATGCAGGAAAAATGTTCCCAATGTTGGGCGAGTCCAGAACCAGGGGCCACAGTCTTAGAATAAAGGGGAGGCCATTTAAGACTGAGGTGAGAAAAAACTTTTTCACCCAGAGAGTTGTGAATTTGTGGAATTCCCTGCCACAGAGGGCAGTGGAGGCCAAATCACTGGATGGATTTAAGAGAGAGTTAGATAGAGCTCTAGGGGCTAGTGGAATCAAGGGATACGGGGAGAAGGCAGGCATGGGTTATTGATTAGGGACGATCAGCCATGATCACAATGAATGGCGGTGCTGGCTCGAAGGGTCGAATGGCCTCCTCCTGCACCTATTTTCTATGTTATGACACCTGTTGCGGAAAAATTGAATAAACTGTTAAAGACATAATAGAAGGGAACTCAGGAACAATCTATGTGATTCAATTAAGGTACATGGATAAGATAGATTTAGAGGGATCTGGGCCAAATGCAGGCAGGTGGGACAATGGTAGATGGGGCATGTTGGGCCGAAGGCCTGTTTCCACACTGTATTACTCGGAGTCCATAATGTGGCAAAATCAATAAGATTTTGTGGAAAGAATTTAGATTTGAATTCTTTGAATAAATAATTTTCTCTGCCTAAAATGAAGCTAGTGGATGTGTTATTCTTACATTTACAATAAGCAATTGGTAAGATGCTGTATCAAAGGTTATTGTGGAAATGGAAATCTCATGGAGTAGGAGATAACATTAGCATGGACCAGATCACTGACTAATGGGGAAACAGTAGGAATAGATGGCTCTTTTTCTGATTTGCAAGATGCACTGTGTTATGTGCCATAGGGATGGATCAGTGCTGGATTTAAATGTTTTCACAATTTGTATAAATTACTTAGATGAAAGAACCAAGGGTTGGTTAATAAGTTTGAAGACGGCACATAGATAAATTACAAATTTCAGCACTTTAATTGTTAATTTTGTAAGAGTTTGCAACATTTCTGATCAACATTAATTGAAACATTGTGGAAACAGAAACTTATAAAAGGAAAAAAATGATTAAGGAGAGGATGACGGAAGAAAATCTTAATGCAGACATGGCTAATGTAAAGACAAAGCGCTTTACTTCAACAAGGATTCAACACAAGTGAGTAAGATAAAATTATGATTTAGTTTTAGCCATGATGTAACAAACACCAAACAATGCAATTCGATTCTACTAGAAAGCTAATATCTCCTCAAGCATAATACTAGTTTTAATTTGGATATGTGAATAAATTCACTGCCAAAGATATATTGTCACCATGCTATTTACAATGTGTTAATATTCTAATTAAATATATATATAATGTTAGAAAGAATTGGCTTGAAAATGTTATGTTAAATGGTCTGTTTTATCAGTAACTTGCTCAAACCTCGTTCTTTTAAAGCTCAAAAGCTATCTCTTTGATTACGCTATTTGTCACGTGGCTTGTATCTCACATGGCTTAATGTGAAACTTGATGCATTTTACTGGTAAAACTTACTGTATAAATAAGTCCTTATTACCATTGAATGTTTTGGGGATAATTGGGATGTGTAATAGACCAGTAATTATTTAATGTATTTGCTATTTGTATACCCAGAGCTGAATGGGAAGAATATTTAATACTTATGTAGACATTCTTCTGTCTCTTTGACTGATAGGATGATGCTTCAGCAGAGGAAGATTAGGTCCTTGCTTTTCCTTGAAGAGGATGTAAATATGGAGTTCCTAAAACAGAGAGCAGAGCTGATCCATCAATCGAAAGAGCAGCTTGATAAACACCTGAAGGTATAATATTAGTCATTTAAATTGACACTCACCTTTAGAATTGGATAGGAAATTTGAATGCGATTTACTATCCACCATTTTAGGAGGAAGGTTAATAGTTGAAAGTAAAAAGGCGAATAGCTGTGCTAAAATAACAGGATCAGACATTTAGAAACAAGACAAAATGTTGCAAATGCTTTTTGATACAATGCCAGTATTTGACTTAAGTCGGTAAGATTATAAACTGCTTCCTCTCCATTTCCTACATGTCTGATCTCACTCCCCTCCTCGAAGACAAGGATGGGTTTCCCTTGTCCCAACCTCTCACACTGCCAGTCTCCATATTCAGAGAATTATTCTCCACAATTTCTGCTACCTTCAGCAGGATTCCACCAGTTGATACACTCCACTTTCAACATTCCAAAGGGTGCATTCTCTCTTTAACTGCTTGCTTGACTTTTCCATCTCTGTCTACCATTCTGCAAATGGTGACGCTTGCTCAAGTAGTAGTAACTGCTTGTTCTCCAGCAACAGAACCTCCCATATATTTGTGCTCCATAATTAGTAACAGTGCTTTCCGTTGGAGACCTAAAGGGCCTGTCCCACTAACGCGACTTTTCAGCGACTGTCTTCGACCTTCAAACTCGAGGGCACTCGCCTGCAAAACCTCGAGCTGGATCGACCGTCAGCGATGAAACCACGAGCTGGATCGACCGTCCACACACACACACACACACACACACACACACACATTGCAAAGGTGGGGGTCAGGGAAAGCGGGGGAGCGCTGTCTAATTCACACCCGCGGTGAATATGAAGGTAAAAGACGTCTGCCACAGTGTACGGTAAGTCCTTTAGAGAACACAGAGGGGGAGAAAAGGGGGGGGGGAGGAGAAGGAGTAAGACACTTTTAAGAAGCCAGACAACTTTTAATAAAGTTTAGCGGGCATTTAACATTACCGGTCGGTTTTCCTTGGTCCTGAAAACTCCAATGAGCCAATTAAAATGCCCTTTCAGAAAAGGAGATTGCCTACGGCTACCCTTGACTACCTATAACTACATAGCGACCCCACTGCACTACGAGTTCAAAAGAACCGTGCCGACCAATTTTTACTCGTGCTGAAATATTTCCCCCAACCAAACTGAGGCCGCAAGTATGCGAGAACTTCCCTTGAGCATGAAGGAGAGTTCCAGTGACCCCTAGGACCACGTGTCGACCATGCTGTGAGTTTGAGTCGAGAGCAAACTCTTCTAAACTCGCAAATTAGGTCGCCGCAGTGCGACAGGCCCTTAAAGCTTTGCATTTTCTTCTTGTTTGCTTTCCTGCTGGAAAGTTAGTTTGGTGTCCATTCTTTCTCCATCTGCTATAATTTTCTGTGGTTTGTCATCAAATTTTATTTGATAGCAATCCTGGAAAATATCTTGGGTTTTATTTTATAGATGCTTTAATGCAGTAAAACAATTTGATTTTTATTTAAATGTGAAAATAGTTTTAATTCCAATATTTTGTCACAGCACGAATGAATGGTCGTGTTGGTGTTGAGGAGGAATAATCCTCCCAACAATATTCTTTTGCATAGACCTCTAAATAGCACCTGCTATTTTACTCAAGTATGTTCCACTTACTCCGCCATTCTTGAGATTAGATTGTCCATGTAATTCCAAGCAATGTCACGTCGGTAGTGAATTCTGCCTAATTTAATAAAATGTCTAGAGTCTGACTGATTTCTTCAGGAAATAACCAAAATGTAATCTTGTTTTATAAATTTCACCAAGATGGCAGAAGAAAAATTCATATCGCAGCTTGCAGGTTTAGCGAGAGTTTCACAAGCAGAATGGAAGACCTTGGAGAATGAATTTCTTGCAGGTAGGGGATCAACATTTTATTTAAACAAACAGAAACTGATCTGGATAACATTCAGAAAGATTATTGTAAACTATAGTCTGCAATATTTTACAATCATGTTTCTACAATAATTTTTTTTTTACAACCAACCCATCTTTTTTTTTTTATAGTCGCCAAGATTGTTCCTCCAACAACCACTGTCTGATCAAACTTAATCAACAAAACTAATTCACAAATTATTGACCACCTTAAATAGCCAAACCATTCCATTCTCATCATAACCCATTACCTCTAATGGAATTCTCAATAAACATTTAGATGTGGAGGCATTCTGAAACATTTTCCACTCCTCGACTTAGCTCTTCAAAAAAATCTGAGATTGCATCCTACTCTCTTATCTGGAAAGTCTACAGCGCTTTCCTTCACATCCTTCAGCAAGAAGCAAGTCGTATACCCATCAGAAACGTATCTTTACTTTATTTAGGTAATAATTGGTTATTCGAGCATAACTTTCTTCATCATATTGAAAAAATGTCATCCAACATAATTCCTCTTAACATCATCACTAATGTATGAAGTTAAATTTCATTATATTGTTTGCCTCTCAAGTATTCTTTTGCAAGATGTGAAATGCAAAACTCAGTTTTTCAAAACAATGCTTGCTAATACATATTTCTGGATTACCTTCATAGTTTTGGTGAATTCTTCAAATTTGGTCCTTAACCTACATTTCACAATATAATAAAAGTGAGAAGAAAATCTTTAGCTCCAAATGGAATCAAATCCAAACCTTACTCATTACCTTCTTAATGGAATTTGTGACAGTGCAGACAGAATACTTTTGAATGTAGGGAACACATTGTAAAATATACACTAAGGGTGGTCAAACATTTTCAATTGTGGGAATGTCTCAAACGCCAATGAATGTGTACATTTTGGCTATAAAGGATGCTGTTTGACTTTCCATGCACTTTGACTGACTATTTTAATCTGGGTTGCCATCACACAAAATACTTATTCTTTGATTTGTCCATTTCATGCCTTACATTCTCTTTGTACTCTTCCTTATCACCAGTTTCCCTCTCCCCTGACTCTGCCTGAAGAAGGGTCTCAACCCGAACCGTCACCCATTCCTTCTCTCCAGAGATGGTGCCTGTCCCACTGAGTTAGTCCAGCATTTTGTTTCTATCTTCACAAAACACAAGATTGTTTAGGTATTTAAACCTAACTCCAAATCCATGCTCTAAATTCATGCAGACATAAGGAACTGCAGGTGCTGGTTTACATAAAGAGAGACAAAGTGGTGGAGTAACTCTGCAAAGCTGAGGCCACGCGCCAACTCTCGGACACCTCCTCCTACTTACCCCTGGACCATGACCCCACTGACGAGCACCAGGCCACCATCTCCAGCACCATCACCGACTTCATCCACTCCCACGCTCTGCCCGACCGAGCCTCCAACCTCATCGTTCCCCAGCCCCGCACGGCCCGATTTTACCTTCTCCCCAAAATCCACAAACCTGACTGTCCCGGTAGACCCATTGTCTCTGCCTGTTCGTGCCCCACCGAACTCATCTCCACCTACCTCGACTCCATCCTATCCCCCTTGGTTAAATCCCTCCCTACCTATGTTCAAGACACCTCAGACACTCTCCGTCGTCTCCGCGCATTCCACTCTCTACGCCCTCACCCCCTCATCTTCACCATGGACGTCCAGTCATTGTACACCTCCATCCCCCACCAGGATGTTCTCGAAGCCCTCTATTTTTTCCTCGACCGAAGAAGCAACCTATACCTGGCCACCGACACCCTCCTCCGCCTAGCAGAGCTGGTCCTTAACCTCAATAACTTCTCATTTGACTCCTCCCATTTCCTCCAAATACAAGGCGTAGCTATGGGCACACGCATGGGCCCCAGCTACGCCTGCCTCTTTGTCGGGTACGTAGAACAATCCTTGTTCAATGCGTACCAGGGCCCCATCCCCGACCTCTACCTCCGCTACATCGATGACTGTTTTGGTGCCACATCCTGCACCCACACACAACTGACTGACTTCATCCGCTTCACCACCAACTTCCATCCGGCACTCAAATATACCTGGACCATTTCCGACACTTCCCTACCATTCCTTGACCTCACTATCTCCATCGCAGGTGATAGACTGCTTACCGACATCCACTACAAACCTACCGACTCCCATGGCTATCTGGACTACACTTCTTCCCACCCTGCTTCCTGTAAGGACTCCATCCCCCACTCCCAATTCCTCCGTCGACGCCGCATCTGCTCCCAGGATGAGGCGTTCCACACCAGGGCATCCGAAATGTCCTCATTCTTCAGGGAACGGGGGTTCCCCTCCTCCACCATAGATGAGGCTCGCACCAGGGTCTCTGCCATACCCCGCAACACTGCTCTCTCTCCCCATCCCCCCACTCACAACAAGGGCAGAGTCCTCACCTTTCACCCCACCAGCCGTCAACAAGTGATCCTCTGTCAGTTTCGCCACCTCCAACGTGAACCCACCACTCGCCACATCTTCCCATCTCCCCCCATGTCTGCCTTCCGCAAAGACCGCTCCCTCCGTAACTCCCTTGTCAATTCTTCCCTTCCCTCCCGTACCACACCCTCCCTGGGTACTTTCCCTTGCAACCGCAAGAGATGCAACACTTGTCCCTTCACCTCCCCCCTCGACTCTATTCAAGGACCTAAGCAGTCGTTCCAGGTGCGACAGAGGTTCACCTGCATCTCCTCCAACCTCATCTATTGCATCCGCTGCTCTAGATGCCAGCTGATCTACATCAGTGAGACCAAGCGGAGGCTTGGCGATCGTTTCGCCGAACACCTCCGGTTGGTCCGCAATAACCAACCTGACCTCCCGGTGGCTCAGCACTTCAACTCCCCCTCCCATTCCATATCTGACCTCTCTGTCCTGGGTCTCCTCCATGACCACAGCGAGCAACACCGGAAATTGGAGGAAATGCACCTCATATTCCGCTTGGGCAGTCTACATCCTGGGGGCTTGAACATTGAATTCTCCCAATTCTGCTAGCCCTTGCTGTCCCCTCCCCTTCATCAGCCCTCTGGTTGTCTCCTCCCCTCCTCCAGCCCTCGGGCTCTTCCTCTGCCTTTTTTCCTTTTTTCCTTTCTTCTCTCCACCCCCTAGTCTGAAGTCTGAAGAAACGTTGCCTATTTCCTTTGCTCCATAGATGCTGCTGCACCCGCTGAGTTTCTCCAGCATTTTTGTGTACCTGTTGGAGTAACTCATTGGGTCAGGCAAGATGTCTGGAAAATGGGAATAGGTGGTGTTTCAGGTTAGGATCCTTCTTTGGGCTGATTGTGGTTGGAGGCGGTGAGAAAGCTGGAAAGGAAGGGCAGGACAACGCTTGGCAAGTGATAGGTGTACACAGTGAGGGGGGGGGGAGTTATTTGATAGACAGATGAGATAAGGATAGCAGTGAGAATTGTGAAGCTAGAGGAATGGGGGGGGGGGAGGAAAAAGAGTTTGTTTGTATATTGGTTACCTAAATTTGCATAATTCATTGTTCATACCATTAGGTGTAAACTACCCGTGGAATATGAGGTAATGTTCTTCCAATTTGCAAGTGGCCTCACTTTGGCAATGTGGGCCACCCAGGAGAGAATCGGAGAGGGGTTAAAAATTGTTAGCAGCCGGGAGATCCAGCAAGCCTTGGCAGACAAGAGCAAGTGTTTGGCTAAACAGTCGCTAAGTCGATGCTTATGCTGAGAAAATTGAGTGGCTGGGCTTGTATACTCTGGAATTCAGAAGGATTTGGCCCTTCATGCCAGCACTGCCATTCAATGTGATTATTGCTGATCATCCCCAATCAGGACCCCGTTCCAGCCTTCTCCCCATATCCCCTGACTCCGCTATCTTTAAGAGCCCTATCTAGATCTCTCTTGAAAGTATCCAGAGAACCGGCCTCCACCGCCCCCTGAGGCAGAGAATTCCAGACTCAAGTCTCTGTGTGAAAAATTGTTTCCACGTCTCCATTCTAAATGGCTTACCCCTTATTCTTAAACTGTGACTCCTGGTTCTGGACTCCCCCAACAACGGGAACATGTTTCCTGCCTCTAGCCCTGTCCAAACCCTTAACAATCTTATATGTTTCAATAAGATCCCTCTCATCCTTCTAAACTCCAGAGTATACAAGCCCAGCCGCTCCATTCTCTCAGCATATGACAGTCCTGCCATCCTGGGAATTAACCTTGTAAACCTACGCTGCACTCCCTCAATAGGAAGAATGCCATTCCTCAAATTAGGGGACCAAAACTGCACACAATACTCTAGGTGTGGTCTCACTAGGGCCCTATACAACTGCAGAAGGACCTCTTTGCTCCTATACTCAACTCCTCTTGTTATGAAGGCCAACATGCCATTCACTTTCTTCACTGCCTGCTGTACCTGCATGCTTACTTTCATTGACTGATGAACAAGGACCCCCAGATCCCATTGTACTTCCCCTTTTCTCAACTTGACACCATTTAGATAATAATCTGCCTTCCTGTTTTTGCTACCAAAGTGGATAACCTCACATTTACCCACATTAAACTGCATCTGCCCACTCACCCAACCTGTCCAAGTCACCCTGCATTCTCATTGCATCCTCCTCACAGTTCAAACTGCCACGCAGCTTTGTGTCATCTGAAAATTTGCTAATGTTACTTTGAATCCCTTCATTTAAATCATTGATGTATGTTGTAAATAGCTGTGGTCTCAGCACCGACCCTTGTGGTACCCCACTAGTCACTGCCTGCCATTCTGAAAGGGACCCGTTAATCCCTACTCTGTTTCCTGTCTGCCAACCAATTTTCTATCCATATCAGCACTCTACCCCCAATACCATGTGCCCTAATTTTGCCCACTAATCTCCTATTTGGGACCTTATCAAATGGTTTCCTGAAAGTCCAGATACACTACATCCACTAACTCTCCCTTGTCCATTTTCCCAGTTACATCCTCAAAAAAATTCCAGAAGATTAGTCAAGCATGATTTCCCCTTCATAAATCCATGCTGACTCGGACCGATCCTGTTACTGCTATCCAAATGTGCGGCTATCTTTTATGATTGACTCCAGCATCTTCCCCACCACCGATGTCAGGCTAACTGATCTATAATTCCCTGTTTTCTCTCTCCCACCTTTCTTAAAAAGTGGGATAACATTAGCTACCCTCCAATTCATAGGAACTGATCCTGAATCTATAGAAGATTGGAAAATTATCACCAATGCGTCCACGATTTCTAGAGCCACTTCCTTAAGTACCCTGGGATGCAGACCACCAGGCCCTGGGGATTTATCAGCCTACAGTCCCATCAGTCTACCCAACACGATTTCCTGCCTAATGTGGATTTCCTTCAGTTCCTCTGTCACCTCTGTCACCTCAGATCCTCTGTCCACTAGTACATCAGGAAGATTGTTTGTGTCCTCCTTAGTGAAGACAGATCCAAAGTACCTGTTCAACTCATCTGCTATTTCCTTGTTCCCCATAATAAATTCACCTTTTTCAGTCTTCAAGGGTCTTAAATAATTTTTTCCTTCTTCACATAGCTAAAGAAGCTTTTACTATCCTCCTTTATATTCGTGGCTAGCTTACCTTCGTACCTCATCTTTTCTCCCCGTATTGCCTTTTTAGTTATCTTCTGTTGCTCTTTAAACGTTACCCAATCCTCTTGCTTCCCGTTCATCTTTGCTATGTTGTACTTCTTCTCTTTTATGTTTATACTGTCCCTGACATCCCATGTCAGCCACGGTCACCCCTTACTCCCCTTGGAATTTTCTTCCTCTTTGGAATGAACGGATCCTGTACCTTCTGTATTATTCCCAGAAATATCTGCCATTGTTGTTCCACTGTCATCCCTGCTAGGGTATCTTTCCAGTCAACTTTGGCCAGCTCCTCCCTCATGGCTCCATAGTCCCCTTTATTCAACTGTAACACTGACACCTCCGATTTACCCTTCTCCCTCTCCAATTGTAGATTAAACATGACCATATTATGGTCACTACCTCCTAATGGCTCCTTAACCTCAAGGTCCTTTCTCAAATCCGGTTCATTACATTAAAAAAAATCCAGAATAGCCTTTTTCCCGGTAGGCTCCAGTACAAGCTGCTCCAAGAATCCATCACGGATGCACTCCACAAACTCCCTTTCTTGGGGTCCAGTACCAACCTGATTTTCCCAGTCTACCTGCATGTTGAAATCTCCCATAACAACCATAGCATTACCTTTACTACATGCCAATTTTAACTCCTGATTCAACTAGTACCCTAAATCCAGGCTACTGTTTGGGGGCCTGTAGATAAGTTCCATTAGGGGCTTTTTACCCTTACAATTCCTTAGTTCTATCCATACTGACTCCACATCTCCTGTTTCAATGTCACCCCTTGCAAGGGACTGAATTTCACTCCTCACCAACAGAGCTACCCCACCCCCTCTGCCCACCTGTCTGTCTTTTTGATAGGGGTAAGCCATTTAGAACGGAGATGAGGAAACACTTTTTCACATGGAGAGTTGAGTCTGTGGAATTCTCTGCCTCAGGGTGGTGGAGGCCAGTTCTCTCGATGCTTTCAAGAGAGAGCTAGGTAGGGCTCTTAAAGATAGCGAACTCAGGGGATATGGGGAGAAGGCAGGAATGGGGTACCTATTGTGGATGATCAGCCATGATCACATTGAATGGCGGTGCTGGCTCGAAGGGCTAAATGGCCTACTCCTGCATCTATTGTCTATTGTCACCGATGTAAAGGAGGTCACATTGGGAATACTGAATACAGTAGATGGCATTAGAGGAAGTACCTCTCTCATCTGGAAAGGCTGCTGGAGTCCCTGGATGGATCTAAGGGAGCAGGTATAGCGAACAGTTGTTGCATGTCCTGCAGTTGCAGGGGAAGTACCTGGGGAAGGGGGTAGTTTGGGTGGGAAGTTGTTTGAGTGCACCAAGATGGAGGGAGTGGTCTATGCAGCAAGTGGAGATGGGAAGATGTGACTGATAAAGGTGCCGGAAATGTGGAGGATGAAATTAAAGTGAAATTCATGTAATTTTCTCTTGGCAAAATAACCTAGAAATAATTGAATAAACTCACTTCTGCTTTTCTGAAAACCTTCATCCAACTTAATTTCATCGTTTTACAACGGATAGGCTGAGGACGTTGTTCGTTAGGATTTTAGTTCTATGAGTACTATTTTACTGCTCTCTGCTGATAAAACATGAATGCCGATTAAAATGTCCCTTGTTCTGAATTTCTTTCACTGCAGGAAAGAATCCATCTTGCACTCAAAAACTATACAGAACAACTGTCTAAAATCTAAGTCGCACGAGCAAGAAATTGAGCACGACTCCAGCCTTTGATGCTAGTGTGCTGTAAAGAATATAATCTTTGCTTCATGATTATGTTGTACAAAAATATATCATCTGGCTTTGAATTAAAAAAAGGCTTGCCTGTTTTATTTCTGACAGCTTGCAAGGAACTGAATATATGGCCAAGCCCTGTTGGAGCACAGATCCATCGTTGCCAATTAGATTTGTTGGCACATGAACCAAATTACCAAACACCAACAGGATACTTGAATCCTAAAATAAAAGTTCAATTTTAGTTACCTCTTAAACCATTGCAGCAATTTACATATAGAAAGGTGAAAACACGTTCAAATATATTTTTTCATGGCAGTGAATCTGTAAATAAACAACAGAATACAACATTTAAATAATAATTAGTTTGCTCTATATTTTACTGGATTTACATTAAAATATTGTGTCACCTGAATGCCCTATAGACATAGAACCACCAAGTTGACACATTATTTGGATATACAAGTTGGAGAGGGACTCAAATTGGGAAAGCTAGCAGTCAGTGTGGGAGGCAGGAGGCAGAGAATGGAAGCACTCTGACCCAAAATGTAGGGGAGAGAGAAGAAAAAGACAATAAACAGAGAATAAGAGAGAGTGGGTTTCTTAAATGTGTATATTTTAATGCTAGGAGCATTGTAAGAAAGGTGGATGAACTTAAAGCCTGGATTGACACCTGGAAGTATGATGTTGTGGCGATCAGTGAAACATGGTTGCAGGAGGGCTGTGATTGGAAACTAAATATTCCAGGATTTCGTTGCTTCAGGTGTGATAGAATTGGAGGGGCAAGAGGTGGAGGTGTTGCATTGCTTATCAGGGAAGATATTACAGCAGTGCTTTGGCAGGATAGATTAGAGGGCTCTTCTAGGGAGGCTATTTGGGTGGAACTGAGAAATGGGAAAGGGGTAGCAACACTCATAGGGGTGTATTATAGACTGCCAAATGGGGAGCGAGAATTGGAAGAGCAAATATGTAAGGAGATTGCAGATATTAGTAGTAAGCACAAGGTAGTGATTGTGGGAGATTTCAATTTTCCACACATAGACTGGGAAACACATTCTGTAAATGGGCTGGATGGGTTGGAGTTTGTAAAATGTGTGCAGGATAGTTTTTTGCAGCAATACATAGAAGTACGTACTAGAGAAGGGGCGGTGCTGGACCTCCTGTTAGGAAATGAGACGGGTCAGGTGGCAGAGGTATGCGTTGGGGAACAGTTCGGGACCAGTGATCACAATACCATTAGTTTCAATATAATTATGGAGAGGGTCAGAACTGGACCTAGGGTTGAGATTTTTGATTGGAGAAAGGCTAACTTTGAGGAGATGCGAAAGGATTTAAAAGGAGTAAATTGGGACAGTTTGTTTTATGGGAAAGATGTGGAAGAGAAATGGAGGACATTTAAAGGTGAAATTTTAAGAGTACAGAATCTTTATGTCCCTGTTCGGTTGAAAGGAAATAGTAAAAATTGGAAAGAGCCATGGTTTTCAAGGGAAATTGGACACTTAGTTCGGAGTATATGAGGTGCTTGAGGAGTATAAAAAATGTAAAAAGAGTCTTAAGAAAGAAATTAGAAAAGCTAAAAGAAGATATGAGGTTGCTTTGGCAAATAAGGTGAAAGTAAATCCAAAGGGTTTCTACAGCTATATTAATAGCAAAAGGATAACGAGGGATAAAATTGGTCCATTAGAGAGTCAGAGTGGACAGGTATCTGCAGAGCCAAAAGAGATGGGGGAGATATTGAACAATTTCTTTTCTTCGGTATTCACCAAGGAGAAGGATATTGAATTATGTGAGGTAAGGGAAACAAGTAGAGTAGCTATGGAAACTATGAGATTCAAAGAAGAGGAAGTACTGACACTTTTGAGAAATATAAAAGTGGATAAGTCTCCAGGTCCGGACAGGATATTCCCTAGGACATTGAGGGAAGTTAGTGTAGAAATAGCAGGGGCTATGACAGAAATATTTCAAATGTCAGTGGAAACAGCAATAGTGCCGGAGGATTGGCGTACTGCGCATGTTGTTCCATTGTTTAAAAAGGGGTCTAAGAGTAAACCTAGCAATTATAGACCTGTTAGTTTGACGTCAGTGGTGGGCAAATTAATGGAAAGGATACTTAGAGATAATATATATAAGCATCTGGATAAACAGGGGCTGATTAGGAGCAGTCAACATGGATTTGTGCCTGGAAGGTCATGTTTGACTAATCTTCTTGAATTTTTTGAAGAGGTTACTCGGGAAATTGATGAGGGTAAAGCCGTGGATGTTGTATATATGGACTTCAGTAAGGCCTTTGACAAGGTTCCTCACGGAAGGTTGGTTAAGAAGGTTCAATGGTTGGGTATTAATGGTGGAGTAGCAAGATGGATTCAACAGTGGCTGAATGGGAGATGCCAGAGAGTAATGGTGGATGGTTGTTTGTCAGGTTGAAGGCCAGTGACTAGTGGGGTGCCACAGGGATCTGTGTTGGGTCCACTGTTGTTTGTCATGTACATCAATGATCTGGATGATGGTGTGGTAAATTGGATTAGTAAGTATGCAGATGATACTAAGATAGGTGGGGCTGTGGATAATGAAGTCGATTTTCAAAGTCTACAGAGAGATTTATGCCGGTTGGAAGAGTGGGCTGAAAGATGGCAGATGGAGTTTAATGCTGATAAGTGTGAGGTGCTACATCTTGGCAGGACAAATCAAAATAGGACGTACATGGTAAATGGTAGGGAATTGAAGAATGCAGGTGAACAGAGGGATCTTGGAATAACTGTGCACAGTTCCCTGAAAGTGGAATCTCATGTAGATAGGGTGGTAAAGAAAGCTTTTGGTGTGCTGGATTTTATAAATCAGAGCATTGAGTATAGAAGTTGGGATGTAATGTTAAAATTGTACACGGCATTGGTGAGGCCAATTCTGGAGTATGGTGTACAATTTTGGTCGCCTAATTATAGGAAGGATGTCAACAAAATAGAGAGAGTGCAGAGGAGATTTACTAGAATGTTGCCTGGGTTTCAACAACTAAGTTACAGAGAAAGGTTGAACAAGTTAGGGCTTTATTCTTTGGAGCGCAGAAGGTTAAGGGGGGACTTGATAGAGGTCTTTAAAATGATGAGAGGGATAGACAGAGTTGACGTGGATAAGCTTTTCCCATTGAGAGTAGGGAAGATTCAAACAAGGGGACATGACTTGAGAATTAAGGGACAGAAGTTTAGGGGTAACATGAGGGGGAACCTCTTTACTCAGAGAGTGGTGGCTGTGTGGAATGAGCTTCCAGTGAAGGTGGTGGAGGCAGGTTTGTTTTTATCATTTAAAAATAAATTGGATAGTTATATGGACGGGAAAGGAATGGAGGGTTATGGTCTGAGCGCAGGTATATGGGACTAGGGGAGAATACGTGTTCAGCACGGACTAGAAGGGTCGAGATGGCCTGTTTCCGTGCTGTAATTGTTATATGGTTATAGAGTTATGGACATCATCTGCTGCAGTACAACTAATCATTGCTAAAATACACAACTTTGCATTAGTCATGAGCCTCAAACTAAGACGACTTGAATTCTGCCTTGAGTTATTCCAAGATATATTGACCGGCTATTCACCCCGAAAAAGAACTTTGCTTATCACAAGTCCCTGCCAGTGAATAACTTGCAGTTTACAAACGCAAAACTAAATTAGCTCTTGACATTAGTACTAAGAATTGTGCACTAAGTGCTGATAGATAATAAATCAATGGTCAAAATCAGCAGAATGCAACTTTGAGGCATAATTTATTCACAGCCTTCAGGCTCAAGTGTACAGTCACAACACCAGAGTATTCAGTTTGAGATATTAAGTACAAATGTATATGAATACAAAGGAAGCATCGGTATCAAAATGTTTTAAAAATGTCACAGTAGCTTAAGACTGAAAGGTGGCTCAAATCCATGATGTAGTTAGTGGTTGTCATCCTTCATTGATGGGACATTTCTTGCACTTACACGACAATTCAAATAAAACAACTCAACTCTATTATGCTAAAACTCCCATTCTTAAGCTTGTTCTGAAGCATTGGAAAATGACAGAAGAAATGGTAAAGGCTCTGTCTTACGGTGTTGTGGTCATTGGCGGTGAAGCGCAGCGTCGCCGGTAGAGGGGACCGCACGGCAACGGCGAGAGCGCCGAGCCTATGCCACGGGAGCGCCGCACGGGTGCTGCGCGGGGGCCGAGTGATTAAGTGCGACTGGTCCCAGGAGCTTGCGGTAAGTTAAAAAAAAGGGCGGGCCGACTGCGATGACGTCATTTCGTATCTGCGGGGCTGTGGCGGTGGCCGTGCTGATCGCGGCGCTGTGGCGGCGGCCGTGCCGCACACGTGACTCACTGGCGGAGGCTGTGGCGGCGGTCGTGCCTCACTGGCAGAGGCTGTGGCGGTGCAAGTTCGACGCACGGCGCTCGTGCCACACTGGCGGCGGCTGTGGCGGCGGCCGTGCCGCACTCGTGCCTCACTGGCGGAGGCTGTGCGGTAGGAAAAGTTTTTTGAACAGTGTTGGTTTTATTTTAGCACCGTGCGGTGTTGGGAACAACGCCGCACGGCCCCGGAATTGTGCGTTTGACCGAGTGCGCGGTCTATGGCGGCCCAGGAGCGGTAGATTGTTCCTGTTTCGCCGCCAATGACCGCAGACTCGTGAGACAGGCCTTTAAAGCTTAATAGCAAACCAAAGGAGAATGAAACAATGTCTCATGATTAAAAGTCGCTACATAAACTCCAAAACGATTAAGACTTTTGTTGTCAGTTTCACTGCCTATTAACATGTGAGGTAACTATAACTGCATAACTAACTCTTTATGAGTGTGCTTCAATGTCTATGCTATGATAAGACTGACTTCAACTGACGCCAGTAAGAAAGTAAACTTTGCACATTCATAGAAATATTTCAGTTTTCCTATTCCTGATTATATTTTTCCTGGCAATTCAACGTACTGTGCTAGAAATCCACTCCACGAAGATTTCTGCTATATTCTCCGCAGTTTCGTCAAAAGAGTTTTCATTACTCTTTACACAAAACAGATATTACATTTCTGAAGATCATGCACTAACATACCATAACAGCTAAAATGTGCAAAGAATCCTTATTAAATTACAAGGAGCATCTCTAAACCGGTTCATTAAGGGCTATGCTAATGGAAGCAGCATGCTAAGTGGCATGAAACACAACTGCGTGATGGCCAATTCCAAGCAAAAACACATCACATAATTCACCTCATTCTATAGGACAAACACACACATACATACGCACACTTTGTTTTGTTTCTTTCACTGAAATACCGGAGTAAATTGGTTTTCATAACACTGAATTCCCCTGTAGGTAGATAAACTGCCTGTAGCAGCTACCAGCAGCTCCACCTTCCAGTCTTGGTCACCCTAAGCTGGTGATATTAGAACGGCCACCTGGAGGATTGACAATACGATGTCCAGACCGACGAGGAATGTTGTCATCAAACTGCGCACCTGATGCACATAAAGCATAGGGACCGGTTAAAATTAATCATACTTCATTAGAATATAGAACAGTACAGTGGCCATGCTATACATGATGTCAAGGTTAAACTAATCTTATCTGCTGGCATGTAATGCATAAGCCTCCATTCCCTGCGTATCCATGTGCCCAGCTCAAAGTCGCCTAAACATCTATGGATATAGAGGCTGATACAGAGGAGTGCCATCCACTCCATTGACATCTGTTGCTAACATGCATCACAGGGCACAAGTAGCCATGCATGCAATCATTAAGTGAATTTCCAAAAGGCAGCAGTGATTTTTTTACATTTTAGTTACAGCATGGAAACAGGTCCTTTGGCTGACCGACCATCGATCACCTGTCACACCAGTTCTATGTTATCCAACTTTTGCTTCCACTCCCTACACACTAGGGGCAATATACAGCAGCCAATTAACTTACAAACCCACACGTCTTTGGGATATGAGAAAAAACTGACACTGTCACAGGGGAAACATGCTAACTTCACACAGACAACACTCGTGGCCAGGATCAAACCGGGGTTTCTGGTGCTGTGAGGCAACAGCTGTACCAGCTGCACCACTGTTATTGGTTCTTAAATCTATCTTCCTTTAACAAATTAGCTGGGAGCAGGTATATGACTCTCCACCTCAAGATGATTACTGATTAAGATTGTGACTAAGGTGATAGTGACTTCAACTGTTCATTCCCATTTACTGTGTATAACTTTTCACCCTCAACTCCCCACTCCTTGTGCATCAACTATCTACCTTTAGTTTATTTTATTTTAGAGATACAGCATTGAAACACTGACCAATGATCACCGATACACTAGTTCTAACCTACAAACTAGGGAAAATTTACCAAAGCCACTGAACCTACAAACCTGGACATCTTTGGAATGTGGTAGGAAACCAGAGCACCCGGAAAAAGCCCACATGGTCACAGGGAGAACGTACAAACTTTGTACAGTCTGCACCGATAGTTAGGATGAAACCCGGGTCTCTGGCAATGTAGGGCAGCAACTGCACCACTGTGTTTAATTAAAACATTTCCAAAGGCTTTCAGAATGTTTGCCTTTGATTATGACCCTCTTTAATTGCACACACCCTTCCTCGTGTACAATTTTCCACTTGTGTATGTTCTCCCCTAACTAAGCCTGTACCTGAACAAGAACACCAGGAATAGAAACAACAGTCGGCAATTTGGCCCTTTGAACCGGCTCCACATTTCACCAAGATCACAATTGATCTTCCTCCTCAACGCCATTTCCCAGCCAGAAATTCATTGATCTGTTTGGAATGAGAGAGCCTCCATAGCATTCTGGGCAAGAGAATTCGCAAGGTTCACTCTCTTTGTGAAGAAATTTCTCCTCACTTCACTCCCACATAAAGATCCATGAACAATGCAAATAAGGTCTCACAAAACTGCTGGTTCAGAACTTGGGCAGGAGTAGCACTATTTGTAACGTGTTGAACATGGAAGAAATTTGGTCCCATTTTTACCCCATCTTCACTCATCAACTGAGAGGGCAAGCAAATAACTTGTTCTAACAAATACCAAATACATAATTATCTACTGGCAATTAATTCTCCCTAGTGCATGATATAATTTCTTCTTGCATAAACATACACAAACACTAGTGTTGGATAGAACTAGTGTACCGGTGATTGTTGATTGGCACAAACTCGGTGGACCGAGGGACCTATTTCACACTGGATCTCTAAACTAAACTAAAGATAGATAGATATTTGATGCACAAGGGATGGGGGAGGTGAGGGTGAAAGATTACCCACAGTAAACAAGCAATACCCTTGCTTCAGGCAGGATTGCATTTGAAGTCACCATGATGGATATCAATCAGCCAGCTCGTGTTCCATCTTCGTTCATGGTAATACATCTCACCTGATAAACTAAACCCGGACTGATGCAGGTTCCGCAGCGGTAGAGGGTTTACTTTTGTAGGGGATGATTTGGTTGAAGGAGCTGGCGTGGCAAACTTGGGAGTAATTGGGAGCTCATACACAGGGCCGTCATACATCCCTCGAGACACAGGATGCAATTCCGTCGACTTGGTAAAGGACATCCATGAGCAGATCAATTGAAATACAGGAGCAGAGAAAGATGGGAGAGATTAGCAACATCACTTACAATTCCCGCTCTTTGCCGAATGATACTCACATACTGTCTCTCATTATTAATGCATACATTTCAATCATTGCAATAAAATGGTCACATTTGTACCAAAAAATTAAAATGATAAAATATTAGAAATGCAAAGTGATGTATTGTGGGAGGAAAAATGAGGGGAAGCAAAATGCACAAAATCTGACTACCGGGTTCCACCTCCATAACTATAGGACGTGGATGGGTGACGTTTCGGGTCGAGGCCCTTCTTTAGACTGATAGTAAGGGGTCTGCAGAAGGATCTCGACCTGAAACATTACCCATCCATGTTCTTGAAAGGTGCCGTCTGACCTGCTGAGTTACTCCAGCACTTTGTGTCCTTTCGTGTGTTAACCAGTATTTGCAGTTCTTTGTTTCGCCACCTGCATAACAGTGCCTGACTCTATTGTGTGCTTCCCTGCTCTTAACTCACTTCAAGACAAGTTCGCCAGCTGACTTCCACTTATTCCTGGTTTGTCCAGATCTTCTATGACTTTCCTCCTAGGATCTGAAACACAAGCCCACCCACCCATCTGAAAAATCTCTTCCAGCCCAAAAATCCCTCTGCAACTCCGCATTCAATAAATGACACTTGATGTGCACACCAGCACTAAAAACTGAGAGGCAATGAGTCCCATTCAGCTGTTTTCCATTTAGCTATATTATGGCTGCTCTGTATCTTGACTTCATTTACCTGAATAGATTTGTATCTAGTTCTATCACAATTATATCACATCGTTGAATGTGTAGCGATGGTGCACAAGTCAGGCGACTCTGCGTGCTGGTCCCAGAAGTGGATCCACATTCATTCATTACAATCGCTACATTCTTTTAAACCACTACTTCCAGTACACGGTGGAGGGCTTGATTGTAATCATGTATTGTCTTTCCCCTGATTGGATAGCACGCAACAAAATAAGCTTTTCACTGTACACACGACAATAAACTAAACTAAATTCAAATTCAGCTCGTTGAAAGAATCATCCACAAAAGACTCTGAATGGCAGACAGTGTATTACATACTGTATTGGTGTTTTATACATTGGTTCGCTTCAGGAGGGATTGCGTTTGAAGTCACTGAGATCAGTCATCCAGCTTGAAACTCCTCCTACCCGTGCACACATGCATGTACACGTTGACAGCTACTCACCTTGTTGCGGATCTTAATACGCTGGTAGATATATTCAGGGAATGGTTTACGGGGAATGAAGCGACCAGTTCCCTGATTAACGTACAGTTTGCCATCTTCCAGGACAATATTCCCTTGACTGATAACAACCAAGGGAGCACCATGGCATTCCATACCCTCAAATATATTGTATTCCACAGCCTGGCACAGAAATTTTAAAAATCAGCTGATAACCAGATGTCAGTTTTATTTATTAAAAAATCAAAGTTAAATTCTTACGTAAAACAATTTTCAGTTCAGCTTATAGATACAATGTGGAAACAGTCCCTTCAGCCCATTGAGTCCATGCTGACCATCGACCACACCATACGCTAACTACATTATCCCTCTTTCGCATCCTAGGATCAATTAATCTACAAAACCTGCACATCTTTGGAATATGGGAGGAAACCGGAGCACCCAGAGAAAACCACGTAGTCACAGGGAGAATGTACTAACTCCCAACAGACAGCCCTTGTAGTCAGGATCGGTCCTGGGTCTCTGGCTCTGTGAGGCAACAGCTCTACTACTGCACCAATGTGCTGCCCTAACAATTTTACTGATGCATTTAGGAGAATTCAGCTGGACACAGCTCACTATTTTATAGATCATAAACCAAAACTTGCATCCAATATTTTTGATTAATTTTCCTAATCTCTCGAATCCAACTTTCTCCAAAACAACAGTAGCACTAGATAATTTAAAGACCATGTTTGATCAACAGTGAAGTACATCCTACTCTACGTAAAGTAATAAGACATTACTTACCGAGCGGTGTGTTTTGGCAGAGATTGTTTTAACAGTGTCCGGGTCCCAGATGACGAGGTCAGCATCAGATCCCACAGCTATCCTTCCCTTCCTTGGATAGAGGTTAAAGATTTTGGCAGCATTGGTGCTGGTGACTGCGACAAATTGATTCTCATCCATTTTCCCTGTGGTCTTTGAACAAAACAATTAATGATAATGCTGAAAGTGAACTAACAGCCCAGAAACAAATTACTTTAGTCACGTTAGCTCCAAGCAGAACCATCCCATCAGTCCCATTCCCTGTCTCTTTGCTGAGCACAGTAAATTATTCCCTCTCAAGTGCCCGTTCCAATTCCCTTTTGATCAATGCATTTTCGACCATTCCTACAGGTAGTAATCTGGTGAGACAATATTGGTCAATCAATCTATATCTAATCCATTATTGTTCCATCTTCTCATCCAGGCCACACGCAGATGAGTAATTAATCTTCCACTGTATGCATTAAACATGCAATGTACTGTAGCTCTACTATAAGTTTGTTTCCATACAACAAAATGGAAATAACACGATTGATGAATTAGGAAACGCAGTTTGTATTAAGCGGGCAGAAATGGTTTTAATGTGATTTTGATTGGGAGCTAGAGAACTGCATAAAATTTACTTAGGAAAATGTCAAGTGGAAAAAAAGCTGTCTTGCAAAATCAAAACAATCTAGTGGAAAAAAAATGTTACTATGTAACTACCCCAGAGTAATCAGATACCATTGTCTCTTAAGAATAGAGTATGTCAATTTCACTGCAGGTGGCCATTGAAATTGACAAGAATCACTTATTAACACTTGTGTATTTGTGCTCTATTAAATGTAACAAACTTTATATATTTTAGCTTGCAAAATAAATGTAAAACTATTTTTAATTTTTTTTTTTTAATTCTAAGCAGTGGCGAACGTTATTACGAGTTTGAAATTCTCTAGCCCCTTTTTCCTCATTGGCGCAATTGTTTTTCTAACGTGATTTCTGCAATATTAATTTTCTTGGGAACTCAATATCCCTTTGTGGCAGAACTACCTGTAATGTGTTGCATTGCACTTTAGTTTAGTTCAGTTTAGAGATACAAAGGGGAAACAGGCCCACCAAGTCCACGCTGACCAGCGATCCCCGCACACTAACTCTATCGTACACATACTAGGGAGAATTTACAATGCTACCAAACCAATTAATCTACAAACCTGTACATCCTTGACTCACTTCTGAACTTTGGTGACCATGACATTGAGGAATCCAAAGTGCAGAAGCAGAAATTGTGTGCTTGTTACTACTTTGAACACGCTGCAATCAAATGGGCTTCTTAAATTCAAACTGTTCACAGCTACATTATTGACTGGGATTTGCTCTTAAAGTGATATAATTTGTGTCTTTGAGCTCACTTTGGCTGCATTATGTTCAACAGTAAGCTCACATGTACAAGAAATATACATCGTCTAGTCTCTACTATTTTGTCTGATGAAGATGCCTGGCGACCATATGTATGGACACAAGAATATCCAGCAGGGATTAAGCCACAGAAAATAGACATCACTTTGTCAGTTGCAATATTATGAGATGTTGCATTGGTGAATGTTCAGGCAACAGGCAAGCTCTGATAAGCCATAACTTGCAATGGCTATTCTCTTCCCCACTAATTGCATAAGAGAAACATACAATATTTCCCAAAAAGAATTAACGATTGCTTGTCACATTCACATGAACAGCATCATGTTAGCTAAAACACATGTTATCATGGCTTTCCTGCCCTCCTTTCCTTCCACTTAAATACTCCACCGTCGATGCGTC
Organism: Malacoraja senta; assembly: GCA_038087875.1. Lineage (NCBI taxonomy): Eukaryota > Metazoa > Chordata > Chondrichthyes > Rajiformes > Rajidae > Malacoraja > Malacoraja senta. The sequence continues at coordinate 247,059,403 of CM075977.1, read as the reverse complement.
AACTGTACCCAATATTTGAGAATCTGTCACATTTTATTGTTTGCTGCCGTGACAGTGAAGATTAAAAATATATATCCTTATCTCTTCTTGACTGACCTCCAAATTTTGCACTGAAACAACTTACCACAGCTTTCTCCCAGATAATACTCATTCTTTCTTCAATACCATTGGTGCCTTCAGGAATTAAGCAGAAGTTATCTTTTCCAATGGCTTTCTGAGCTGTGGTAAATGTACTGTGTCCACTTCCTGTAACTTGCAGATCTCCACTAGAGAGGAAAATTGCATAATTAGCTGCTTGCAAGGTAATTATGAAGCTTAAAACATTGCAATTTCTGAATTTGGGGTCTACAGCAAAGAAAGCATTCCACACTTGTAAAGAAAAAACACCTTCCCACAGGACTTGAATTTTCTCTTCATATGCAACTGCCAGTTCAAAGGAACCCTGGTCTGCAAAAGTTGTGTTGCAGAAAACTGCATCAAAATGTTGTCAATCACAGACTGTATTCCAGGCAGCACAAAAAACAATTTAAAAATAACGTTTTAAAAGCCAGACGAAGTTCTATAAGGAGGCTGAAATAAGAACATATAATTGGACACACAAGGCTGGAGTAATTCAGCGGGACAGGCAGCATCTCTCTCTCTCGAGAAGGAATGGGTGATGTTTCAGGTCGAGACCCTTCTTCAGACTCGAAACGTATCAACCCAAAAGATCACCCATTCCTTCTCTCCAGAGATGCTGCCTGTGCCGCTGAGTTACTCCAGCTTTTTGTGTCTATCCTCGGTTTAAACCAGCATCTGCAATTCCTTCTTACACTAAACATATAATTGGAAATATAAATAAATTTTAAGGAGTTAAAATAAAAATAAACTTTAAACAATAATGTGAGGGATGTGTAATATACATTAATTCGCAAAAAAGACCGCTGGAAGAATCAGCGACACATGCAGCATCTGTGGAGAAAGAAGGATGGTCGACATTTTCCAGTCTCGAGACTCTGCATCAGTCCACAGATGCTGCAGGTTTCTCCAGCCTGTGTGTTTTTTTGCTTCACATGACAACATCTGCAATCCCTTGTGTTTACACATCAATTAGTGTTTAGGGCCAGATGGCTGGCCAACACCATTAAAAACTCTTTTGAATTGAATTGAATACATTTTATTAGTCAAATATGTATACATATCAAAGAGGGGTGTCAAAGAGGGGTACCTAAATACATTGTGCGAATTCTGGCTTACTGGCATGCCCACCACACTATGTAAGTAAAATGAGGCAATAGGGTCTCAGCCCCATTTGGGGTTAGCAATGGTGTCAGACAAGGGGGAATTTTGTTCCCAGTTATTTTTAATCTCTATATTGATGATCTGTCCAAGCAATTGAAAGCCAGTAATACTGGGTGCATGATTGGTAATACTCTAGTGAACCATATTATGTATGCAGATGACCTTGTGGTCTTTAGTCCATCTAGAACTGGTCTCCAGCAGCTCCTTACTATATGTTCTATGTATGGTGTGGAACATGATATCAAATATAATGCTGGTAAGAGCGCTGTTATGATCTGTAGAACCAAAGAGGATAAATGTCTAAAATTTCCTGATTTTAAATTGTCCGATAATAATCTTAGTGTCTGTAATAAGGTAAAATATCTTGGGCATTTTATTACGGAACAAATGACAGATGATGTGGATATTTATAGGCAACGCCGTATGATGTATGCACAAGCAAACATTCTCTTACGCAACTTTAGTGCGTGAAAAGATGGAGTGAAGATGTCTCTGATCAGAGCATATTGTACACCACTATACACTGCACACCTGTGGTCAAACTACAGAAAAGCAAGCTTACAGAGACTTAAAGTCGATTATAATGGTGCCATGAGAATATTACTTAAGAGACCTAGATGGTGTAGTGCAAGTGAAATGTTTGTGGCTGCAGGAGTCAATACTTTACAAACTGTCTTAAGAAATCTTATATATAAATTTATTTGCCGGATTAATGACTGAAAATTGAATCATCTTGGCCTTATCAAACATAAGGTTTAGCAGTACACGCTACCAATCCCAGCTGTGGAGACATTGGTATAGTTGTCTCGTTGTTGGACACTGATTTTTTTTTAATTCTTGATCTTAAACCATGTATTGTGCTTTTGTATGTCATTTATTGTTCTTTTGTAAGTAATTTACTGTGTTTTTGTACGTCATTTATTGTGCTTTTGTATGCAATTTATTCTATGTAATGTCTTGTCTTTTATCTGGACCTTGAGTCTGTAATAAAAAGTAATTATGTATACATACAAGGAATTTGCCTTGGTGCTTTGCTCACAAGTAACAACACAATACACAGTAGACAATTAAAAATAAAACATTTTAATTTAAACTTGTGAAGAATGAAATAAAATACCAGAGCAAAAGGAGGCTACAGAATTTTGGCTGTTGAATAGAGCTACTGCTTGTGGAAAAAAGCAGTTTTTATGTCTAGCTGTGGCGGCTTTGACAGTCCGGAGTCGCCTTCCAGAGGGAAGTGCTTCAAAGAGTTTGTGGCCAGGCTGAGAGGGGTCAGAGATGATCTTACCCGCTCGCTTCCTGGCCCTTGCAGTGTACAGTTCGTCGATGGGGGGAAGGTTGCAGCCAACAACCTTCTCGGCTGATCGAACGATGCACTGCAGCCTCCGGATGTCGTGCTTGGTGGCTGAGCCAAACCAGACCATGATGGAGAAGGTGAGGACAGACTCTACGATGGCAGTATAAAACTGGAACACCATTGCCTGTGGCAGATTGTGTTTCCTCAGCTGCCGCAGGAAGTACATCCACTGTTGGGCCTTTTTGACTGTGGAGTCGATGGTGGCCCCCCATTTAAGGTCCCTGGAGATGATGGTTCCAAGGAACTTAAAAGACTCCACAGATGTGACTTTGGTGTTGTTGATGGTGAGTGGGGGAAGGGGAAGGGGAGTACTCCTAAAGTCTACAATCAATTCCACTGTCTTAAGAGCATTGAGCTCCAGGTTGTTGCGATGGCACCAGGACGCCAGCTGTGTCACTTCCTGTCTGTAGGCAGATTCCTCCCCATCCTGGATCAATCCAATCAGGGTTGTGTCATCCACAAACTTGAGAAGCTTGACAGAGGTGTCTGTGGAAGTGCAGTCGTTGGTGCAGAGAGAGTAACGGAGAGGGCAGAGTACGCAGCCTTGCAGTGCTCCTATGCTGAGGGTCTGTGGGTCTTAGATGTGCCTTCCCAGCCTCACATGCTGCTTCCTGTCTGTCAGGAAGTTGATGATCCACTGACAGAGAGGATGTGGGACCTGATGTGGGGCATAGCAGGATTTTCACACCATTTACAACGGGACTAATTCTTAAAAAGCTTTAATTCTTATCAGCTAAAGTGATTTCTCTCAATTTCATTGGCGGCAGCTACAAAAAACAACCTGGAGGAATACAAAGTTACTTGCAGCAACACTACGACTCTGTTAATCTGCATGTCAGTTTGTTTCATCGAATGATGACAATAAACACCATTAGTTTGGCAGATATAACTACTATCAAATGCAGATATAACTACTATCAAATGCAGATATAACTACTATCAAATGCAGATATAACTACTATCAAATGCTTTCTATTAGGTCCACCAGCTAAAAGATACAGAACAACAGAGCAAGATTTGACAAAAAGCTTTAAAATGACCCGGGTGCCATTTAATTAAAATTTATCTTCAATAGGTATTAATACTTTAATCTCAATGTTAGTTCCTCATGATCACTCTTTCAATGCGACACAGATCAAAAATTAGGGCAAATGTTCCATGAACTATTTATTTATATCAGGGTCCTGCATAATTACAGAGTGGTGGCTGCAATAATAAAACATATATTATCACCTAAATGGGTTTACCTGCCATTAACTTCATCATCTAACAGCCAAAGATATTTAATTTTGGCAACAATGTAAATCTAGTTCTTCAAAAGTTTACGAGAATGTAAATGTGAGCCAGATTTCCTGGTTCAGACTTCTATATACAGACACCAGGTTTGAATGTCAATGGGGATATAATGGCCAAATTGCTAGTTTAAGCAGAGACTAGAAGAACAGCATAAAAAATTACCAAAAGGTTCGAGAGCCCATGAAACACTTCCAAATAAATATTGCAATAGGGATAAAACCAAACAGAGCATTATCCCTGCTCATTATGTAGCATCTTCTTGTATTATATCAGGGCTTATACTGACACTTGTAGGCTAAATTACTTACCTATAACAAACTAAATATGCATTTAAATTCAGCGTTGTCACTGCACACAATAATTGTTTGATTTTTTTTATTTAAGAAATTGGTCTCTAACACTAAATGCTTGGGTTTGCCAAGTGCACTTGTCAAACTGACATAACTCTCCTACCAGGCTAACAGTGAACTCAGGTGGTCAGGTGTTGTGGAGTCAGGACTCAGAGGAGGTGATGCCACAAAGGCCGCAGCCTTGGCCCAATTTCTGCTCCAATAATGTGTTCCGTCTGTCCCAAGACTTGCAGTGATCGGCTCTCCAAAAACTACAGCTCCTGTTAATAAAGGAACATACAGAATCTGGCATTGGAGTCCTCCAAGTCTCTTTCCTGTTAAACACCACTCAAATGTTTTACTCTTCAAAACAAATGCATAACCTCAAAATAATTAAAAAGAGCAATTATTATTTGTTTCTGTTTGAATATACAACAGTACAATGTTTTTTAAATAAAAAGGCAGATTTGTTTTCACGTTCTCCCTGTGACCGCATGGGTTTTCTCCGGGTACTCTAGTTCCTCCCACATCCCAAAGACGTGCGGGGGTGGTTTAAATAGCTTCTTTAAATTGTACCTATACTGTACGAGTGATCACTCGTAGGTGTGAACTAATTGGGCCGAAGGTCCTGTTTCCAAGCTGTATCTATGAACTTAAATTAAAAAAATAAATCACGAGGGTGGGGCTCATCCTACCTCAATATTTAAGTACAAAATAAAGGCTGACTCTAAAAAGCAACAGAATGACACACCTGTTATGTTTTAATGATTTATTGATTTAAGGCTCTCTCTATTTCTCAGGTGGTTGTAAAAGATCACATGGCATTGAAGGATTTTTCATTGCTATCCTGGCTAATATTTGTCCTGCAATCCAACATTTCTCGAACATATTCATTTGCTGTTGATAAAAGTTTATTGGGCACATATTGGCTGTTGTCTTTTCTATATTGCAACACTCATGGTAGTTCAGAAGTGCAACATTTACTGCAAAATATATGCCTATGTTTGGGAGGAAAAACAAATGCACATCTATTTTTCAGCCACAAAGTCCATATACTTTTAGGGGCAGGGGCCAGTGTGAGATCCTACCTAAACCTAAATAATATCATTTTAAAGATTTTTCTAAATTTGAAGTTACAATTTTCAGAGGGAAACGTGATATGGCAGTTCAAATTGACAGATTACTAACTTGCAGATACGTAATCAAACAGACGGTAGGAGACTGTTCGAGTAGGGGAGTCAATTATCATACAAAACAAAAACATTCTGACTTGAAGCAGCCTAACAGCATAAAAGGCCTGGAAAAACAGTACTCATAAATAATATGTGATTAGGAGTTTGAGGTAAAGGACGGCATTGAAGAGACCTTTGGATATGGAAATGGATATGCAGGGAATGGAGTGATATATATATCACATGTAGGCAGATAAGAGTTGGTCTTGGCATCATGTTCGGCATAGACAGTGTGGGCCAAATGGCCCGTGTCCATGCTGTATTGTTCTATGTTCCATGTTATATGTTCTACGTAAATGGAAGGCTGGCTTTTTAACTCAAGGAAACTGGAGTAGAAAGAGATTATGTTTCAGCTGTATTGGAGAGATGCCCGTCTACAACCAAAGTACCTCCTTCTTGGACAGCGTACCTCAAGGAGGATGCAGTGCTGTTTCATCTAATTGATGCCAGACATAAAGTTAAACGATGACAGTGTGCTGCTTCATTTTGGCTATTATTCCCTTGGCTATGTTTCTTCTAACATTGCGGGATAGACAATGTGGTGTATATGCAGAAAAACAGGCCCCATTTCAACCCTGGAGTGACTCCGTGGGTCGTAGCATCTCGGAAGAAAAGGAATAGGTGATGTTTTGGGTTGAGACCCTTCTTCAGATGACCTGAAACGTCACCTATTCCTTTTCTCCAAAAATGCTGCCTGACCTGCATTTGGTGTCTCCAGTGTAAACCAGCACCTGTAGTTCCTTCCTACACCCATTTCAACCCTGTCTGCCCTCTGCAATAAAACTGGCTGGATTTATAATGGCAACTGTGTTTAAACAGGTACAAAGTCATTATTGTTAGATTGATATATGGTGGGGGGGGTTTAAACAGATATCCATGATTTGAATCCTATACTGCAATACAATAGCTAACATATTGCAGGGAAGATGATCTGAATTCCACGAGGATAAGATATGGGGGATGTGCACTTTTTACCTTTCTTCCTGGCCTGGGCAATCACATCCGCTGCACTCTTACTCATCACCTTGGTGATGTACAAAGGACAGTTAATCCGATTGGAGATAGTGATAGCACGGTAAACAGCCTCAGCCTCCAGCTTTGAAAAGAGAATCCACAGTGCCAATTATAAAGCAAATTCACAGAATATAAAATACTTAATCAATTTAACCATCTCTTTACCTATAAAAGTCTCATCTTGTATGTGTGTGTATATGTGTTTTTTGTATTTTCGCCAAAACGCTACACAGTAGCGCTTACATTTTTACATATTCTGACTCACATTTTTCCCCTCTACACAGCGATCAGGTTCACTTAAGAGGGAGGGAATGCAGAGAATGAGAGAAATCAATGTTGTAAGCTGCCAAAGCACAGTACGAGGTGCTGTGCATTCACTTTCATCAGTACACACTTAAGTTCTCCAAATGTCCATATTCCTGCATTTGCTTGTGACATTAAGCATTCAGCTGCCATCCTTTGTATCAAAATATCAGCAGATTTAGACAGCAGGTAAATGGTCAGACTGAATATCCAAGCATAGATGTCTTGGGCCTCAAAATGTATTTAATTAATGTCACAGACTCAGATATACATTATGTCCTGGCACATTTGCACGGTGCAATTGTGAGTTCAAACATTTCATATAAAGAAGCACCATTCAATACATTAACTATTTATCTATTGCATCTAGACTTTCTCATGTAGCCAGTTTGAAATGTGTTGTCTGGTAAAGTTATAAATGGCTTAAAAAAAAACAACTTTTGCCCTTTTTGCTCGACAAGTTCTAAATAATAACTTTTTAAAATTACATCAGCTACTTCATTCATCTAAAATGTAAATATGATCATCAAGACATGACGATAGATCTCTACAACTAAAGAAATTCTACAGGCTAGACATCCTGGAGCTGAAACAATACCCAGACGCTGCACTTTCTAGGTACAGAGCAACTGCCTGAGACTGCCCATTTCAGACTTAAAAATTAAACACAGTATCAGGTTATAGCCAACCTACACAAAGAAACCTGGTGTCAAATTCCAGCTTAAATATGTATTCTCTAATATTTATTAATGTGCCCTGTAAGTGGAAACTGCAGCAACTGGGTATTGCTTCACCACAGGGATGTTTAGGCTGTAGTCTTTTAGTTATCGAGCTGATGTCATTCTAGCACAGCCGTAGTTATTATGTTAAAACTGAGGAAGCCCGATATTTTGGCAGTGAAGAGCCAGCTGTGTAACTGTGTTACACAGATCAGGAGTGCTCTTCATCCAGTGCAAAAGTATAGCTGGAGCCATGGCAAATTTGCAACAATCAGTGTCAACTTTACTTAGGTGAATGGATGACATAGTTAGTAGAGTTGCTGCCTGACAGCTCCAGTGATCCAAGTTCAATCGTGATTTTGGATGCTATCTGTGTGGAGTTTGCATATTCTCTCTGTGACGGAGAGAGATTCCTCCGGGTGCTTCAGTTTCTTCTCATAACTCATTGACACAAGGGTCGGGAGCTTGCCAAGTTGCTCTAAATTGCCCCACGTGTTAGAGGAGTAGTAGTAACTAGAGGGAATTGATGAAATGTGGGAAGTAAAATGCGATTAGTGTAAATGGGTGCATGATAGTCAACATAGACTCGATGGGTCAAAGAGCCTGTTTCACTTTATGTGTCTCCATGAAAGAGATGGCAAATTAAATATTTCCATAATGGACTATTGTCCACTGACCACATGGAAAACGAATGGGACATATAGAAAACATGGGAGTAGGCATGGTTGTGATTTCTCACATCTTTATCTGACATGGAAGGCGGCTGTTCAGCCCGTTGAGTCAATGCCAGATCTCAGAACTATCCCATCCCCTATCTATTCCCCCCCATCCAAACGCAATTCCCCCAAGGCTTTTTCTCTCACACATGCCCATCAATACCCATTTGATAATTCTACCAGATATAACCCAAGAGGTAATTTACAATGGCAAATTTATGTAACAACAAATGAAACTGAGGGGTGTGTGAACACCCAAAGGAAACCATTGGAGTCAAAGGAAGAATGGGTAAACTCAACAGACAGGATTATTGGAATTTAAACCTGGGTCACTGGAGCTGTGAGGATGTTGCACGACCTGCAGCAACTCACTGATCAACCTTCTGAATTCTTAGGTTTGTGTGGCTCTGTCTTAGAGAAAGATCAGTCCAGGGTCCTTTTGCTCCCAGATATCGAGGGGCCGAGTCCGGTGGAGAAACATCTCAAACACAAGGGTGTACTACCCCAGAGGGGCACATAAGTGGCAATGGTGCTAATGTACTAAAAACAAAGTGTTCACACTACTATGTACAGGGACAACAACACAGAATGCGCAGACTGATCAACATTAACAATGTAAGAGCTTTGCGCTCAGTCCTTCTTGTGTATAATTTTTTATTGCGAATAAAAATTTTAAGATTAAAAAACTTATTTGGCCTTATGTCTTTGTGTGGGTATGTGCACATGCGTAGAGGGGCAGAGGAAATGAAGACTTTACCTCTTCTGGCCTGCTCAACACGTGGCCTTCGGGTCCTGTTATTCCCATTGCCAAGATCCGCTTTTGCTCCTAAAAAAGAACATTCATTGCATTGATTAGATTTTTTTTTAAGTCAACTTACTGAAGGGGCTAGGTACACAAAAATGCTGGAGAAACTCAGCGGGTGCAGCAGCATCTATGGAGCGAAGGAAATAGGCAAAGTTTCGGACCGAAACGGCTCTGCTGCTGACCCCCAAAATAATTATTTCACATTTAACTGTCCCAAAGTGTTGGTGTGTTACATTTTAATCAACAGAGAGGCACAAATGAGCACCTAAAAAGGTCTATGACCTTAATACGAAGGATTTTTTTTTAAGCATGTTTAGTTGGAGAGCACTTGTGGCTCGTTAATGCACTTTTAATATGTGCACTAACAGTGAAAAAAGCGGCAGCTACTCAGAATTGCTACCATGGAGTTTCTATTTGAATCCTATCTTTTGAACACAACATAGACATCTATCTCCAAAGACAAAAGGCATTTTGAGACAGAAAGGACATAATTGGCCTCGTGATTCCCTGTTAACGTAACTCATCCACAATTTATCTTGTTGTCAAGAAGGCTTTAGACTTTAGAGATACAGCATGAAAACAAGCCCTTCGGCCCACCGAGTCCACGCCGACCAGCGATCACCCCGTGCACTAGCACCATCCCACACACAAGAGACAATTTACAACTATTACCAAAGCCAATTAACCTACAAGCCCTCTTGTTCTACTGAAGAATCCTGAGTGCTAAGAGAGATATTGGTGCATTACTTACTGACCAGACGTTTAGGGGTTTGGAATGATTCCACTGAACATATTCTGCATCACTGATGAATATTTGTAAATTAAAACTACTCCCCTCTTTGGAAGTAACAGCAGAGTGGATCTGGAGCATAGAAACAAGCCCCAAATATCAATCCTTGTACTTATCAGCTAACAGTTAGCAACCTGCCGTTATGACTCAAGCCAATTATGCGGCAAGTCTGGATACAACAACATCCTTTATGATGAGAGTTGAAGGAAACCTTTTAGTAACAGAGTCTCCAGTCTCTTATTGCAAGATGAATGATAAATGTTATTGTGGGACTCTGAACACCAGTACTTTGTACATCAAACATATAGGGGCTTCAGCAGAAATGATTTTTGTTTAAATCCTGCATATGTTGGAAATCTTGAGTAGAAAATAATAAAAAGATGTCTGGAAACACTCAGTAGGTCAGGTAGTGTCTACTAACATTTCAGAATAAAGACGACTTCAAAATTATTCTGATGGTAGGTCTTTGACGTGTAACGCGTCGGTTTTGCTTTCCACAGGTTTGCTGAAACTGAATGTGGAAAATTGGAGCACTTTCATGCAGGGTCCCAGCAATTTGTCAGCAACTGACCACTGCTTCACTTAAAATATCTGTTGAAGTTTTCAGAACAGAACATTGGAGTGCAGCAATAGAAATAGCGGGGAAAGCTATTTTAAAAATGATTAGAAAACATACCTACGTGGATAGTGGAAATTTGGAAACCTCTTCGATAAAGAGAAAATAATGCCATGTCAACTGTTAATTTAACATCTAAAACTGATATAATTCTTTAGTAACCGAGAAGAATTAGGATATAATGGGAAAGGCGAGTGAGGAGCGCAAATCAACATGATCTCAACAAATGACATAGCTTTTTTGACAGGATAAAAAGTCTGCTGCACTCCTATTTTCTGTTTTGAAAACTTCTACTGATATTTTAAGTGAAGGCAGTGGTCAGTAGAGGTGTTAACAATCTGGGATGTGCTGTAGAGTTTATCTGTCCACCTCTCAAAAACGTGATCAAGATTGAGGGGAGCTGGCACCATCCCTCAGTGAGGTGAATCAAAACAACAGCCACTCACCTCTGCAATCAACTCTCCATTTTCTGCATGGACCATGATGACAGCACCCAGGTCTTTTAGGAAACTAAAAGCCTCATAAAGCTGGAAATAGAAAAAGAATACAAATAAATCAAAATGATTTCATCAGCTACAGCCATGTCAATGGCATGGGTGCCATTGCTATCCACATGCTGTCAACATGAGAGAAAAATACTAGGCTTCTTTCATGTTGTCATAGTCACACACATGTAAACAGGCCCATTGGCTCAACTAGCCCATGCCGACCAAGATGCTCTATCTATGCTAGCCCCACCTACATGCCTTTGGCACAAAGCCGTCCAAACCTATCCTATCCATGTACTTGTCCAAATGTCTTTAAAATGATGCTATAGTACTTACATGAACTACTTCCTCGGGCATATTTTGTCTCATTCTAAGTTTTGTTAAGTAAAACAGAAGCTTGAAAGGTAAATATGGGCTCAAGTAGCACTCTTGTTCCAAGAGGCATCTTGAGTGCTAAAAGGGGTACAAGTGGCACAGCAGTGGTGTTGCTGCCTTACTGCGCCAGAGACCCGGGTTCAATCCTTACCACGGGTGCTGCCTGTACGGAGGTTGTACATTCTCCCTGTGACCTTGTGTGTTTTCTCTAGGTACTTAGGTTTCCTCCCACATTCTAAAAACGTACAGGTTTGTTGGTTAATTAACTTCTGTAAAATTGTTCCTAATATGTAGGATAGAACTACTTGGGGAATCACTTATCAACATGGACTCACTGGGCCGAAGGGCCTGTTACCATGCTGTATCTCCAAAGTCTAAACTGCATTACTTACTGATTAGACGTTTAGGGATCAGGGATGATTACACTGAGCACGTTCTGTTCTACTGACACAGGTGGATATTTGTAAGTTAAAACTACTTTCTTCTTTGTAAGCCATAGAATAGTACCTAGAGAATAAATACAAGCCAAAATAGAACTCCTTTTACTTATCAGCTAATGGAAGGGTAGGTTCTGGCATTTTATCACTATGACTGCAGGCCAGTATTAGGACATGTACACAAGTATAGCGATGCTGACTGATATTAAAGCAATAATTTGCAAACAATTGAGGCATGGGTATATCAATCCTCCATCAAGGACTGTCAACCTGTCAGTCTAAACTGACGCTAATCTAATGCCAAGCAACTAAAACACAGCACCTATCAGCCTCTCAATGAGGCATCTGTCCATAATCCCATTCATTAAATTCAGTAAGTTTTCAGATAAACACAGAATGCTACATTATGTTTCCCATTTCCCCAGGGTCTACATGTGCCATCTCAGGGGGACCCTTGGAGCACATAGATCCTCAAATAAAGAAAGTCATCTTCTATTTTACCTCGCTGTCTGTCAGCTGGAACATATCCTTATATGCCATGTAAACTTGAAATGAATTGATATCTGTTTTTGAAAAAAGAGAAAGTATATTTTAGAACCAAAATTCTCAACCATCTGTCCAACTCAGCAAAGAACATAAATTGAAATATTGTTGTCAAAGTACTCACAGAAATTTACTTCAACAAACTCCAGCATTAAATGAAATTATTTAATTTTAAGGGACAGACATTTTAAGGGCTAATGGACGCAACTTCAATCACCAACTGCTGAACTTGCAGAGAGCTCAGAGGATAGTTGTAGTCTAGCATGCCCACAGCCTGGTGGAAACTCTACCGTGCAGCAAGCATTGTCTGTGCAGGAACTAGGATTTCTCAGACATCTTTTATCTGAAACTAATTCATTTCATGAGGTATTTCAAATTAAAACCCATTTCTCTGATTTTCTCCCCTCTGCCTCTGCTGATGTGTGCTTACATGACAATTAGATCTGCAGAGACATTAGGCAAAATATTCTGCACCTCTCGCTTTTGGCACACGAGATGTGGGCTGCTGCATACAGCACCAATCCTCGCATCCATCTCCCAGAAGTTGGGCAAAAAAAAATGTGTGAAGTGTAGCAGCATGGCATTTAGCAATTTACATATTAGTAGCCTCCGGGAGGCAAGTCATCAAGTCGGGTTTAATATACTCTCCCAGAGACAGCCTCAGTTCGGCAGCAGGGAAGGCTGACCTAGAGGTGAGGCACAACAGGGAGGTTGGGTACATGGCATTTTCCTATGTGGGTGGACATACTCCTGTCCTAAACGGGCCGGACTGTCTGGCGTGCCATGAATGGCCCCAAACACTGCGACCTGTGGATGATCAAGGAGCCAATTACCAACCCATGCTGCTGACATTTTTTCAAAAGTCTGTCATCAACAAATTATTTTAATATGACACTGGCCATTGGAAAGTGCTGCTGGTATTTATTGTGCACAGGGCATCAATGTGACAGTGCAGACCCTAGTGCTGAGGTCTCATTTCCAAAACTTTCACAACCTGCTCCAAACACTGGGCAGTTGGGCAGCTTACAACCCAATAGTATGAACGTCGATTTTTCCAATTTCAAGTAACTCCTGCATTTCCTAAACCCCACCCTCCTAGTCGTCCTACTAGTTCCATTGTTCGCATTCTTGTATCCCTCGCGTTTGCACATCTTCCCCAGGTTATAATGGACCATTATGGACTCCACCCTTCCCGACCTCATCTGTCGCCAGCCCCGATTTGTTCTGGTCTATTCTTGCCTCCAGTTCCCCTCTCCTCCACCCCTCTCCCCTCCTCCCAAACAGTCCAAGTCCGAGTCTGCATTAAAACCAAAAGTCCGTTTTTTGTCACAAGCTCCAATTTCTGCTCGCAATGGACACACACTGTGTTGCACAACCTGTGACTTTTGAGCTGCACTAATGACCACTGACAAATCTAAGTGGTGATAAGGTCCATCATAACCTGAAGTGTTGGGCCAAGTTACTAATCAACCTGAAAATGGTCATGCATGATCTAATGTGTGGAAAAGGGTCCATAATGCCTCAAAACTACTTGAGTCAGTGCATGTCTTTCAGTCTTTTTTGTTATTTTTGGTGTGTTTTAAAAGTTTGTGTTAATGTTCTCTGGTTTGTTTTATGTGGGGGTTGGGGAGGGGGGTCGGGGGGAACTTTTTTCAATCTCTTACCTTGCCGGAGATGCGATAGTTTTCCGGATCGGATCTCCGGTCACTCTGCGGCCTAACATTATGCAGCTGGAGGCCTTGCTCAAGACTGACTTTGAGCCCCACCGCAGGGCCGCGAACTTACCATCTTGCCTGGACTTGCCTGGGATCGACGCTCCAACTGCGGCCTGCGGATTTCACCATCAAGGAGCTCGCAGTCTTGGGTAGAGACCGATGTTGGGAAGCTCCAAAGTCGCAGAAGGTTCGACCAGCCGCGGTCTGGGGTTGATCACCCGGAGCGGGGGAGCCGACATCCCACCAATGCAGGAGCGTGATCCCCCCGACGTGGAGGGCCCGACCGCCGGCTACGGGAGCCAAGACCGTCCCGTCAACGGAAGGCTCGAGGCCCCCGACCGCAGGAGAACAAAGAAGGGAAGAGATTGGACTTTTTTTTTCCACCTTCCATCACAGTGAGGTATGTGGAGGAGTCAATGTGGTGGATATTTATGTTAACATTTATTTTGTGTGTCTTGTTGTTTTTTATTGGTATGTCTAAATCAAATTCCTCGAATGTTGCAAAACAGACTTGGCTAATGAAGTATGATTATGTTTAATACATTGTAGACTTCATTAGATTTCCTTAGGATAAACTAGTTCGTTTGCAAGGAGACTCTCGAGTTGTGTTGCACTTTGATTCCTTTTAAATCCTTTTAATTAAAATTTTAAATAAGTTTCAAATACTAGAATGTGAATATGATACCAGCTTATGTGATTTAGTCCACATCCCATTGGCTTGAATTCATGGAACTATTTATTGTATCTGGATATGGTAGCAATGGGAGATGATGTAAATTAACATGGTACACAAAAATGCTGGAGAAACTCAGCGGGTGCAGCAGCATCTATGGAGCGAAGGAAATAGGTAACGTTTCGGGCCAAAACCCTTCTTCAGACTGCTTTGGGTAAGGATGTGGTCGTAGAGTTGGAGCGCAGGGGGGATCACAGAGATGGGGCAGTTAGAGAGTTGGTTGTGGAACAGTCTCCGGAGAGAGGAGGAGAACTTCTTCAAAGTAGGCATACCTTGACGAGATTTCGCAGTGGAGTAGACAAAGTGTTAAAGAAGGAACTGCAGATGCTGGAAAATCGAAGGTACACAAAAATGCTGGAGAAACTCAGCGGGTGCAGCAGCATCTATGGAGCGAAGGAAATAGGTAACGTTTCGGGCCGAAACCCTTCTTCAGACTGGGTTTTTTTTTTTGGGTAAGGATGTGGTCGTAGAGTTGGAGGGCAGGGGGGAATCACAGAGATGGGGCAGTTAGAGAGTTGGTTGTGGAACAGTCTCCGGAGAGAGGAGGAGAACTTCTTCAAAGTAGGCATACCTTGACGAGATTTCGCAGTGGAGTAGACAAAGTGTTAAAGAAGGAATTGCAGATGCTGGAAAATCGAAGGTACACAAAAATGCTGGAGAAACTCAGCGGGTGCAGCAGCATCTATGGAGCGAAGGAAATAGGTAACGTTTCGGGCCGAAACCCTTTTCCAGCATCTGCAGTTCCTTCTTTAACACATGTAAATTAACATGATGGTAGAAAAAGATCATGATAAGGTCATGCAAAAAGATGATGACAAAAGGTAATATTGAAGTGAGCTGTCTTGCAGAAAAATAAGGAACAAAGATACCAGTAGTGAGGGAGCTGCAGTGAGTTTTTGTTTTCCCCAAAACAGTGGTGGACAGGATAAAGCTTAAGGGAAAAGAACAAAGAGGCAAATAGAAATGGCCTTGTTGGCAATCCCATCTTTCAGCATAGCAAGGTGGCATGTGAAAGCATCAAAAAGTGTCTCTTTGTTAGATTCAGGAAGATTAATTGGAAATCCAGCTCAATGACTAATGAAGAATGAGAAAAATCGTAAGAGAGGGCACAGGGTGAGGCACAAGAAAATTATATTTGTTTAGTTTAGTTTAGAGATACAGTGCGGAAACAGGCCCATCGACCCACCGACCAGCGATCACTGCACATTAACACTACCCTACACACACTAGGGACAATGTTTACACTTATACCAAGCCAATTAACCTACAAACCTGTACGTCTTTGGAGTGTGGGAGGAAACCGAAGATCTCTGAGAAAACCCACATGATCGCGGGGAGAACGTACAAACTCCATACAGACGGCACCCGTAGTCGGGATCGAACCCGGGTCTCTGGCGCTGAAAGCGCTGTAAGGCAGCAACTCTACCGCTGCACCGCCTTTGGAATGAGGAATTACAGTGTGAGACCAATGGAAGGCAGAGAAGATAAGAGTAGGCCAATTAGCCCCTTAGACTAGCTCCACCATTAGATCAAGTATGATCTAACACATCACCCCCATTTTATTTGTGGTCCATATCATTTTATAACCTTACCTAATAAAAATCTATTCCAGTCTTGTGTGTTTCAATTACACAACCTTTTGGTACACTGTTCCAAATATCTTCTTTACTTTGTGTTAAGGTGAATAAAACAGGTTATCAGATAGAAACAAAAGAAAACCATCCCCTTTTTTGCAAGTTTCACATTTCTGTTGTGAAGAACAAATAACCAAACCTTAAAATCAAAATCCTTTAGTTTAGCTGGAGAGTTTCATACTTAAAATGGCACGCATACAAAATTAAAGAGATTCAAAATGGCAACTTCAAATTAGCCAGCGCACTATCATTTTCCCTCCCTTAGTAGCTCCCACCTTCCTTATCTTACAGATCTAAGCAAAACCTTGCCTCTTCTCCATTACTCAGTCTCTAGTTTGCTTTACTCCAGTCCCAAATAGCATCTCATCAGTCATTACATTCTACACCTGTCCCTCCCACTCAACAAACCACAAGCAATGTCTTTGGCCGTTATGTTACTTATGAAGCTTGCTGACCTTTCTCTTGTACCAGGATCTCCAACTCTTCCTTGATTCCTTCATTCCATTGAGGAATATCCACGTGGAGGGAGTAGTCACAGCAGGAACGATTATCAGCTGTTTCATGCCATTTTTCGAAGGCAGTCAGCAAAGTAGCATTCTTGTCAGGAACAACATGGTCAACTGCAAAAAGAACATTTACAGAGGAATCAACACCTTGAGAAAGTGAGTTTTTTTTAGAATGGCTTTAAGGAACAGGACAATTGACAAGAAAGCACCATAGGTCTATTAACTTCCTTTCACTAAGAATCTATAAATATTGTTATCTATGTGCCATTCCCTTGAATGCTTTTGGTTAGATAAAAGTGAGCTATTTAAAATGTCTTCACTATTGACAAATTATTTTCAACGATCAATTAAAAGAATCAGCTTTGCATCAAAAATTATAATTTAATAAACAAAACTGAAAACAACTGAGTAATAGACATTGGAACAGTATTTGTGGAATTGGAGAGTGATTGTTCTGACTTTGGTGGAGTGGGAAGATGAAAGGGACCATTTGATTTGCAGCCTCTCCATACTTAGCCACTGGTAAATTATGTTACGCTAGTCTAGGTGTTTCATCTTAATACTGGACAAGAGAAAAAAAACCTCTTGAGGCATTTCAAACAAGGGATAATCTGGACATTTCCAAGTGCCTCCTGATAAGGCCAGAAAGAAGGGAGTCTATCAAGAATGGTTGCAATTTCAAAATGTGCCTAGTAAAGGACTCAATGATGCACAGAAGTAACCTTCTCAAAATGTTTGATTTACCATTACGAAATTGCCACCTTATTTCATGGTAAAGGAAAAGGTGAACTTCTCGCCAACTATCTTTAAATATTCTCATGATACAAAAAGCTGATGAAGTATTAAATTATAATCAATAATTAAGTTATCCCCTCAGACCCACAGCATTTTCACTGAATGCTACTTCTTCCTAAGTCAACTCACTCAGGAAAATGTGCTGGCATTACTAAAGCATCTAGGAGGGTGAAAGTGGTGAGGAGTATAGAAGACAATCTGCTTCTGAGATTATTTGCCTAGGCTAGCACGTTGGGTGCATTGTTGGGGATTTTACTCAATTGAAAGGAATTCTGCAGTGCCACTACAGTAAACCCTGGTTATAATGGACCATGGTTATTGCCGATTGTCCGCTAAAATTGAGTAAGGTATTATCATCATTCAAGTAGTAGAAATAAACAACTGTAGTTGCTGGTTAATACATAAAAGGACACAAAGTGCTGGAGTAACCAAGCAGGTCAGGCAGCATCTTTGGACAACATGGATTGGCCACATTTCGGGTCGAGACATTTCTTCAGAGTCTCAGTTGGGAACTGGGCCAGGGATCCAAGTGAGTTGACAGCCCTGGCTTGCTGGCGGTCAGGGGAGATGAAGGATCAGCGGAGTCAATGGTCATGGCCCAAGGGCGGCCGGAGTGCTGGTAAGGGTCGGCGTTGGCAGTGGTGGTAGCAGCAGCCAGGGAGGCGGCACAAGCCAGGGGTGGTGTGAGCATCCGTCAGTAGGTCTGTCCACTGTAACCACTTTGATGCAGGATAGTGCACTAAAGGTACAGTCTATTTGCAAAAATTCAGAATCCTAAAATCCCAATATTACAATTCGCTTCAAAAGGAAACCATCAAATATTTACCGAGTAATGTACTACAATGTTGTCTACTATGTTTGAGGGACATTAAACCCAATAGAGCTCGACTTGAATTAATTCCAATCAAATTTCTTATTTCAAAAACACACCTTCATCCAACACAGCCAAAGTTTAGTTTAGATACACTGCATTTAACAGGCCCTTCGGCCCACCTAGTCCACACCAACCAGCAATGCTGTACGCTAGTTCTATCCTATACAAAAGGGATAATTTACTGAAGCCAATTAACATACAAACCTTCATTTTTGGAACTTTGGAGAAAACCGGAGCACCCAGAGAAAACCCATGCAGTCACAGGGAGAAACTCTATACAGACAGCACCCATAGTCAGGATCAAACCTAGGTCTCTGGCAATATAAGGCAGCAACTTTATGTGCTGCACCACTCATTAATAATGTGTTATTAATAGGTCTCATTGTTATTCCTCACCATTCTGCTTCTCAGAAATATGTGTAGGCCAAGCATAAAATAGACTGTACAATACTGTGAGTAATGTTTCCACCAGAACATAGTTATCTGTTACATGATAATAATTGCTTAGACACAAAATGCTGGAGTATCTCAGCAGGACAGGCAGTTAAACGTGTATTAAACTTAAACTAAACTAAGCAATTATTTAAACTTAAACTAAACTAAGCAATTATTATGTGTAGGAAAGAACTGCAGATGCTGGTTTAAATCGAAGGTAGACACAAAATGCTGGAGGATCTCAGCAGGACAGGCTGCATCTCTGGAGAGAAGGAATGGGTGACATTTTGGGTCAAGACCCTTCTTGAGTTCAAGACCCTTCAAGTCTGAGGAAGGGTCTCGACACGAAACGTCACCCATTCCTTCTCTCCAGAGATGCTGCCTGTCCTGCGGAAATACTCCAGCATTTTGTGTCTACCCTCGATTTAAACCAGCATCTGCAGTTCTTTCCTTCACATAATAATTGCTTAGTTTAGTTTAAGTTTAAAGATACAGCATGCAAGGTCCTTTAGCCCACCAAATCCACCCTGACAATTAATCCGATGTTCCTACTAGTTTCATGCTATCCCACTTTCTCAACCAATCCCTGCATATTAGGAGCAATTTACAAAGGCAAATCAACCTACAAACCCACGCGACTTTGGAATGTCTGAGGAAACCGGACCACCTGGAGGAAACCCATGCAGTCACAGGGAGAACGTGCAAACACCACATAGACAGCACCTGAGATCAGAATCAAACCTGGGTCTGTGGGGCCGTGAGATAGCATCTCCACCAGCTATGTCATTGTGTCATGCAAAGTGTGTACATTCTCCCTGTGACCACGTGGGTACACTTGGAAGTTCTGGTTTTCTGACACATACCAAAGTTGATCTGGTTGACAAATTGGCTGCTGTATATTACCCCTAGCATAGGTGCCTGGTGGGAGAATCTGTAATCGGTGTTTACGGGCATGTGTGGGAGAATAGGTCACAGAGATTTTACTGAACTTTATCTTGCAGTAAACACTATTTTCTTTATTCACTTTATCATGTATCTGTACACTGTGGATGGCTCGATTGTAATCACGCATTGTCTTTCTGCTGACTGCAACAAAAGCTTATCACTGTACCTCGGTACACATGACAATAAAATAAACTAAACTTTAAAGCCTCATCTTGCTTTCTTATGTGATGTAAATTATATTTCTCGTAGAATGACCTTAGGCCCGATGGAATAAATGACCTCCTTAACGTCATAAGAAAACAAGCTTTCTTTTTTTTTAGTCTTGTGCATTAATAATACTGGTCCATTAACGATACCAGGCCAGGGATGGAAAATGTGCATTAGAAAGGCTCCATTTCTTACTTATCATTGTGGTTCCTCCTGCCAGGGCTGCCTTTGTTCCTTGAAAGAAGTCATCTACACTTGTGGTGTTCATATGGGGCTTCAGCAAGTAGGTGTTTGCATCGATTCCCCCTGGGATAACCAGCCTGCCATTTGCTTCGATGGTTTTCACACCAGTAGGAACTTTAAGATTGTCCCCTATTTGGCTGGAAGATAAAAATAAATGCAAATCGTAATGTACCCAAGCACAAACCAGAATCCAATGCAAGGGTAATCCTTGATAAATAAGCACTGGTGACAAAGCATATCGGCTTTGAATTAAAGAAAGGAACAATTTTTTTTTTTTTTAAACGTTTGTGATCCTTTGAAATTAACTTGCAACCATTTCCTCCGTTCACATTGCAATGCAACGTTGTGATACAGTGTCAGGGCTACAGGTACAAAGCCAGTAAATCACATAAAAGTACTGGTGAATGCAGAAATGGTAGACAGGGGCACAAAAATCTCACTGAATACCAGGACTGAATTCAAGGAAACAGCAGGGCTGAGGCATAGCAGCTTGAAAACCAGTTGAAAAGCCAAGCAGAGTTTGTGCAGTAACAGTGGGACTCGAGAGTTGGTGCTTGGTCTAATGCCAATCTCAATGCAAATAAAATTGCAGGCACTTAGCCAATGTAATAGTATTGGAACTAGCACTCTCGTGCATGCACTGACAAAATGCAAAATCAAAGACTTACTGATAGATTCTGAAGACCTAATATGTCAGTTTGCTTCACAACTTGATTCCACATGAAGTCCGATAGTACACATCAGACCTAATATGATTTGCAGTGTAATGCTGCTGAAAGTCTCTTAGATCAAGCACCTGGTGCAGGATATATAACCTGATTAATTGCAATGGGGAGTAGGGGGACAAAGATTTAGGGAGAAATGACATTTATTTTCTTTAATTATTTTGTTTAAATAAATGCATGTCAATTATTCATATCTGTTTCAGTTGTCTTTATTTTTGTTAATGATTTACTTCAATTTTTTTAAATTATTAATTTCAATTAATTTAATTATTTACTACAATGTTAATGCCGAGTGACAAAGAGATGTTAAAATTATTAGGTCAATTGGATCTTTTGCAAGCAGCAATGTTGGGAGCCAGCTGTCAAAGGCTACAGATTAGGTTTGGAGGTGGGGCCTCCTCACCTCACCATTGCTGAAGCCACACCACTGGAAGCTTTGTGCTCTGTATCAGGTACAATACAATACAATACAATACAATATCGTTTATTATCATTTGGACCTCAAATGAAGTTCAAACGAAATTTGGTTTCTGCAGTCATACAACAAGAAAAGAACCAAGACACAACACAATTTTCACAAACATCCATCACAGTGAATCTCCTCCTCACTGTGATGGAAGGCAAAGTCTTGTCTCTCCCCTGCACTCCCCATTCTCCTCCAGATGTCAAAGTCAAAGCCCCCGGCGGGCGATGGTAAGTAAGTCCTGCGGCCATTCAGGCCGCACCGGGCGATGCAAGGCCGCGCTCCGGGTCTTGATGTTGGAGCCCCCGGCGGGCACTAGCAAGTCCCGCGGCCATTAAAGCCGCGCCGGGCTATGTAAGACCACGCTCCAGGTCATCTTCAACCCCGCAACTCGGGTGGGAGTAGCTGCCGTTAAGGGAGCTCCGAAAAGCGGTCTCCCACCAGGGACCCGCGAGATTGACTCGTGGTTAAAGTGGGTCACAGTAGCGAGAACTGGCCCGATAAAAGTCAACCACATTAGATTTCTATCTTAGTGTTACAAATAATACCTGGGGTTACTCGTCAACAATCTGAAATGTAATTCTCACAACGAGTGAAGGTTATAACCCCAATCATGATGTTGAACTTGTTAGTTAAGAGATAAAGATTTAAGTATACAGATTTAAGCAATATAAAAGACACAAGGTGATGGAGCAATGATGTTCATAAACTGACCACCTAGTGAAAATTACAGTGCGTCATATGTACATAGGCATGAAGCATTATGAAAGAGGAAAAATGTCCTTAATTGTGAGTAAAAGTGACATGGTCAAACGTGTCCACAGAAGTAAGGCATTAATTTTTATAGGTTTGAAATAAATTTTGAAGAACTGCCTTTTTTTTTTTTTAAATCATAGTTATTTATGTTTGGATTAGGTTGCATTTGTAGTATTGTGCGTAGTTCTGGCTGACCCATTGCAGGAAGGATATGGAGGGTTTGGAGAGGGTGTATAAGGAGATTTACTAGAATGCTGCCTGCATTAGAGGTTGGACAAGCTTGGATTGTTTCTCTGGAGCGTTGGAGGCTGAAGGGACTATTTAAAATTGTGAGAGGAATAGATAATGTAGACAGTCAGAACTTTTTTCCTAGCGAAAGCCAAAGACTGGAGGGCAAAGCTGGAAGGGGCAAGATTTATTGGAGACTAGACCGTTGTGTCCCAGTCACACAGGAGGCCTGGTCCCCCCAACGCAACCCATTCCCCAACGCAATATTCCACCACTCACCTGTTTCCCCAACGCAACCCGTTCCCCCACAGCAATGTTCCACCACTCTGGGGAGGGGGTGTAGGGGAGGTGGGGCGTGGGGAAGATGGGGGGGGCGTGGGGAAGAGGAGGGGGCGTGGGGAGGGGGGGCGTGGGGAAGGAGGGGCATGGGGAAGAGGGGGCGTGGGGAAGGAGGCGGGCCTGCGGAAGGAGGGTGGGCCTGGGGAAGGAGGGGATGTGTGTGTGTGGGGAGGGGTTTATGTGGGGGAGGGGTTTGTGTGGGGAGGGGTGTGTGTGGGAGGAGGGGGCTGTGTGGGGGGGAGGGGGTGGGGGAGGGGGGATGTGTGGGGGAGGGGGATGTGTGTGGGGGAGGGGGGATGTGTGTGGGGGAGAGGGGATTGTGTGTGGGGGGGGGTGTGGGGGAGGGGGTGTGTGTGGGGGAGGGTGTGTGTGTGTGGGGGAGGGGGTGTGTGTGTGGGGGAGGGGGGTGTGTGTGGGGGAGGGGGGGTGTGTGTGGGGGAGGGGGGTGTGGGGGAGGGGGGGTGTGTGGGGGAGGGGGATGTGTGGGGGAGGGGGGATGTGTGGGGGAGGGGGGGATGTGTGTGGGGGAGGGGGGGTGTGGGGGAGGGGGGATGTGTGTAGGGGAGGGGGGATGTGTGTAGGGGAGGGGGGATGTGTGTGGGGGAGGGTGTGTGTGGGGGAGGGGGGATGTGTGTAGGGGAGGGGGGATGTGTGTAGGGGAGGGGTGGGTATGTGGGAGGGGGGTATGTGTGTGGGGGAGGGGGGTATGTGGGAGGGGGGGATGTGTGTGGGGGAGGGGGGGGTGTGTGCGGGAGGGGGGGTGTGTGGGGGAGGGGGGGGATGTGTGTGGGGGAGGGGGGGATGTGTGGGGGAGGGGGGTGTGTGTGGGGGAGGGGGGATGTGTGTAGGGGGGGGTGTGTGTGGGGGAGGGGGGATGTGTGTAGGGGAGGGGGGATGTGTGTAGGGGAGGGGGGATGTGTGTAGGGGAGGGGGGATGTGGGGTTGTGGGGGTAGGGGAGGGGGGGTATGTGGGAGGGTGGTGTGTGGGCTCAGCGGCTCCGGCCACACTCACCGTCTCCACTCATCGGCTCCAAGACCCGGCACCTGTCACACTCAGTGGCTCCCAGCCCCAGCTGCACTCATCGGCACCTGGCTCCTCGTGGTGGTCGCCACCCCGCCCGCAAACATAGCAGCCCCCGCCCGCGAACACAGCAGCCCCCGCCCGCAAACACACCAGCCCCCGTCCGCGAACACAGCAGCCCCCGCCCGCAAACACAGCAGCCCCCGCCGCGAACACACCAGCCCCCGTCCGCGAACACAGCAGCCCCCGCCCGCGAACACAGCAGCCCCCGCCCGCGAACACAGCAGCCCCCGCCCGCGAACACAGCAGCCCCTGCCCGCGAACACAGCAGCCCCCGCCCGTAGACACAGGGGGGGGGGGGGGCGGGGGGGTTGTGGGAAGGGGGGGAGGGGAGCTCACCCCACCCCTTCAGCTTTCGGCCTCATGCACAGCTCCCGTCCCACTCCGACTTCACTCAGAGACCTCCGGTTCAACTTGATCTCTGCCCGCACGCAACTCATCGACTCAGCCTTGCCTCCAGAGCTCTATTCTCCACACGTGCTGGAAGGGGCGTTACCTTCATGGTGACTGACAGGTGAGAAGACCAATCTGCTGATCTCACGATTTTAAAAAAACATTCATAACTTTTTTATTATTTTACAGATCGGAAAAAACTTGGGCGGCTGGAGGAGGAGGACGACTGTGAGTAAGATGGCGAAAAAAATCATAGCGATTTAGGGTAGCGTTTTTTCTAAAATGTATTTATAACGTTCACAGGAAGTGGTCAAGATGAGACTTTTAGTAATAGTATAGATGTGCAGAAGTGGTTTATACAGACAGTGGTGGGTGCCTGGAACAAACTGCTAGGGATGGTGGTGGAGGCAGATGTGATAAAGCCATTTAAGAGGCTTTTAGAATGGCACACCAATGTGTATATAGAGGGATATGTATTTATCACAGTCAGAGAAGATTAGTTTAACCTAGCATCATGGTTCAGTACAGATTCTGTGCACCAATGGGCCTGCTCCAGTGCTGTACTGTTCTCAATTTTTCAGATGCATTTCATTTCTTTCTCATTCTCCAAGCCAAAGTTCATTTTTCCATGAAAGCAAACGGTTAAAACCTTTAGTTAGTAAGCTCTTCGTTTAACATTAATGTAGTGTCAGGCATTGTGCAGACAGAGTGTACTCCATTCTAATTTGATCCACTGTTGTGTTTTAAGACAAATAATTATCGTGCTTAAGTACATGTGCAGAAATTTGTTTTCTAGATTCTGACCCTTGATAAAGTTAGAAACAAAAGCTGCAAACTGAACCATTCTCTTTAAATTGTAAGAAGTGGGTTTCTTATCAATATCAGGAGGCGGCAAGGACTTACAAATGTAAAATAAATGCTAAATCCCTTTCTTGAATGCGGCTTAAGCTCAAGCCCACAGGGAAGAGAGTCAATCAACAATGGGCCTAGTAAAGGATGCAAGGATGCACAGAAGTAACCATTCTCAAAATGTTTGCTTTGCCATTATTGTTCCTTGTCCTAAGATCCCACCTGAAATTGAACTGCTTAGAAAATTTACGTACTATGAAATGTTTCAAAGAAAGAGATTTATTTAGCTCACTTAAAGACCACGCTTGACATGTATTTATTACCTGAATTGTTATCTAGTGAAAGTGAATGCCTTAGCCATTGTAGAGATGTTCTTAATTTCACTGTTAAGATGACTATGTAGGCACTCAAGGTATTCCCTCTCTCTCCATCCCTCCCCCACCCACGTCGCACCAGCTTCCCGTTCTCACCTAGCAGACAGCTAACAATGGCCTGTTTCCTTTATCAATATTATTTTTTTGCATATCTTTCATTCATTTGTTCTGTATCTTTCTACATCTCTGTCTATATCTCTCGTTTCCTTTTCCGCCGACTCTCAGTCTGAAGAAGGGTCTCGACCCAAAATGTCACCCATTCCTTCTCTCCAGAGATGCTGCCTGTCCCGCTGAATTACTCCAGCATTTTGTGAAGGAAGCTATACACTGTGGAAGAATTCAGTTGTCCATGCTCAAAAGTTCACAGGCAGCATTCAAAACACATTGATATTTTAACAAATCTGGATTTCTGAGATACAATTTTTTTTTTAATGAGATTTCATATTAATCCAGTTCTTGAAGATTTAATTTGTATTTTGAAAAAGTTCAGATTGGATGAAGTAATGATTAAAA
The DNA here is from genome assembly GCA_038087875.1 of Malacoraja senta. Classification (NCBI taxonomy): domain Eukaryota; kingdom Metazoa; phylum Chordata; class Chondrichthyes; order Rajiformes; family Rajidae; genus Malacoraja; species Malacoraja senta. The sequence continues at coordinate 247,033,294 of CM075977.1, read as the reverse complement.
AATGATAGCGTACAACTATCTATACTGTCTAACTCTAAAAGAACAACCAAGCCAAACATAATATTATCCACACTCTCATTGCAAGGTGACCAAACTAAAAGAAAACTTACTTCTCAACTTTGCATAAGGGGGTAAGGGGGTAATTCTACAGTAATATCATAAGAAATTTACTTTTTCCAAAAAATAAAAGACAATCTACCCACAAACACCATCCGATGCAACTCACAATACACGGGTCTCAGCACTGGCAAAAATCAGCAGTTGAAAGCTTTAGGCATTCTTGTTGTTCCATTAATAATGGATCAGCAAGAATGGTCTCAACAAGGGATATTCACCAGAATTGTGATACCAGTTTAGGTTTAGAAGACAAAATGCTGGTGTAACTCAGCGGGTCAGGCAACATCGCTGGTGAACATGGATTGGTGACATTTCAGTTGGGACCCTACTTCAGGCTGATTGTGGGCGGGGGGAGGTGAAAGCTGGAAGAGAGGAGGGACAGAACTAAGCCTGGCAGGTAATAGGTTGGTTCAGGTGAGGAGGGTTTTTTTGATGGCAGATGGTTGGAGAAAAGCCAGAGATGAAAAGACAGGTGTGAGAAAAAGAATTGAAAAGTTGTGAATTACAAAGCTAGAAGGAGGAATGCCAGTGGAAGGGGAGGGCACAAATAGGTGCAAGTCCAGATGGGTCCTAGAGGGGGAGAGGAAGAGAGGAGAGGGGTTGTAGGTTCAGCTATCATCAGATTTAGTTTTAACTATTTACACTTGCTTATAAATATTCCCTTCCCTTTCCTAGTATCGATGTTATTGCAAATCTTCCACTTAACCAGAATACATATTTATTAGCAACTTACTATGGGTATTCTTGATGCGCATTACAAATGCAATAAACAGGCTGCCGTGCAATTCTATAATCATAGTGTAGCTAGTTATGAATGCTTTACCTTATGATCCCATCTTCTAGATAAATATCAGCATAGAAGGACCGGTCTTCATTGATGATCCTTCCACCTTTAATAAGAATTCGATCATTCTACAAAAGGAAGTACAAGGTTGAGTAAAGGACAACATTTAAATAATGTACCATGTGCAGACCAAATCAAAAGCAATAACAAAAGCTTTGCATTAAGTAAACATAAATGCAATGATACCCTTTACTGAAAGATACATTGATGTACAGTTGAAGGGAATTTACATAAAGAAGTACATTTAGAACCAAACAGTGTCTGAATTTGATTAGACTCAGCTGTGATAGCTGTACAATGTTACAACCAGAAGGTCCTTGTTATTAACACACATACATGACAAATGATCACTTGGAACCAGTACAGAAAAGAGCAAGATCTGAATTAAAATGTCCAGAGCATGAATCTACTCAAGATCCTGTACAAACTCAGATATGTCCTGAAAACAGATGTGGCTTCATCAGCATCAGGCAATTTTCTTACATAATGCAATAATCACCAGTTTGTTTACTCACTAGCATGGCAATACCGTACATTATTCCCCTGGTTGAAAATGCCAACAAAAACTCCTATTGCTACGAGGAAGCTAGAAGAGGGAAGCTAGGAGGAGGAATGTAGGTAGAAAGGGAGGTTTAGGGGAGAAATTGGTACAAGTACAGGTAGGGCATGGGGGTTGGGGGATGGAAAGAGGGGGATTAGGATTAAGGTTTAGCTATTATATTAGGTTTAGGTTTAACTATTTGCACATGTTTATAAATATGTCTTTCCCTTTTCTAGTATCTATGTTATTGCAAGTCTTCCACATCACTTTGATACATATTTCTTAGTGATTTACTATGGGTGTTCTAAATGCACTTACACCAAAATGTGCATTACAAATACATTTACAGACATACCGGTGACTTTATACTCACAAGTATAAGCATGCTGGAGGATCACTCACATCATCCTGCATTTCTGACTGCTTTATTTTCATGCCAATAGCTTACACAGCATCAAATGGAGTGGAAATTTGGGACAACTTAATTTGCCTTGGAATCATAGCAAATGCTTACGATAGCTTGATGATTTTCCTTGAGAAAACCTTGAAGATGTACCTGTACTGTGTTTGGGCAGCATCCCACACATGTAGCAATGTCCACAAGACATGCTGGTACTGATAATCCTTCCAATAAGATACACGACACAGTGAGAGAAAACAGCAAGAGCTCAACTTATCTAATTAACATTCAAATATGAAGTACGTTTACCTCATATAGCGTATTGTCCTGGGTTTAAAATTTGCTGATGTAAATCTTTAACCACAATCCAATTGATATCTTTATCTACAGATTTCTTAAGTAAAAATATATAAAATGAATCCCTAAAATTTTATGTACACATAAATGCTGGAGAAACTCAGCGGGTGCAGCAGCATCTATGGAGCGAAGGAAATAGGCAACGTTTCGGGCCGAAACCCTTCTTCAGACTAAAATTTTATTACTGGTTTAGTTATCCCATGGTACATTTAACAAAGTTGATCGGGAATGGATATAATTTGGATGTCTTGTGGGATGGCTTAGACAGATTTGATTATTTCAAGCTTATCACCATGCAAAACAGTGTACATTGTTTTTTTTCTCTCGTTAAAATATTTAAAACAAAATTCAGTGTCAATGGCAATTTAATTTAGGGATTTGAGTTATGTTTGTCAGTCTGGAGAGCAACTGGAAAACTCAGCTGTAGAGAGCTATTTAGAAACAGTGCCAGGATCTTAAGAGTATTTGAGATTTAATAGAGAGTTGCAAGGATCTACTTGTATTGGAAGATCGAGCCAAAGAATTTCGCTGTCTCAGAACACCAAAATAGAACTTGCAAACTCTTCTTGGTCAATACAGATAGTTGGAAGCACAAGAGACTGCAGGTGCCAAATTCTTGATCAAAAAAACAAACTGCTGGAGGAACTCAACGGGTCAGGCAGCATCTGTGGAGGGAAATGGGCACACAATGTTTCGGGTCAGGATCCTTCTTCAGAGAGCTTGGAAGATGCTCTTAAAGGCTTGGAGTACTTGAATGCATTGTTGATCTGCAAATATCAAGGATTTAATCCAGGCACAAGTAGAGGCTGTTTGGCATTTTGAAAGATTGGCAATGTTGAGGGGAGGGGGGGGAGGGGGTGAGGGGGGAGGGGGTGAGGGGTCCCTCAAAATCCTAAAGCGGAAGGAATGGAATGGGAGTGCGGATGTCACCCTTACTTTATTTCCTCCATTACTTTTTCCTACAGGTGTGCTTTAAATTAGTCTGCATATAAACTGATATCCAACAATGTTCTTTTCGCTGGGCACCTCATCTCATGTTCAGCCAGATAAACTTTATGTGTTTTTTTTTTAAAAGGCTAATGAGCTTGTTAAGTGATAATTATGTCATTGCATCTTTGAAATATTCATCTTGATCTCATGTAACTAGGCACAAAATGTTCAAGGTACTTTGAGTTGAGATTATTTCTCTTCAATGAAATTGACAATTGTTTTCTAACTGGTGGGGAAGATATAGCCGTCAGAAAACGGAGCAACTATGGGAATTTGGGTATTCTGTGCGGAGTTACGCATTAAAAAATTCAGAAGCTGCTGTTTTTTCCTGTTGCACTGGCTGCAAAACGAAACCACAGAACAGGAACAGGCCCTTTGGCCCATAATGTCTGTGCCGAACATGATACCAAGTTAAACTAATTTCCTCTGACGCCGTGTGATCCATATCCCTCCAATCCCTGCATATCCAGTGCCTACCTAACACCCTCTTAAATGCCACTAGTGTATCTGCTTTCACCACCACTCCTGGCAACACGTTCCAGGCACCCTCTACCCACTGAGTACAAAGCTTGCTCCATACATTTCCTTTAAATTTTGCTACTCTCACTCTAAAACTATGCCCACTAATCTTTGATATGTCCACCTGGGTTAAAATGTTCTGACAAGTTCTAAAAGGTTCTATGCATGCCTCTCATAATTGTATGTACTTTTAGAGGTCTCCCCCTCAGATTCAGAAGATACAGAGAAAACATTCTAGTTTTGTCGAGCCTCTGCTTACAGCTAACACCGTCGCATCTGGGCAGCATTTGGATAAGCCTCTTCCGCACCTACTCCAAGTAAGGAAAACACTGTTAGGTTTCAGCATCGTTACCATCAAATGCTTGGGCATGTTTTGCTTGGGAGAAACCTCTGGTTTCCTCCAGAAACACCAAGGAAGGAAGGACATTAGTTGGATTGGGTTTGAGACATAATGGGAAAGATGAGGAGTGGAGAGGTGATGCAGAAGTATCGGTCAGCTTGGGGAGGGAAAAGATGGTTTGACAAAGATCAATGTACAACATGGGACCGAAGATCGACACAAAAAGCTGGAGTAACCCAGCGGGACAGGCAGCATCTCTGGGGAGAAAGAGTGGGTGACGTTTTGGGCCAAACCCCTTCTTCAGAATGGTTAGCGATAAGGAAAACGAGAGATATAGACGCTGATGTAGAGAGATAAAGACAATGAATGAAAGATATACAAAAAGTAACGATGATAAAGGAAACAGGCCATTGTTAGCTGTTTGTTGGGTGAAAATGAGAAGCTAGTGCAACTTGGGTGGGGGAGGGATAGAGAGAGAGGGAATGCCGAGGTTACGTGAAGTTAGAGAAATCAAATATTCATAAGCTGCCCAAGCGAAATATGAGATGCTGTTCCTCCAATTTGCGTTTAGCCTCACTCTGACAATGGAGGAGACCAAGGACAGAAAGGTCAGTGTGGGAATGGGAATGAGAATTAAAGTGTTTAGAAACCGGGAGATCAGGTTGGTTCAGGTGGACTGAGCAAAGGTATTCAGTGAAACGATCGTCCAGTTTGGTCTCGCGGATGTATAAGAGTCCACATCTTGAGCAACGGATATAGTAGATGAGGTTGGAGGAGGTGAAAGTGAACCTCTGCCTAATGTGAAAGGATTGTCGGGATCCCTGGACAGAGTCGAGGGAGGACATAGAGGGACAGGTGTTGCATCTTCTGCGGTTGCAGGGGAAGGTATCTGGGGAGGGGTGGGAATTGATGTTAATCAGGGAGTTGCAGATGGGACGGTCTCTGCGGACGGTGGAAAGGAATGGAGATGGGAGGGTGTGATTGGTGTTCGGATCCCATTGGAGGGTGTGAAAATTTCAGAGGATTATATGTTGTATGCGACGGCTGATGGGGTGAAAGATAAAGACTAGGGGAGTCTCTGTTGCGACTAGGAGGAGGGGGAGCAAGGGCAGTGAAAGGGGTACTGAGGAGACACGAGTGAGGGCCTCATCTATGATGGGAGGTGAACCCCCGTTCCCTAAAGAATGAGGACATCTCGGATGTCCTGGTATGGAATACCTCATCTTGGGCGCAGATGCAGATGTAGACGGAGGGATTTGGAATAGGGGATAGAGTCTTTGCAGGAAGCAGGGTGGGAAGAGGTGCAGTCGAGATAGTTGTGGGAGTCAGTGGGTTTGTAATAGATGTCAATCAATAGTCTATTTTCTGTGATGGAGACTGTAAGATCAAGAAAGTGCAGAGAGGTATCGGAGATGGTCCAAGTAAATTTGAGTGCAGGATGAAAATTGGTGGTGAAGTTGATAAAGTCCATGAGTTTTGCATGGGTACAACATGGGACTATACATAGAATTCAGTGCAGCTGGTGCTAATTCCTTCAAAACCTGTGTACTTGTATTCAAATGCAAATATTTTTCAAAGGCCTTAAGCTAGTGCCACAGTAAACAGCACAACTGCCCTTGGACAATAGACAATAGGTGCAGGAGTAGGCCATTCAGCCCTTCCCCAATCAGTACCCCGTTCCTGCCTTCTCCCCATATCCCCTGACTCCGCTATTTTTAAGAGCTCTATCTCGCTCTCTCTTGAAAGCATCCAGAGAACCTGCCTCCACCGCCCTCTGAGGCAGAGAATTCCACAGACTCACCACTCTCTGTGAAAAAAAGTGTTTCCTCGTCTCCGTTCTAAATGGCTTACTCCTTATTCTTAAACCGTGGTCCCTGGTTCTGGACTCCCCCAACATCGGGAACATGTTTCCTGCCTCTAGCATGTCCAAACCCTTAACAATCTTATATGTTTCAATGAGATCTCCTCTCATCCTTCTAAACGCCAGAGTGTACAAGCCCAGCTGCTCCATTCTCTCAGCATATGACAGTCCCGCCATCCCGGGAATTAACCTTGTAAACCTACGCTGCACTCCCTCAATAGCAAGAATGTCCTTCCTCAAATTAGGGGACCAAAACTGCACACAATACTCCAGGTGTGGTCTCACTAGGGCTCTGTACAACTGCAGAAGGACCTCTTTGCTCCTATATTCGATTCTTCTTGTTATAAAGGCCAACATGCCATTTGCTTTCTTCACTGCCTGCTATACCTGCATGCTTACTTTCATAGACTGATGAACAAGAACCCCCCAGATCCCGTTGTACTTCCCCTTTTCCCAACTTGCCGCCATTTAGATAGTAATATGCCTTCCTGTTTTTGCTACCAAAGTGGATAACCTCACATTTATCCGCATTAAACTTCATCTGCCATGCATCTGCCCACTCCCCCAAACTGTCCAAGTCACCCTGCATTCTCTGCACCCTGCATGGACACTGATTTTTTTTTTTAAATCGCAAGAAAATAAAATTAAATCAATACTCTACTCATTCTTGTTAAAGTGATGTATATCACTCAGAATCCTTAGCTTGTCTCGAAATACATTATAGACAAATTCCTTGAACTTTATAGTAATCGTTTCACAAGTAAGGCCACTTCCAACCAACATAATGTTTCCGTAGTTCTGGAAATATTTCCCATGCACATCCACATCCACTGAGGTTACCTCTGACCCCCCAAAACCAAAGAAGTTGTACATGCAAAATGTAGTGGCTTGATACATGGTCAAATGGCATACGACATACATCAACTGACCAATTTGTGATTTTGCACATTAAAATATTTAGTTCAATAATTGATTAACTGATTGAAAGATGTATCATGGAAACTCCTGATCCCAGGAATGAGTAGGTTAACCTCTGATGAGCGTTTGTCGGCACAGGGCCTGTACTCGCTGGAGTTTAGAAGAATTAGGGAGGACCTCATTGAAACATATAGAATAGTGACAGACTTGGATAGAGTGGATGTGGGGAGGGTGTTTCCATGGAGGTCATAGCCTCAGAATTAAAGGAATTTCTTTTAGGAAGGAGATGAGGTGGAATTTCTTTACTCAGAGGATTGTGAATCTGTGGAATTATTTGCCACAGAAGGCTGGAGAGACCAAGTCAGTGGATATTTTTAAGGCAGAATTAGATAGATTCTTATTAGTACATATGTCAGTGGTTATGGGGAGAAGGCAGGAGAATAGGGTTAGAAGGGAGGGATAGATCAGCCATGATTGAACGGCGGAGTAGACTTGATGTGTCGAATGGCCTAATTCTACTCCTACGACCTTATGAAACAGGCCCTTTGGCCCACCAAGTCCATTCCAACCATTGTGGTTGGACCCTTTTACACTAGTTCTATGTTACCCCACTTTTACATCTACTTTCTACTGACTAAGGGCAATTTTCAGAGGTCAATTGACCTATAAACCCACTTATCTTTGGGATGTGGGAGCACCCGGAGGAACCCACATCGTCACAGGGAGAACGTACTAACTCCAAACGGACACCCGGGCCACAGCACTATCAGCAGCACCACTGTGCTGCCCATAAATATGCAGAAATATTTATGAAGGCTGATTCGGGGGACACTATTTAGAAAAGGTAATTTTATAATGCAAAACTATCCTCTAACAAAAGTTAATATACAATAAATTGAGCACAAAAAAAATCGAAGGAGAAACTCAGCAGGTCAAGCAGCATCTATGGAGGCATCCCTCTAGTGCTTTGATTTTTGTTCTTACAAATGTTGCACAAAAATATTTCTAAAACAATATGGAACTCTCGTGACTCTTAATATGTCTATAGACAATTATTTGCTAATAGCAATCCCTCGGTTTAATCTTCACCATTATTGCATTAATAATAATTATGTAACTCCTAAATTATGCTGAAAAGTTCATAATTAACCCAAAACCAATTAAATGAATAATAATGTGATTGCCTTTCCTTTGATAACAACAAACAATGCAGCACATATTCAATTGGCCATTTTAGTCAATTGCCATCCAAGCGATTTGTTTGTATTCAAAATACCATAATTACAGACTCAGCATAAATTAAACAGTTTGATGATTTGGTAAAATCAACTACATCATACAATTTGACAACAGTGTCTTTATGCATTATATTTTTAACTTCTGAACATAGCCACTGGCTTGGAGAACCAGATTGATCTTGAACAGTTATTACCCATATTATATGTTGCAATATTCAATAATTAAATTTGATAGAGCAGATGTTCCAACAATTAAGATTTGCTTTATCTCTAGAGAGAATTTTGCATTAAGTTTTTAATTACAAACATATGGTGTAATGAAAAGACAGGCTTAGGTAATCGATTGTACCTAAGTTTAATGACCGCTGTATCCGAAATGGTGCTATTCTTTAGATTGTTTGGCAAGTATGAGATGTCAGAGTTAATTGAGATTTTTAACTGGTCAACTGTATACAATCATGACAACACCACCATGTTATACAAATTAACCATGAAAAATACAATTATTTTTTCTGTCAAACGCATCTTTCAGTAATAGATTCCACTGTAGAGTTAAAATCACAAGGGCCTTCACAGAGATGTAAATATAAAAATAAAAACTGACTGAGTCAAAAGTTTTAGAAAGTACCATTAAAGGTTTGTTCAAAGAGATGGATTTTAAGACAAGAAATCACGATAACAAAAAATTCAATTTAAAGATCATCTTTAGATTATCTCAAGCATTATAGATTTTGAGGGATAGGGAGAGGTAGGATATTCAGAGTAGAAGCGGTTGGGGGGGGAGGCGAGGATTGTAAACAATGACGAGGATGATAGAAATTGTAGTATAGCTTAACTGGGAGCCAATGTATGTCAGCAGGCACAAAGTTGAAGGGTCAATTGGACAGTGTGAGGTTGGGCATAGGCTGGAAATGTTTCCAGGACCTTGTAGAGTACAGCAAGGAAGGACAGCAGGAGTGTGTTGAAGTAGTTGTGTTTAGAGTTGAAAAGAAAGAATTGATGATGTTTTCAACAGCAGATGAGTTACACAGGACTAGTGCTGAGTAACGATAACGAGATAGAAAAGGACATTCGGTGATGGTATAAACCACCACAGAGAGATGCAATTTTACACCAGACTGTGAAAAGTCTTGTTCCCTTCGGATGCAGTTGCAGGAGAGGCAGTGTCAAGGGAAGAGACAATGAAGATGATGTTTTCAATCTTCCCAAGATAGTACAGAACTAAAAGGCCACAACATCTACAGTGCATTGCTGGGATTTGGAAGAAGAGCGAAGCCAAAGGCAAAAGGACCAATTGTAATGCTTGTTGGCATAGGAGTCAAATAGGGATGCAGAGTTTAACGCCTAGTGGTTTAATTAGAATAGGAGTTTGAGAGGAATAAAAAATTAAATTAGGTTGCAGAGTATCAGGTGCGATGTGGATTTTAAAGAATGATAGATGACCTACGCTTATTGCAAGGCATTACATGAATAAGTTACAACAAGTTAAACTTTATGCCAGTTGTGTTTTGGGAAAGCATTAAAGAACATACTGAGAAAGCAAGTCTGGGAATAACACTTGCATGTATTTGAACAATGAGGTGACATTCGAGAGAAGCCATGTGGCGAAAATGGAAAATAAGCAATGCCGAGCAGGGGTTGATTCATAAAGATTGGAAGTTATTGCTAGAGCTTCAATTGATAAGCCTCATGGGTGCCTGGGACACACTGCCAGGGGTAGTACAGGAGACAGATACGACAGTACAATGCAAGAAGCTTTTAAAAAGGGACGCGGATATGCAAGGAATGAAGGGATAAGGATCATGTGCCGACAGGAGATTAGTTTATCTTGGCATTATGTTCAGCATAAACATTGTGGGCTCAAGGACCCAATTCTGTGCCGTATTGTTCTATGTTCTAATGTTAAGGAAAGCTATTCCCCAAAATAAGCAAGATCTGGTCATGCACAGGCTGGTGGACACTACAGAAAGTGATTGTTGCCACAAAATACGGATAGAAACTGGACCTATACCTTTGAATTGTGTGAAGAAAGCATACTGATAATGAAAAGGAGAAGTAGTCCAATCCTTTGCATATAGACATAGGTGCAGGAGTAGGCCATTCGGCCCTTCGAAATATTAATATTTGTTGAAGAAAATTGGCCTGTTGATTGCAACATAAATAAAGGAGCAGACTATTCATGGCCTCAAGACTTTTGCACCACTTAATTTGGTAATTTAATTGATATCCCTTGATGCTGTTATTGAACAAATATTTTGAAAGTTCATTCCACATAATTGATTCCACATCCAGATCCTTTTTGAGGACTATAATTCTGGGAATATGTGTTGTAAGGTAACAATTTCAAGGACAGTCCAATGTTGGTGGATAAAATGTGTGATGGTGTTTCTTTGTCAACTTATCACAAGACAAGCTGCTGCTAACAAGGCCATTAGAATGACTTGAGGCGTGACTTGGAGAAGAACTTGGACATTGGTCATCTTCCTGAGTCCACTGCAAATTGTTGCAGTGCATCTTATAGATGGCACAGATTGTGAAGAGCATTGGATTAGACTGTGGTAGATGGAGCTTTGATCAAATTCATCCTGGGTAGTACTGTGATTGAAGTCTATAAAGAGTTCTTGGAAGACAAGGAAGATAAATGCACTGTGATCACTGTTAAGCAATGATTCATGGCTTTAACCAATGGAGGGATTCTTGAGAACAGAACACAGGGTCAGTTTAAAGGATTCAAACGTTTTGAAGGTACTTGCACTGACCAGAATGTTTTCTTTATTTATTAATTTACATGTGAGCACTACTGGCAAAGTCAATGTTTATTGACCAACACTAATTGTCTTTGAGAACATATAGCTATACTCCATCAGGCAGGTGAAGCATCATACTCCTGATGTACCTTGTAGATGGTGGAAGGTCCGATCCATGTACCAGTCTAAACATTCCAATATTACCTGTAGATCAGTCAGTATTAGTTGGCCTGATCCATGACATGTTTTACTGCACACCGCTGTACACTCAAACAGCCATCTGGTTAAGTGTCTCATATTATCTAGCCTGCTATTCCAGCCTCTAGTTCGATTCATCGTTGAGCTTGAGCTTACAATACCTATGTATTTGAGCTCTGTGTGTTTTCTAAAATAAACAACTTATACTCATGTACGGATTCTGAGTTATTACACATTCCTATATGGCGTCAGAAGTCACGGGAACACCTTGGATCAACGTCTTCAATGTTTTGCTGACCTTTCACAGTCTCTGCCATGACAGATTATTTCCGTAAACCAGAACTGCTGGTCTTTGATGGGGATATCGAAGCGAGATGGCGAGTTTTTGAGGAGGACTACGATATCTACATGGCTGCGAAGCACCAGGGCATGTCAGTTCACACCCAGCATCTATATTCCTCAATCTGGCGGGACATGATGCTGTTATCAAAGTTGTTCCTTTATGCCCCTGCAATAATGGATGTGCAAGGTCAAGAGATGACACCTGCTGAAACAATGTTCGACCCTGAATGCCTCAAGAGAAAGTTCCACAAGCTATGCGACCCTCATACCAATCTTATCATACAGCGACATAAATTATTCACGTGCAGCCAAACACCAGGAGAGCCAGTGGAAATGTATGTATGCTCATTACAACATATAGCACAGCACTGTTACTTCGATGCTCTCTGGGATTAACTTGTTAGGGACAGGCTTGTGTATGGCATTTTAGATGACAAATTGCAGAAAGAGCTTTTGCGCGATCCCGACCTCACGCTGGCTGGAGCAATCAGGTCTTGTCGAGTTAATGAAGTGACCGAAGCACACACTAAAACACTGACCACACCACAGGCTGCGGATAGCACCAATGCTGTTCGACTGTATGTTAGAAGAGATCGACAACCTTATCAGCCTAATGAAACAAAACAGACCCCTTCTGGCCGGCCTAGCATAAGATTTATTAATGACTGCAATAATTGTGGAGGTTCACATATCGCCAAGCGGGAAAAAATCCCCGCCTTCGGTCTAATTTGCCATGGTTGAAAACGCAGAAACCATTTCTGGAGATGCTGTAAATCTCGCTTCAGCAAACACGAGACAAAACAAGCAGTCAATGCACTGCATTCCGATCTCCCACACAACTTATCAGATGGAGCTTCAACAGACTCCACTAGCATGCAAGATTACCTGCCAGCAGTTGATGGAGTGTCTCTGAGAACATACTCCCTTCGAGAGCAGTTCGTTAAAAACAGAGATCCCATGGTCATGCTTAAAGTAAACAATGTAACAGTGGTGGCAAAAATTGATACAGGTGCTCGCTGTAATGTTATGTCTCAGATGGGGTTTTCGAAGCTGCGGAATGCTGAGAAGATAAAAGCAAGCAGCGCCACGTTACTCATTTATGGCGGAAGCGAACTTATTCCCATACGAGTTGCCGACCTGCGGTGCCACCTAACGACACAGTCATACAAACTACCGTTTTATATTGTAAGACACAAGGTGGTACCCCTTCTGGGTGTAGATGCTTGTATTGACATGGGGCTGGTTTCATTCAGCAAAGCTGTTCATCAACTAATGCCAACCCCCGACTCTACACAACGCATTTTAGCGGATTACAAAGACGTTTGCAAAAATGAACTCGGCAAGCTGCCGCTCACATATTCAATAATTCTAGACCCGGATGTTAAGCCTGTTGTTCGCCCTGCTAATTGCATTCCGGTTGCCATGCGAGACCGAGTTAAAGCTGAACTCGGTAGAATGGTAGCCCTAGGGGGTCATCACGCCAGTCTCTGAAACCACTGATTGGGTATCCTCGATGGTTGCCGCAACTAAAAAGAACAAGTAGGAGATATGCATTTATATCAACCCTAGAGACCTAAATACTGCGTTAGAGACCTCATCACCACATGCGTACCGTGGAAGAGGTGGCTCACATGGACAAGGCTACTGTATTCTCTGTGTTGGATGCCCGTTCTGGCAAATTCCTCTTGCCAATCAATCATCGCTGCTCACTACTTTCAGCACAGCCTTTGGACGCTACAGATTTCTGCGCATGCCGTTCGGCATCAATTCAGCCAGTGAAGTATTCCAACATTCGATGGAGCAAATGTTTGAGATACCCCTGCACAATCATTGTGGATGATATTACCGTAGCGGGTAAAGCCCTGCAGGAGCACGATGACAATTTGAAGAAGGTGCTCGACCGCGCCAGGGAGGTAAACTTAAAACTTAATCCCAGTAAATGCAGGTTTCGAGTCAACCAAGTTAACTATGTTGGTCATGTTTTCACCAACAACGGCCTCAAAGCCGATCCTGCAAAGATAGCAGCCATCAGTGAAATGGCAGCGCCAACCGATGTTGCCGGTCTGCGAAGATTTTTAGGCATGTTGCACTACCTGCGAGCTCTCACCCCGCTAAGCCAGCTCACTCACAAGGACACTGTTCGGATGTGGCACGAACAGCAGCAGCGAGCTTTTGACACTTTAAAACACCAGATATCGTGCCCACCTACTCTGGCGTACTTCAATGTCAACCTGCAACGCCTCCCAGTACGGCCTTGGCATGACGTGCCTCCAAGAAGATCAGCCGATTTCTTATGTCTCACGGACCATGACGGACATAGAGACGTGGTACGCGCAGATTGAGAAGGAGTTACTAGCAGTAGTATTCGCATGTGTGAAGTTCAATGACTATATCTTTGGCAAAGTTGTGACAATCGAAATGGACCACCAACCACTGGTTTCCATCCTGAATAAACCAATAATGCTGCACCAGCCAGGCTGCAAAGAATGATGCTGTAGCTCCAGAAGTACGACATCACCCTAATCTACAAACGTGGGAAGGACGTACCTGGCAGACACCCTGTCCCCTGCCCCCTGGAAAACCGACGAGACATGCAGCCGAGAAGGACACATTTGATGTTATGATGATTGACCACAGTTACCCCTCGGGGTTGGATAAGTTGATTGCCCACACGGCTGAAGTTAACACCCAACAGGTACTCGCATCTATCATTAAATGCAGATGGCCTAACAAGCAGCACTCACTTCCACTTTCGTTGCAGCCATTCTTTCCCATCAGGGACGAACTAGTAATCGAGAACAGAGTTATTATGAAGGGCCACAAAGCAGTGGTCTCAGCTTCACAGCAGCAAGAGTAAAGTACTCTCATGCCGTACATAGAGGGCACCCTGGTTCAGAGGCAATGGTGCAACAGGCCAAGAGCATGTTCTTCTGGCCTGCCATGTCGGACTATGTGCACCAGAGGACGCAGTCGTATGCGATATGTAACAGTCTAGCACCGCACCAGCAGAAGGAACCGCTCCGGCATCACCCGGTGGACAACCCTGGTGACTGACATTTTCGATTGGAATGGCAACCAGTACCTGGTTCTAGTGGACTCCTATCCGGTTGGTTTGAGATTGATTTGCTCCGCACGGCCTCATCGGCGGCAGTTGTTCAGAAACTGGCAAGACACTTCTCAGTTCACGGGGCCCCTCTCCCTCATGTCAGACAATGAAGGACAATTTACAAGCCAAAGCTTCAAAGACTTTACCAAACGCTGGGATTTCAAACGTATTACCAGCAGCCCGGAGTATCCGCAGTCGAACGTGTTGACAGAAAGAGCGTTCGCAGGGCGAAACAGGTGATTGAAAAATCTAAAAGAGTGGGGTCTGAAGTCTACCTGGAACTTCTCAACTTATGTAACATTTTGCGGGACGCAGTGTTAGGTTCACCTGCACAGCGTTTGATGTCCAGACAAACCCGCACTACCCTTCCAGTAGCTAAGCAACTGCTACAACCTCAGGTTCGTGCTCTACTCGCAATCCAGGCCCAACTACAACACAAACGGCAAGCTCAAAAAACATATTACGACCAAACTAGCTGCACACGCTCGCCTTTGTCCGCCTACAAACACAGAAAGGAAATGACCGCACAGGCGTAGTGGCAGAACTTTTTTTCAAGTTCCTACATTGCCGGAGATGTGATCCATTTTTTGGATCACATTCTCCGGGCTCTGCGGCCTAATATCGATGGAGCTGGAAGCCTCATCGGACTGTCGTGATCTTAACATCGGAGCTGATCCCTTGCCTGGGATCGCTCCCACCGCGGCCACCGCGGAATCAACATCAAGGGCTCGCAGTCTCGGGTGAGGCTAGTCGGGAGCTCCAACGTCGTGGAAGGCTCGACCAGCCCCGACGCGAGGTTCGATCGCCTGGCGTGGGGAGCTGACATCCCCCCCGATGTGGGAGCTGATCACCTCGACGCGAGGGCCCGAACGCAGCCGGCTACGGGAGTCAAGATCGTCCCGTCAGCGGGGGCTCGAGGCCCACGACCGAGGAAGAACGAAGGGAAGGACTTGAACTTTATTTCGCCTTCCATCACAGTGAGGAATGTGTAGGAGTCACTGTGGTGGATGTTCATGTTAAAATGTGTTTTTGAGTGTTCTGTTGCTTTTAATTGTATGACTGACCTGGCCAATGAAATTCCTTGTATGTTGCAAAACATACTTGGCGAATAAAGTGTGATTCTGATTCTGATTCTGAAGTTGGGTTGCAGCTTTGAGCATTAAACTTTGCTCAAGACGGATTTGGAGTATGATGTTCAGTTCTGGTTGCCACATTACAGGAAGAACGTGGAGTCTTTGGAAAGGATGCATAAGAGGTAAACGAGGATTTGAGAATATTAACTACAAGTCGAGGGTAGACAAATCTGGTTTGTTTTCTCTGGAACAGAGGTTGAGGGGAGACTTAATAGAAGTGTATACAGAGAGAGGCATAGATGCAGAGATAGGGCACATGGACAGTGTCTTTTTCGCAAGGTGGAAATATCGAATATTAGAGACCTTAAGACCGGGTTGGGGGGGGGGGGGGGGAGAAATTTAAAAGAGATTTGCAAGGCACATTTGTCTGGAATGTGCAGAGAGGGGAAGTGCTGGAAACAAACAATTTTAGACACGCACGCACACACACACACAAACTGGCAGGACTTAGAGGGATACAGACCACGTGTAGGTAGATGGGATGAAATGGACTGATATCATGGCCGACACATACATGGAGGGTTGAAGAGCCTGTATTTGTGTTGCACTGTTCTATCTTCTAAATATGTAACCATACCATGGGTTACTCATCATCTTCCTTAATCTTGTTGCAGCCACTATCCCCGGGTTACACCACGTTTTGTCATCAGCTGGCATTTACATCATTGTGCCAACCTGTTTCAATGTAACTAGCCCACCTCCTTTAGTGGCTCACCTTCCCATGCCCAATAAATTACCTCTGCTCAATATTCCATCTTTGGTCCATATTTCTCATCCGTGCGTTACTGGCTGACATTGCCATCCACAAACAAGGCTTAACTTTTGTCTCCCCTCTACCGGCCTCCTTTTCACCACAGCTCCTGCATCATCCAGGAGTTGGCGGGAGAATGGGGTTGAGAGGGAAAGATAGAGCAGCCATGATTGAATGGTGGAGTAGACTCAATAGGCTGAATAGCTTAATTATGCTCTTAAGACATGAACTTATCCAGCAGTTTGTTTTCATTAGAGTCAAATGAGCTACAACTTCTCAGCACTGATAAATGGTCTCAAAGTGAACCGTTCCTCTTTCCTCAGATGCTGGCTGCCATTCTGAGTATTTCCAGCACAGTCCGGTTATATTTCAGCTTTCCAGCGCCTGCAGGTTTTTGATTTATCTTTTTGGCCTTCATAAGTTCATAGGTCATAGGTGTATAATGAGGCCATTCAGCCCATTGGGTCTACACTGTCATTCAATCATGGCTGGCCTATTTTTCTCTCTGAAACCCCATTCTTCTGCCTTCTTCCCATATCCCTCAACACCCTTACTAATCAATTTCTGCTTTGAAAATGCCCACTGACCTTCACAGCTGCTGTGGCAATTAATTCCACAGAATTACCAGTGCAGGCTGAAGAAATTTCTCATCTTCTTTCTAAAGGTACATCCATTTATTCCATGGCTGTGCCCTCTGATCCTTGACGTCTCACTTACATCTGCCACAAATTAAATTGCATTTAGCTATCAATTGCTACATCCTAATTTCCAATGACTGGCCCCTGTGCAGCCTTCCATTCTACCCCTTCTAACTCTGATCATGGCATTGGATTGTTATTGTCAAGTGAACAATGACATTTTTTCTTTGTGTGCTATCCAGTCAAATCATGCTATAAACAAGTACATTCAAGCCATTACATGTATAACCGGTAGTACAAAGAAAAATTATACCGGAATGCGGAACTAAATATTACAGCATTATAGTGCTAGTTGCAGAGAAATTGCAATATTTTTAAGGTGCAATCGCCTCAAAGAGGTAGGTTGTGAGATCGGGTGCTAAGGTTACATGCCCTGTGACCTTAGCACCATTAACACAGGGATTCATTCAACCATCCCACCAACATGTGCAGGTATTCCTTCCAAAATTCCCAAAATTCACTATTCAAAACCCTGCCAACTCTTTCCCAACAAAATTATCTTTTTAATTATCTTCATATATGCAAGTATATAAAAAGGCACCGGAGTGTGTTGTCTGCTCAAATTAAATTTAGGGTTTCCACTCGTTTTTTATGACAATTCTGAACCATGAACACAAATGACTTGCAATTTATTCTTTCACTTCATGAATCCTATAACTTACTGAACAATGTTCCAGCATTGTCATCTGCCTGAGAGTGTAAAATAATCGGTGCTCGAATAATAGGGAATTCTGTGTTCTGGGGGACAAATTACTCAATTGGACTGAAAACGGGCGTCGCCCCTGCTGGGAAACCTTCAGGCTCTAGGCCATCGCTAGTCTACCCATTGCCGTGTCTCAAATTCCCACTTCAGTGACTTTATTGGTTGCCCAGGCAGAGAATGCAGCATAATAATGCTTCCCTCAAAGAAACTCCAGTACAACTAAATTTCAGATGGCCGTATTACAATTTAGACCAATCGTTCACCAAATTACATCAGGCGGAAGAGGGTTTTGTTCCCCTGCCTATGCAGGTACGGAGACATGTCACCGTGTTGAAAGGCTAATTTCATCTCAAAAGGAGTCTCCACACATCAAAGCGAGACGCCTGCAGCAACGTAACAAAGAGCTCTATGTACTCGAATATTAATCATTGTATTTGTGTCTGCCTCTAATTATCCGGAACAATCTGCCTTCTAAAGATTATTATAAATGTCTTCATTAAATACCCAAAGTAACCCCACCACAACTTCCGTAGTTGGTATAATTAGAGTTTGACCTACGAGGTGTATCTCCGTGATGGCGCTTTGTGCTATGAAGGTTTTTTTTTTTGCCTGGGTTGAATTGACCCAGCCCCTCCCGTCATCTACAAATAAATCTGCCCCTCCATGTACAACCGTATTCACTTTTCGTTCGCAATCCAATGCCCAGAGATGCGGCCGTTATTAGCATCTGTTATGCTTGTCCTGCGGTTTGGCTGATTAAAACAGACTGCCTCTGTTTAAATCAGCCTTCCTTTCTCTATGAATCCACCAGGCTGCAAGTTATTTGTCCCGATGCGTATTGATCATTCTATCGATCACGTCTTTTCACCAGAACAGCCACACCCATGCATGACATTGTCTGAAACCATTTGTTCTTTTATAATTCCTCTCTCTGTAAATACGTAGCCCCTTATCAACCCTATCCACCGTTAGAAGTACGAACACGTTTTATTTATTTACATTTTAAAGAGAAGCTGGTGCTATAGGTGACGAGAATATAGGTTTTAAAATGAACCTCGCCTCCCCCGGGCCTTTCGCCGCCATCATACCGAAGCCACTCAGCACAATACGGCCCACAAAGTAGATGCAGGTCCTATCCTTCGCCCCCTTTCCAAAGGCACGGGTATGAAGCGCGTATATACACACAGACACACACAGATAAACTACGTACATACACATACAACTGGGACGCCAGCGCGCCCTTCCCTCTCCCAAAGAAAGAGCTTACCGTTGCACGGTGCATGTCCTGGCCGTCTCGGTTGGGCATGTTTGCCTGCACTTTATTATGAGGGAGGGGGGAGGGGGTTGGGGGTAAAGTGCAACGTTTTGGGCTTTAAAACTGGGCCGCCAATTGTGACCTTACAAACTCGATGCCTTTTTTGGGGGGAAAGCAGTGTTTGTTAATGAAAGTGTTTCTGTGTGCGCGCTGTTGAAGGGGGTTGGCTGCAGCCGTCCAAGGGGGAAGCTAGAAAAGAGCTCCTTCTAGAGGCTGCCTGCCTAATGGAGACGCGATTCACCTCAGGAAGCACTTCCCACCATCTCTGCACACTGACAAAGTTCAGCGGTACCAATACCCTCAGTTTTTCATCTACGGTCAGTTAAAGCAGGATAACTGGACTTTTCATTTGTATCCTCTGGGTTAATGGGAAAGTCACCTTTAAAGTGGCTGGGTTAACCCTCGCCATTCCATCTCGCCAAAACCCATCTTGCAAAGTAGTGTGGAGCACGCCGCCGTTTCCCAGCACCTCGTCCTCACAGTGTCAGACTGAAGTCATGATTTCAAAACCCACACATTTTTTCAAAGTAAAATAGAAATAAAATCCCAGCGGGGGCAGTCAACTCAAGGGGAGCTTCTGATGAACTCGTTCTGTTTTTATTTCTAGAAATCCTCGTCTAAATGTTGGTGGGACGAGGAAAGGAGAGTCTTTGAAATATTACGGAGTGAGAAATAAAATATATATTTTTTAAAAACACCCGGACGTTAAGATGAAAGGTGAGAGAAAGAGCAGGGCATGCTGCCACAGACAATGGCTCCTGAGACAACAGTGGGTGGGCGAATAGTTAAAATAATAAGAGCTCCTGTCCAATGTTTCAAGCCGGATTCCGACAGAGTGGGTCTGCGGCTTGAAGCAAAGACGGGTGTGCAGGGGCTGTGCGTCTCCTCCCCCCGGCCGCCTGATTCCAGTTCAATAAACACCGAACAAAAGAATCAGTCTACTTTTAACCAGGAATGGTCTGTGCAATGTTTTCTCCATCACGACTTAAAAGCCACACTCTCTGCATCACTACTTTCAAACAACACAATTCGATCATAAGCCAGGTACTTAAAATGAAGTATTTTCTTTTACTCCCTTTGACTTTGGAAACTGGACTGAGATAACTCGATTGCAAAAAAACAAAATGTGAAGGGACTTTGTTTTGTTGTTGCGTGTGATGTTGGGCTCGTTTAATGGTAATGATAATGGTGGGGGGGGTGGGTGGAGGTTGGGCTGTACCTTGCCTGGCTCCCAGCCCTGGAGCAGCGCTTTGGCCGTCGCCGGTCTGATCTCCAGCGGGGCCCGCTCCTCCCTCTCGCTGGGAGAACTGATGACCGAGCCGGAGATCTCACTGGTGTCGCTGGCAGTTTCGCTCATCCCATCCGATTCCGGGGACAAGATGTCACGCCGGCTGGCGCTCCGACAGGCCTTGGAGCTGCGTCGCCCCACGCTGTAGGCATCGAAATCTATTGTCTTACTTTCATACGCACCTTCCACGGTGCAGAACATGCCTCCGTACTTCTGCCGGGGGGTTTGAGCGGTGGTACCTGGTCTGGCCAGGTACACCGGCAGATCCTCCTCCTTGTTCCACAGTCTTTTACCATCAGCCATGCTTCCCGGACGAGCCATGTCTGAGAAAGTGAGAAACGGTTCGCTTTCTCCCACTCAACTCGCCGCAACACTTTCACACCCTCGCACACCCACACAAGCAATCACAAGGAACCAGTGGAACCCAGTCAGCATGCGGCAAGCCAATGAATCCTCTGGTGACAGGCGATTTCTTGCAACGCTTCTGACACGGAGGCAATAGCGTCTGCATGGATGCAAAGAAAAGTGTCGCTGTTGGTTCAGCAGGGGGGTTTTTTTGGTGGGGGGGGGTGGTCGTTCCTTCCTCTGAGGAGGGGCCTTCTTGGCGTGAATTCTGAGTGGGAATTGGGTGGGGGAGGGGCGGCTTTTTCTGAAAGCAACACTATTGAAACGATCGATCAAAACGTCGCTGGAATGATCAGCATTCAGTGCACGGGGTGCGCTATCCTTTCAGCACCTCCCGTGCAGACTCAGTCCCACGCTGGTGGCGCGGTGGGGGCGGGGAGATCAGGAAGGCTGAGGTCAGTATTTGACCGGAGTGAGATAATTGCTTGTTTTCTTGCAAATAAACGACCTCTCTGCATTACATCTGAGCCGCTTTTGTTGAAAGGAACAAAGTTCAACTGATTACCGCGGGGAGAATTTTGAAATGTTAACCCGTGGTTGCAAAAACTGAAACACACCATGAACATTATTCTGAGAACTGGATGCAATTTGTCAATCTAAAAACGCAGCCCTCGTCAAATCATCGCACGTGTATTTTATGGATTTACATCTGAGAAGCAACAATTAACCTCCGACCTCCAGCCATTAATAAAGCAGAAGAATTGTACTGGTGTTAAAATAAACATGATTCTAACGGGAGGACTTGTGCCATTCAGTCGCTGGACGTGCTGTTTAAATATTTGCTGGCGGGACGGTGTGGTGGGGCGGGGAGGTCAGGCAACCACGTCGTCAGGCTGAAGTCACTCTTTGGAGGGAGAATGGTCGTGGTCTTTGCTGACTGGCAACAACGCGGTTACTGACAAAAAGGCATTGATAGTGTCAAAATGTTGCAGATTTTGGGAGGTTTCCGTGCAAGCTCATTAGCCCTTTTTGCAACATCTCATTCATGTTTAGTTTAGTTGAAAGATACAGCATAGAATCAGCCTTCAACCTACGGAGTACTTGGTGCCTATTGATTACCCTAGTTCCATGTTATCCCACTTTCTCATCCACTTTCCTACACACTAGGGGTAATTTTACAGAAGCCAAATAACCTGCAAATCTTTGGAGGGGGTTGCACGTAAGGTCACCGGGTCATAGGGCTTGACGCACGGAGCCGCTCAATCCATCTGGAAGACATCCGTAACTTCCGGTATATGTTATTAATACAAGAAACGCGTACTTTCCTACCTGTTAAAAACCGCCAAAATGTTGAATTTTTTCGCTGTAAAAAATTGTGGAAGTCGGGGTAAGTGTGAGAGACATATACCCAACTTCAGAATTCCAAAAGTGAAGCGAAATGAGGGTAAAGAGAAGCGAGAGCTGAAGGGACAACAGCAGCTAAAGTGCTTGGCGAACATTGGCCGTGCAGATATCGGAATTGAAAATATCGGGATTTATCGCGTTTGTTCGCTGCATTTCATTAAC
>CM075977.1:246959556-247010777 GCA_038087875.1 Malacoraja senta | reverse complement strand
TTCTTTAAATCTCCCATCCATACCTGATTTATCATAGCTGCCTTTCTTGAATAAAGGTACCAAATGTGCTATCTTCCAGTCATCTAGCACCTCACCTGTGGCAAGTGAAGATTTAAAATGTCCGCAAAGGGTCCAGCAATCTCTTCCCTTGCCCCCCCCCCAAACCAATATGGTATACACCTGATCAGGCCCTGGGGAGTTATTCATCTTTAAGCTTGGGAAGACATCTTTTACCATTTTTATATTGGCAATATGTCTGGAATCTCATCACCGTCTCCTGAATTATCGAATCGCAATGCCATTTCCCAAGAAGCTGTTATTTAAAACCTCACCTACATCCTCTGGTTCAATGTAAAGACTGACATTTTAGTACCCAATGAGTCCTATTCTTTCTCTGGTTACCCTGGTGCCCATCCTATGCATTTTACATTGGGATTTTCCTCAATCTAAACTGCCCATTATATTTCATGCCACTTATTTGCCCTTCTAATTCATTTTTTTCCAAGTTGTATGTGCATTAAACACCATTTAATAATTTAAGTTAATTAGTTACTGCATCACACATATACAGTGGCTTGCAAACGTTTTCATACCCCTTGAACTTTTCCACATTTTGTCACGTTACAACCACAAACGTAAATGTGTTTTATTGGGATTTTATGTGATAGACCAACACAAAGTGGTGCATAATTGTGAAGTGGAAGGAAAATTATACATGGTTTTCAATTTTTTTTACAAATAAACGACTGTAAAGTGTCGCGTGCAAAAGTATTCAGCCCCCCTGAGTCAATACTTTGTAGAACCACCTTTCGCTGCAATTACAGCTACAAGTCTTTTGGGGTATGTCTCTACCAGCTTTGCACATCTAGAGACTGAAATTTTTGCCCATTCTTCTTTGCAAAATAGCTCAAGCTCAGTCAGATTGGATGGAGAGCGTCTGTGAACAGCAATGTTCAAGTCTTGCCAGAGATTCTCAATTGGATTTAGGTCTGGACTTTGACTGGGCCATTCTAACACATGAATATGCTTTGATCTAAACCATTCCATTGTAGCTCTGGCTGTATGTTTAGGGTCGTTGTCCTGCTGGAAGGTGAACCTCCGCCCCAGTCTCAAGTCTTTTGCAGACTGTAACAGGTTTTCTTCCAAGATTGCCCTGTATTTGGCTCCATCCATCTTCCCATCAACTCTGACCAGCTTCCCTGTCCCTGCTGAAGAAAAGCATCCCCACAGCATGATGCTGCCACCACCATGTTTCACAGTGGGGATGGTGTGTTCAGGGTGATGTGCAGTGTTAGGTTTCCGCCACACATAGCGTTTTGCATTTAGGCCCAAAACTTCAATTTTGGTCTCATCTGACCAGAGCACCTTCCTCCACATGTTTGCTGTGTCCCCCATATGGCTTGTGGCAAACTGCAAACAGGACTTCTTATGGCTTTTTTTCAACAATGGCTTTCTTCTTGCCACTCTTCCATAAAAGCCCGATTTGTGGAGTGCATGACTAATAGTTGTCCTGTGGACAGATTCTCCCACCTGAGCTGTGGATCTCTGCAGCTCCACCAGAGTTACCATGGGCCTCTTGGCTGCTTCTCTGATCAATGCTCTCCTTGCCCAGCCTGTCAGTTTAGGTGGACGGCCATGTCTTGGTAGGTTTGCAGTTGTGCCATACTCTTTCCATTTTCGGATGATGGATTGAACAGTGCTCCGTGAGATGTTCAAAGCTTGGGATATTTTTTTATAACCTAACCCTGCTTTAAACTTCTCCACAACTTTATCCCTGACCTGTCTGGTGTGTTCCTTGGGCTTCATGATGCTGTTTGTTCACTAATGTTCTCTAACAAACCTCTGAGGCCTTCACAGAACAGCTGTATTTATACTGAGATTAGATTACACACAAGTGGACTCTATTTACTAATTAGGTGACTTCTGAAGGCAATTGGTTGCACTGGATTTTATTTAGGTGTATCAGAGGAAAGGGGGCTGAATACTTTTGCACGCGACACTTTTCAGTTTTTTATTTGTAAAAAAATTTGAAAACCATGTATCATTTTCCTTCCACTTCACAATTATGCGCCACTTTGTGTTGGTCTATCACATAAAATCCCAATAAAATACATTAACGTTTGTGGTTGTAACATGACAAAATGTGGAAAAGTTCAAGGGGTATGAATACTTTTGCAAGCCACTGTAAAAGAAGAGACATTTCTTGCCCTACGTTTCTCCAATGCTTTCCTCAAAGTCCAATTTCCATGCCTGGGGAGTAGCATCTTTACACCTCCCCATTAATCAAGTGCATTCATTCTGCCTTGATGTGCTGAATTGAAAATAATAACCAAAATATTGACCATTTTTCTCTCCAGTATTTTATATCATATGGTATAAAATTTCATCAGGCTCAATTTATATTTTGTCAAATTACTCTGTGATTCCTTACCTGCATTTCCACTGACCTAGTTTAATATATTTTGTACACTTGAACAATTTACATGTTTTACCCAGGTCCAAGCTATTGTTGCAAATTTAAAACAGAATTGGTCCAGTCAATGACTCCTGGTTCATCCCTATCAATACTTTGCTTGACCAAGTAGCTGTAATTTCAACACTTCAATTTCAAATCCATATTCAATACTTAGTCCAAATCTCAATGGAATTTTACTTAAGGAAAGTCTTTTATGAACCCCAGTTAAACACCTTCCGGAAGAATTTATTTTGCATCACAAGCTAAACTCGAACTTAGTAAATTGCATATTAGATCTTATTTATTTCTTCATAATGTCAGAGAAGTTTATATTTGATTAATTCTCTTCTGGAAACTACCCTGACCTCTCTGTTGGTCAAGCTATTTTGCTTTACCGAAAATCTTTAAAATGAAACTGAAGACTGCAGCTGCTTGTTTGATTTATTTATCCTTACGATCAGAGACAAGACATTCACTGTTTTTAATCTGTGCTTCCCTTCTGTACAATTATTTCCTCAATGATTAATTCTATTGATATCTTCTCCCTAAAGTTCTTTGTCATATGAAGAATTAGCATCTATGATAGCAGATGTATTGTTTTGAATCTTTCAACATATAAAATGTTCACATATAAAAGCTACAGTATATATGTGGCTTTGGTTATCTTCATCTGTATCTATCTATCTATCTATACTATTACTAAAACTCTCATCTTGACCACTTCCAGTTTGCTTTTTTTAAAATTTGCGCAAAAATGGTACCCTATATCGCTAGGAGTTTTTCGCCACCTTAGTCACCGTTCTCTGCTCCAAGCGCACCAAGTTGTGTTCCGACCGGTGAAATATTAGAAAAGTTATGAAGGTTTAAAAAAATCGTGAGATCAGCAGATTGGTCTTCTCGCCTGTCAGTCACCATGAAGGTAACACCTTTCCGGCACCCACGGAGAATAAATCCCTGGAGGCGGGGCTGAGTGCTGAGCAGCATGTGGGCTGCTTCTGCGGCGACCAGCACAGCGATTCGGGAGCTTTTAAGTTGAACCAGAAGCCTCTGAGTGAAGTCGGAGTGGGACCGGGAGCTGTTGCATGAGGCCGAAAGCTGAAGGTGCAGGGTGAGCAGAGTGCGAGCTGCGTCTGCGGTGACCACCCCCACCCGCCCCCGTTCCCACACCTCCACCTACCCCCACACCTCCCCAACCCCCTTGCCCCACACCCGCTTCCCCCACCCCCACCGCCACTTCCCCCACCCCACCATCCCCCACCCCCCTTCCCCCAGATCCCCCCTCCCCACACACCCACCCTATGCTCCCCCTCCCCCACCCACCCCCCTCCCCCCTCCCCCACACCCCCCCTCCCCCACACACACCCCTCCCTCCCTCACACTACCCCTCCTTATCACTGAAAGATCTACCATTAAAGTACTAAAAGAACAGTTCAATAGCTTTTCCATTCATATTTTGATGGTCTCTATTCACCCAAAGGAATTCAAATTATTGCCAATCGGCCTTCTAAGAAGCCACTATCACATCACATAGTACTCATTTGTAGTTCTCAATATGGCTAGCTCAGCTAACTAACTGTGGTTTGATCAGCACACATCTGTATTGTAATTATTTGCACAACCAAAGCATGTGACACATTGAAACATAAATGGTAATGGCATAGAATGTTTCAATCAGTTATCATTCATGTTAAATATTTTAATTATTCATCCCCTGGCACTTCTGTCAACATACAACATAACTGTGGCTATATTCACTTGCACTTCGCTTGCAAGAATTGGTGCCTTTCATTTAGTTGAATGGAAGCAAACAATGACAAATTTGCAACGATATGTATTCGCAAAAAAACGTACAACATTCATACTCTTCTCATCAATAGTCACCTGTTAGAGTTTTGTTTGTGGAGGTGTTCTGAGGAGTTTGTTAGCCTGGGCATCCCATCACATCCTGGAGGTGAACTCACTGACCAGGGCTGGAAAATAAAAGAAGAAGCAAAGAACTGCAGATGTTAGTTTAATGCGCTGGAATAAATCAGCGGGTCACGCAGCATCTGATGAAGGATCTGAACCCCAAAACAGTGTCCTTCCATTTGCCTCCACAAAAGCTGCCCGACCAGCAATTCCTCCAGCAGTTTGTTTGTTTTGTTTAAATTTAGAAGATGTGGAGCAACATTTAATTATTTGCTGCAAAAATGAAAAGCACTATGAATATATTTTGGTCAACCCTATATTCTATGGACCGTAATTCTAGATACCCTAATTTGGGGGAAATATCCTCTTAGCATCCACTCTGTTAATCCCCCTCAGTATCTTATGCGTTAATAAGGTCATCTCTCATCTGAACATAGGCCCTATCTGCTCATCCTCTCCAAACACCAACCCAGGAATCAACCTAATGAACTTTCTTGGCCTAGCCTTGAATTCAAGTAAAACCTCCCTTAAATGTGGATTCCAAGACTGACCTGAATACTCTCGGCAGTCTCACCAGCACCATGTAAAGTCGCATTCAAACGTTCCTAATTTTATACTCTATACCCCTTGCATTAAAGCTCCACATTCCAATAATCTTATGAATTACTTGCTGTATCTGCATATCAACATTTTGTTTTTCATACAGCAGGGTCCCCAGATTGCTTTTTACCACAATTTGTAATCTTAGTCCATTTAAATAATATTTTTTGCATTTTAATTCTACCTTCTAAAGTGGATAACCTCACCTTCTCCCTCATGGTATTCCATCGGCCTGGTTCGAGCCCACTCACTTATCGATAGCCCTTGAGGCTTGCAGTGCCGTTCTCACAGCTTGTTAATCCAGCTATCATTGCCACATTGGCAAAGTTGGCTGCAGCACAACTCAGTTCCTTCATCCAAGTCATTAATGTACATTGTTTATAGTTGATGGGTATCACTAATGGCACCGATCAAGTTACTAATTGCCATTCCAAGAGTTACCTATTTATTCAGACACCCTGATAGTCGATTATATTGTTTACATATTCTGTAGGAAGAAACTATAGATGCTGGTTTACACCGAAGATAGACACAGAATGCTGGAGTAACTCAGCAGGACAGGCAGACAGGATTGTGCCAGTCTCACTAATTACTCCAGCATTTTGTGTCTATCTTCGATGTTTACATATTCTGTTGTGCTGCTACAAGAATGTCATTGTTCTGTCTGGGACATATGGCAATAAAATACTCTTGACTCTCTATCCAGCCAACATACAATTCTCATCTCTTATCTAATGCTCTATGTGGCACTTTATCAAAAGATTACTGATAAAGCAAATATATTACATGTACGTTCCCCTTTATCCACACAAATTTGTTATATCCTCGAAGAACTGTAGTGAATTATCAATGAGAGCTTATTTTTTTATATAAAACAAGTTGATTTTACCTGATTGTTTTATTTACTGCCCTGCTGTTGGCTCCTTGAAAATAGATCCAATATTTTACTAAACAGAAATGTTGGCCTAACTGGCTATTGTGTCCTTCTTTCCATCTTCTTCCTTTTCAGAACAGCGGCATTACATTTGCTGTTCCCTGATTTTCTGGGGCTTATCCAGAATCAAGGGAATGTTAGTAAACAAAATCCTACAGACCTATTCTGCTATTCGGCAGCTACTTCCTTTAAGACCCCAGTTTGCAGACTGTCATGTCCAGAGGAATTGTTGACATTGGCTCCACCAGTTTGTCTAATGTGCAGAACAAAGGGGGGAAACAATTCTGTAAAATAAATGACAAAATACATGACCCTTACTGCATTGTGCTTCAATGTTTTTGGCAATCTAATGCTGGTGTCCTCAAGGAAGCAGATTGGTACTAGACCACGTCTTCCATTAACCTGCAAATACAGGAAACATTTTAGAATTAGATGCATTCCCTCCCATACTTTGAATGACGGTCACAAGATTCAGAGCTACTGCCATTGAGATAATTAAATTCAAGAAGACATTTATATATATATATATATCTACTCCTTATGGGTGAAAAAATAAAGTGATATGGAGAGAAGGCCAGAACTGGGTACTGGATTTGGAATTCAGGACCCATTGAAGAAGGGACCAGACCCGAAATGCGAGTGAAAAAGGGTCTTGACCCAAAACATCACCTATCTATGTTCTCTAGAGATGCTGCCTGACCCGCTGATTTACTCCAGCACTGTGTCCATTTACTGAATTTGGATGATCGGCCATGATCACATAGAGTGGCACTGCAAGCTCCAAGGACTGCTTGGCTTATTCCTACCCCTATTTTCTACGTTTCTATTATCATCCTACACTTTCAGCAATTTGGAAAGAAAAAAATAAACAGACCAGTAATTAGGAAGGCAAGATGTCAAATATACATTCCGGGCCAATATATTTCCCCTCATTAACTCCATATTAGGAATGTCAGGGTTTTATGGATGCCATTATTAACATGATGGATTTTTTGAATGGTCTACAAAAATTATATGCAAACTGTTGCAGGGCAACTGATATTTTACAGGCAATGTACTAATGCTAAAATTTGCTTCTCTTCCTCAGTTGCAAAACCCTAATGTCTTGTCCCTAGAAGTAGCCAGTCACCACCAGCCAAACCTCCATCAGGGGAATACATACCGAACAGAGTATCTGCAAACTACAGAAAATCAACTGGATTACAGCCCTAAGCCAAAGGAAAGTATAACACTCAATCTACTACATAGGCATTTACCTAATTTAATAATAATGTTTCACCAAAAAAATAAAGACATTTAGTTCGTAGTCCCTACAACAGAGAGAGTCAACCTTCACAAAAATGCCAGGATCTGAAGATTTATTTCTGTGCATGTTAGGAGAATTTGTGAGGATCTGGAGATAGTTATAAAGCATTTGCAGGTAGAAAAATGCTTTTTCGTTGATCCTTCCAACCAGTGTTTGGTTAATACAGCTCTTATATTGGTTGGTTTACATACACAGAATTGACCAAATCATAATCTGAAAAGCTCCATTAGATTCAATGGCTCTAACATTAGAAAGGATCAGAGGAAAATAGAAACCATTACGGTATGGAGATAACAGCAAAAATGCAATGTTACTATTCTGTATCCTCAGGGGTGGAATGGGAAGGGAGAGGTGGGATTAACAGCTACTAAACGGAGTGCAGTACATTTTACAGCCAACATCTTTCCAACAAAGCCAGCTTTGTATGTTTGAAATCTTTTTTTAAATGATAAGCTGCATTTTTGGTGTTGCACTCCATCTTTATGGAGATCATCAGACAAATTCTCAGAAGGACCACACTGGGTCAAACCTGCTACTTGACAATCCTTTCATAAAACACAAGCTCACAAAGAACCGTTTCAAAATAGTGACACATTGCACAAAAGAGCTGGAAAACCGCCAGCAACATCGGGAATGCAGATTGAAACATAATAAATATTGAAATTCTCTTCAGATCCAGGCTTAATTTAATACTTAGCACTGGGAAAATGTTAATTAACATATCAATGTCTTATTAATAGATATTGATTCAAAGCCGTCATTACTTCATCAATGAGCCAACTCTGTCATGTATTTAAACATTAATGCCACATTGCAACTGTGTTGTAGCTCTAAATTATAACTGCAATTTGTGTTCTTAGAGGGCTATTTGGAGCATTGGAAATTTAGAGTGCTTTGCTGAAGTGAGTAGGTTTTTTGTGGAACCTTATCAAAGGCCTTGCTGAAGTCCAGGTACACAATGTTTACAGCCTTGCCCTTGTCAGCCTTCTTGGTTACTTTTTCAAAAAACTCAATCAAATTCGTAAGATATGATCTCCTATGTACAAAACCACACTGACTATACCTAATCAGCCCCTGTTTATCGATATGTATATATATCTATGAAATATTAAAAAATATCTGCAGCAGAAGGCCATCATCTAAAACCAGTATCCCGTACCCTGCTTTTTCCCCATATCCCTTGATTCTGTTAGCCCTAAGAGCTAAATCTAACTCTCTCTTGAAAACATCCAGTGAATTTGCCTCCACTGCCTTCTGTGGGTGAGAATTCCACAGATTCACAACTCTCTGGGTGAAAAAATGTTTCCTCATCTCAGTACTAAATGGCCTATTCCTTATTTTTAAACTGTGACTCCTGGTTCTGGACTCCCCCAACATCGGGAACATTTTTCCTGCATCTATCCTATCCAATCCTTTAAGAATTTTATATGTTTCTATAAGATCCCCTCTTATCCTAAATTCCAGTGAATACAAGCCCATTCGACCCATTCTTTCATCATATGTCAGTCCTACCATCTTGGGAATTAATATAGTGAGCCTACGCTACACTCCCTCAGTAGCAATAACGCCCTTCCTCAAATTAGGAAACAAAAATTACACACAATACTCCAGGTACTGCCTGCTGTACCTGCATGCTTACTTTCAATGACTAATGTACAAGAACACCCAGGTCTTGTTGCACCTCCCCTTTTCCTAATCTGATACCATTCAGATAATATCTGCCTTCCTGTTCTTGCCCCCAAAGTGGATAACCTCACATTTATCCACATTATACTGCATCTGCCATGCATCTGCCCACTCACCCAACCTACTGTGGTATTATGGAATAATATAGTAAAGGAATGCCTTTATTCTGCTGCCAGTGGTCAGGCTGCAGTGACAGCATCCGGCCTGAAGGTGGGGCTGTGGGCGTAACCGGAGAGAGGCCTAGCAGCAGGGCCCGGGGATGCAGCACGAGGCAGCTGCTGTAGTGAGTTGCTAAATAAAGACAGACTCCGATTACGTCGTTGTACGAGCCTCATTATAAGAATAATTCGATATGGTGTCAGAAACGGGATACTTGTAAGCGAAAAAAAAAAAAGAAGAAGAGGAAAGTGTATCGTTTTGGCGGAGAAAAGTGAGATGAGCTGGCAGATATGGCGCAACCTACACCAACTGCTACGTTCACAATACAACCTCCAGAGCCATTCGATTTTACCAAGCCTCAAGAATGGGAGCGTTGGATCAGGAGATTCGACCGCTTTCGGCTTGCAAGCAACTTAAACGCAACGTCGGAAGTAAACCAGGTGAACACGTTAGTGTACTGCATGGGTGATGAAGCCGAAGATGTGCTAAAGGGGCTAACGCTAACTGCAGATGAGAGGAAGGTGTACACGGATGTTAAGGCTGGCTTTGATGCATTTTTTGTGCCTAAAAAGAATGTAATCTACGAAAGAGCCAAGTTCAATCAGCGTGTGCAACTGCCAGAAGAAACGGTGGATTCCTTCATCACTGCTCTATACGGATTAGCTGAACACTGCAACTATGGACAGTTACAGAACGAGCTGATCCGCGACAGGTTAGTGGTCGGACTGAGAAACGTCTCATTGTCAGAAAAGCTACAGCTAGACAGAGACCTAACCCTTGGAACTGCGATAACAAAGACAAGGCAGTCTGAAGAAGTTAGACGACAGCGGTCTGACTTAAGAGGAGAAAATGGCGGTGCTAGCAAGTGCTCTAATGTTGATGCTGTGCATGCTAAAAGCTACAGAAAACCCAAATTTCCCTCAAAGCCTCAGCCACAAGCACAAACACCAGGCAAAAATAAACTTAATACACGGCCACAGCCAGGTTCAAAGGCCTGTTATAGATGTGGAAAAATGCCCTCGCATGGAAAATGGGAATGCCCTGCTAAAGATGCTGTGTGTCACAACTGTGGCAAAAAGGGACATTATGGCAAAGTGTGCAGAAACAGTGCAAAATCTCTGAATGCTGTCACTACAGAGGAAGAAGAGAGCTTTTTCCTGGGAGCCGTGGATGCTGGAAAAGACCCGTGGACGGTGCAGCTACAAGTGAGACAAAAAAAAGTGTGCTTTAAAATAGACACTGGTGCTGATGTCACCGCCATGCCAGCCGAGGTGTACCATGACATTACAGGGGGGCATGATGTGAAGCGCCTGGCAGTGCCGACACGCCCGTTGTTTGGGCCAGGGGGCAATGCACTCTCTGTCCTAGGTGTAGCCAGAGAAACACTGCGCAGAGGCAAAAAGACAGCCATAGAGAACATTTATGTAGTAAAAGACCTGCACACTGCACTGTTGGGAAGGCCTGCCATAGAACAGCTTCAGCTTGTGTGCAGGGTTGACAGCATCACCATGGAATCAATGAAACAACAATATCCGAAGCTGTGTAGCGGCTTGGGTCTTGTTCTGAGGCCATACTCAATTAAATTAAAGCCAGAGGCTGTGCCCTTCTCTCTCCACACACCACGCAGAGTCCCTCTGCCGCTTATGGGAAAAGTGAAGGAGGAGATAGACCGTATGGAGAAGATGGGCGTAATCACCAAGATTGAGGAGCCGACTGATTGGTGTGCCGGGATGGTGGTGGTGCCGAAAAAAGCAGGTGATGTTCGCA
The DNA here is from genome assembly GCA_038087875.1 of Malacoraja senta. Taxonomy (NCBI): domain Eukaryota; kingdom Metazoa; phylum Chordata; class Chondrichthyes; order Rajiformes; family Rajidae; genus Malacoraja; species Malacoraja senta. Next base: position 246,999,962 of record CM075977.1, on the reverse strand, counting down.
TTTGTGTGGATTTCACAATGATGAATGAATCAGTATGCAGAGAAAAGTTTATCCTGCCTTCTGTCGAGCACACTCTGGGCATGCTAGCTGGCGCAACAGTCTTCAGCAAATTAGATGCCAACATGGGCTTTTGGCAAGTACCATTGACAAAAGAGTCTGCCAAATACACCACCTTCATCACGCCTTATGGGCGCTACTATTTTAACCGTCTACCCTTTGGCATAGCATCAGCCCCCGAGCACTTTCAAAGGATGATGGTGACAGAAGTGACCGGTGGCCTGGAGGGGGTACTGTGTCACATGGACGACATCCTGGTCTGGGGACAGACGCAGGAGGAGCATGATGTGCGGCTACATGCGGTGCTAAAGAAGGCACAAAAGGCCGGCATTACGCTCAACATGGACAAATGTGAGCTCACACGCCACACAGTCAAATTCCTGGGTCATGTGATTTCAGCAGATGGAGTGAAGCCAGATCCAGAGAAGACGAGAGCAGTACAAGAGATGGATGCACCCAAAAATGTCAGCGAACTCAGGAGTTTTCTGGGCATGGTCAATCAGCTGGGCCGCTTCTTGCCTAACCTGGCTGAAAAAGACAAAGTGCTACGAGACCTGCTGTCCAAGAAGAACCACTGGTACTGGGGGACAGAGCAGCAGGCCGCCTTTGATCAGTTAAAAACAGAGCTGTAATCCACACCAGTGCTCACATTATACAACCCAAACAGTGCTTTAAAGATCTCTGCTGATGCTTCTTCCTTTGGCCTGGGGGCAGTCCTGCTGCAGAAGAGCGATGCCATGTGGTCACCTGTGGCATATGCGTCCAGGTCAATGACGCCAACAGAGCAGCGCTATGCTCAAGTAGAGAAGGAGGCATTGGCTGCAACGTGGGCATGTGAAAGGTTCAGCTGTTTCATCCTGGGAAGACCATTCGAGCTGGAAACTGACCATAAGCCGTTGGTGAGTCTGCTGGGAAGGAAAGCTTTGGATGACCTCCCACCAAGAATCCAAAGATTTAGGATGAGACTCATGAGGTACAACTATACAGTCAATCATGTCCCTGGCAAAAGCCTGTGGACAGCCGACACCTTATCTCGTGCTCCTCTGAGAGCCGCAAGAGCACACACAGACATAAGCCTATTAGAGGACACCAACATCTATGTAGACTCTGTCATCAGCAACATTCCTGTCAGTGGAGATTATCTGAGCAGCCTACGTGAGCACCTGAAGGCAGACAGCACATGCTCTGCACTGATGGAGTACTGCACAGACGGGTGGCCCGACAAAAGCCAACTGCAGGGAGTGCTGAGACATTACTGGGCTGATAGAGCAGTGCTGACTGTGCACGATGGGCTGCTGCTGCGGGGCACGAGACTCGTCATCCCAACAGCCTTACAAGGTGATGTGCTGCAGAGACTACATGAGGGACACCTGGGGGTGACAAAGTGCAGGGTCCGGGCCAAACAGACGGTATGGTGGCCAGGACTCAGCAGCCAGCTGAATGACATGGTGCTGAAATGTAGAACCTGCATCCAAGAGAGAAGGAACGTCAAAGAGCCGCTGATGCCAACGGAGATGCCAGACAGGCCTTGGCAAACCTTGGGAGCTGACCTGTTCACGCTGAAAAACAAGACTTATCTACTAGTAGTAGATTATTTCTCAAGGTATGTGGAAGTTGCGCTGCTGACACACACAAGGTCCACAGATGTGGTGGTGCACCTGAAATCCATGTTTTGTCGTCATGGAATTGGGGAATTTCTTAAAAGTGACAATGGGCCCCAGTTCTCAGGTAGCCACTTTAAAGCCTTTGCAGCAGAGTATGGCTTTGTGCACATCACGAGCAGCCCCAAGTTTCCTCAGAGCAATGGGGAGGCGGAACGCGCTGTACAAACCGTGAAAAACCTGCTAACAAAGGCATCAGACCCATATCTTGCATTGCTGGCCTACAGAGCAACCCCTCTACAGAACGGCTATAGCCCGGCCGAGCTGTTGATGGGGCGCCGCCTCCGCACTACAGTTCCTGCCCTTCCAACCCTGCTGAATCCAGTTTTGCCTGACTACAACGCGCTGGGGGCCAAAGAAAGGGAGAAGAGGAGGAACGACGCAAGATCCTTCGACAAGAGGCACGGAGCGAGAAACCTGGAGCCACTCGTACCTGGGGAGGATGTGTGGATCACCGATGCACGAGTCCAGGGCACAGTGCTATCTACACACAACACCCCTCGCTCTTATATCGTCCAGGTGCCTCAGGGCACACTGAGGAGGAACCGGCATCACTTGGTGCCGCTGCAGACCAACAGTGGGGTAGTCGATGCTGATGAGCCACCGGTGGGAGAAGATTCACCTACACCAGAGCCAGCTCCACCAGTGACAACATCACCCAGCAGAGAGGGCCCCACCACAGAGACTGTGCGGACCAGGTGTGGGAGAGAGGTTAGAAAGCCGCAGAGACTTGATTGGTGATTTATTGATTTATTTGATCAGGGACAGGTCTTTCAGCAAAAGGGCAGAATAAACCCCTTAAGACCTGCAGAGACAAAGGTAGTCCACCCTTTGTTCTCAAAGAAAGGGAGATGTGGTATTATGGAATAATATAATAAAGGAATGCCTTTATTCTGCTGCCAGTGGTCAGGCTGCAGTGACAGCATCCGGCCTGAAGGTGGGGCTGTGGGCGTAACCGGAGAGAGGCCTAGCAGCAGGGCCCGGGGATGCAGCACGAGGCAGCTGCTGTAGTGAGTTGCTAAATAAAGACAGACTCCGATTACGTCGTTGTACGAGCCTCATTATAAGAATAATTCGATACCTACCTAAGACACCCTGCAGCCTCATAGCATCCTCATTGCGTGATGTTGTCCCTCAGAATCCTCTCCTGTAAATTCCCTACCACATATGGAAGTTGCACTGAACTATCTTTGTTCCCAGGCTTTTCCTTCTTGAATAGATGCTCAACATTAGCCACCCTCCAGTCATACATCATCTTACCCCTGTCTAATGACAATTCATATATTAATTGTTGTATTCATTGCTTAGTCTATGAGCTTCATGCAATCTAGAAATGTCATTGCACCCTGGTGTATATGACAATAAACTAATCTGATATGATCTGATGATTGATTGTTGAAAACAGGAGCTTTTTACCCATGAACTTTCTAAACACATTGATGAACAATTTTAGAGAATGTATTTGTTGAGAGTTTTTGGTACATCTACAATTATATATGGTTTACAGCCGAAGAAAAGATGCTTGATGCATGCTTTATTACCCAATGTTTCTAATGGACTAGTTAAGATTTCTATTGCAACAGTTTATTATGGCAGGTTTTCACCATGTTACCACGGAAATTCAAGTTACTTAAAAGAAAGCACATTCATAAAATATACTTGATAAGGCGGTGGGAGCACTTACTTTCTCTTCTGCTACTCATGTGGGTCATAAATAACATATTTGCGTATTTACAGAACAGTAATTCTGCAAAAGAACTGATAATCTACTGGGTTCAAAGATATGAACTTTGGAATGATATCTGCACTGCTCAGTCATTTATTATAGGAATACTTTATTGTCACATGTGACTCGGCACAGTGAGATTCTTTGCTTGCATACACAATGTATTCAATATATACAATGTATTGGAATAAATGCGGTTTGGTGATGTTCTGGTGAGATGGGAGAATGTGTCGAGAATCAGATGCAATGATTATTTCAATTACGGGTGATTCTTTCCCCTACGAACTGTTATGAATAAAGACAATAATGTTGACAAGACACAAATAATTTTTCCAAAGTAAGCATTCCATTGTCAAATATAATTTTGAAGGGGTGCGAGACATACCAGCAAAACCTGTATTTAAATAGCAACTTCAATGTGGAAATATGTAATAAGGCAGATCTAAAAATCATTTACAGACAAAAATGGATAAGATTACATAGCATTCACTATGAACGATAATCAAAGTATTGTGTTTTAAGGAGAAACAAGGAACTGCAGATGCAGGTTTATAAAAAAAAAGTGCTGGAGTAAAGGGCCTGTCCCACTTTCACGAGCTAATTCACGACCTTTTTTACTCGTGGACATTTTTCATCATGCTGGAAAAAACGCCCCGACCTACTTGATGCCACGAGTACCTACGACTAGCATCACGGCCTGCTACGACCTACCTACAACCTCCTACGACCTCGTGACGACCATGCTGCGAGTATGAGTCAAGGGCAAACTCGGCAGTGGTCGTGAATTAGGTCGTGAAAGTGGGACAGGCCCTTAACTCAGTGGGTCTGGCAACATCTCTGGAGGACATGGATTTGGTCCTGACCTGAAACATCATCTACCCATGTCCACCGGAAGTGCTGCTGATCCAGCATTTAGTGTTTCCGATGTGTTTAGAAGCCAGATTTAGAGGAGACGATAGTAAAAGAACATACATAAATGTAAATCTTTTTTTTCGTACAAAATCTCAGGATGACCCAATTTGGTTCACTGCCAATGAGGTTTTGTTGCAACAGCCGATCAGACAACTGCTCAGCCCCTCATGCCGTAATGAAATAAATGACTGGATGATGTTTAGAAATTGGTGAAGCTTGCACTTAACCAGTGCCGTTCACGGAGTCAGGATGGGGTGGGAGATTGCAACCTTCACGTGGTGCACCATGTTTCGACTAATGCAATCAACCCGACGTGCAGAAACAAATAGATCAAATAGAACAAGTTGACCGACAACTTTAGGCTGTTCACGCCGTACGCAAGAAGACAAAGAAGTCTCAGGACTTCCCATTGATGTCCCTGCGAAGTGTAGTTGTAGAGGAAAGACAGCACCACATTATACACAGCAAGCTCCAACAAACAACAGTGAGGCACTGACCACATTAACAGCTTTAACAGAAGATAGACACAAAATGCTGCCGTAACTGATGAAGTCTGAAGAAGGGTCTCGACCCGAAACGTCACCGATTCCTTCTCTCCAGAGATGCTGCCTGTCCCGCTGAGTTACTCCATTTTGTGTCTATCTTTGGTTTAAACCAGCATCTGCATGTTCCTTCCTGAACAGATTAACAATGTGGGCTATCGAATATACATTTGCCATCATTCCCTCATTATTCAAAATAGTGTCATGTGATCGTTATAGTGTAGTGTGATCGTTCCTGTCACACACCTTTCCCTCGAACACTCTCCGGATGCAATACTCAAAAGAATTCCCACCGACAAAATAAAATGCTGAAATTATGATTGCAGATGTTAAAATCATCTTCTTATTGTTATCTGTGGAAAGTTACCCACATATAATTGAGAGGAAACAGAACTATAATAAAAAGCTTGCCAACCATGACACTACCCATTTAATTTAGCACATCATTTCTATAATTAGCTGACTTCTCTGATGCATGTCTTTTCATAATGACAATTAAACTGAAAGCAGAAGGAGACTAGGAATAAATGTAGGTCTGCCAGAGGCAATGAGTAGGATATGTTTTTCAGCAGTGTGTGAGCTTAGTCTGGATCATGGGCAAGCAATATTTTGCAGGTGGATGTCACCAGTTCTGTGTGCACTGAGGCTCAGTTTGCAGTCAAATAGCATTCTGATGACTCAAAGAATATGGTTCAGCCTTGGATGATGACCAGAACATGTAATGTTTAAAGTTTGTAACCTTTATTCTTTTAAAGGATAGTGTTGAAAAATGTCTAAAAAACTAAATGATAAAAGAGGTTAGCTCAAAATCTACTGTTGATTTGTAAATTTGGTTTCTTTCTCCAATGACGCAGAGGGTCCGTTCGCCCAGCGGAGGAGCTGACATCCCCCCGATGCAGGAGCTGATTGCCCCGATACGGAGGGCCCAAATGCCGCAATTTGAGTCAAGATCGTCCCGTCAACAGAGGGCTCGAGGCCCCCGACCACGGGAGAGCATAGAAGGGAAGAGATTTTAACTTTTTTTTCGCCTTTCATCACAGTGAGGAATGTGTAGGAGTCACTGTCGTGGATGTTTATGTTAAAATATATTTTGTGTGTTCTGTTGCTTTTTATTGTATGACTGACTTGGCAAGTGAAATTCCTCGTATGTTTCAAAACATACTTGGCTAATAAAGTAATTGTGATTGTAAAGTAGTTTAATCCACATAATGTACATAATTTGGAAGCGTGTATGAATGAACAATGAAAAAGCCATCAGTCTGAAATATTAATTGTTTCACCTACTACAGATGCTGCCTGACCTGTTGAGCATTTTAGTATTTTCTGTTCTTTACTTCAGCCTTTTAGCAGGTGGTACATTTTATTGTTGTTTATGTAGTACCATTCGCCACAATGGTAGCTTCACCTGACTTGTATTCTATCACTTTGCCTCTGTAGTTCAACATTTTATTTGCCATGCTGTTTGCTGCTCAAAATTGATCAATTACATTTAAGCACTGAATCCATTGAAAATCTCAGAAATCTTTCAATCTCATTCTTGCAAAATATCAAAATATCATTCTCCCTGCTCCCATTGACCAGAATGTACAGAAGCTTGAAATCGCACATCACCAGACTCAGGAACAGCTTTTGTCCCTCTGTTAAGAGGCTTCTGAACGGTCATTCAATTCACCTCTATCCTATCCTAAATTTGGCCTGCAATATTGTGATTTTTTCTGTCTCTCTGCCCAGAGATTACAATATGGGTGCAGAGTGTACACACAGTTGCACAATGCAGATTGAGTGGGGCACAGAGCTTATTCTGCCTGTATCGTTCCCCGAACTCCGCAACTCTTTCTCCACACCCCTATTACTCTGAAGTCTAATGATTCTTGGTGATGCACAACACATCAAAATAACATATGTTGCTTACCTCTGCCTCACAGAAGCCATCCCTCCTTTGCTTTCCATACACCCAAATGATATCCCCCTCTTTAAAAGCCAATTCGTGGCTTGGATGAATATTGGGGCTGTCTTGCAATGGGTTATAGTCATAAACGGCAATGAACTGAAAAATAGAGAAATAATACCTGTATATTATTTTTACTAATATCTGAGATATGTTCACATCTGCAGACTTTGCAGAATAAAATCCTGACACGATGAGGCTATGAAGTTTCCAGCTCAGGAGAAAATTGCTGCACCATTTTTCAACATTTCTAGGCAAACATCCATAAAAGCAACTTTGTAATGTAAGAATTCTGAGGCTTCTGCAAAAGAAAAACTTTGTAACTTAATTAATTAAATTCTAAAAGGAAAAGTATTAATAGGCAGATAGATGTAGTTTGTCAAGTCCTAGATTGAGTATTAAATTTGAAAAATAACTTGGTCTATCATGGGGATTGACCTCTCTACCACCCAAGGGGTTTACAGCAAACACTGTCTCAAGAAGACAGCTAATGTCAAAGACTCAAACTATGACCACACATCTCATCTCACAGTTGCCATCATGAAGAAGGTACAATAGCATGCGAGCTGATCGTCGCAGACCCGGTTGGCCGAAAGGGCCTGTTTCCGTGCTGTATCTCTAAACTAAACTAAAACTAAACTGATTAAATGAACCATCTCGCGATATCTCAGGAGCCAGTAATCTTCAATGTCACAGGATTAAACAACTCAGAGATTGACCTACTTTTCTGCAAAGGCATTGAGGTCTGGATTTAAACATCATCAAGCCCATTGCAATGGTGCGTGGCGTGGGTTAAAATTGAAAAACTCAATGGCTCGATATCCTAACTTAATAAAAGCAAAATAGGTAAATGTCGGAGTATCTGGGTAGATAGGAGCTCCAAAATATCAGATTGGGAATGGTGGAATAGGTGAGAGGAAGGGGGTTGGGGTAGTTTGTCATAGCATTTGATATTCAAATATCATTGTGCAAGGTTAACATTTGCCCTGTGATGTAATTATTACTGGAGGATGTGGCATCACACACTTTTTCCAGTGACATAGTGCGAGTAGTAGACTGGCCAGGCCAGGTCTCAATATGCATTTGAGATTTACTTGTTGTTGGATAAAAAGAGCCTCCAAAAATTGGGTTTCCACACCCACCAACCTTAATGCTGCTGCAGCCCCTATGTCTACCTTGCCTTCTACTGAACCTCCAAACCCACCTTTAGACTGCTCCTCAAACAGTGCTCAATAGTTACCCAGGGATGACTACCTGTTGAAATTTCCCATTCCCACTCATAAGTTCATAAGTGATAAGAGTGGAATTAGGCCATTCGGCCCATCAAGTCTACGCTGCCTTTCAATCATGGTTGATCTATCTCTCCCTCCTAACCCCACAGCGGTCACTCCATGACTGATCCGGATGAAAGCGACGGAGGCAGGTCCTGCAGGAGCCTGGGGCTCACCTGGATTGGAAACTACTCCAGCAGACCGAGCACGTGGGCAGACCAGACTTTCGTCTATGGAAATGGTGCCAAAATATGGCGGCGCCTGCATGTGTAATAAATATGCAAAAAGAATTTCCCTGTGCAGTTGCACAAATAAAGCACCATTGAACCATTGGCCAGGGAGTAGATCTGATTACGCGACACACCGAGGATGCTCACAGGTACAAGTTTCTACCATTAGGATCTCCAGATCCCAAGCTTCCCATGACTTTTCCTTTTGTGCCCTTAATTAGTCCCACAGAATGGAGCTACATTTTGGCAGAGCATGATCCCATTTCAAAAATAACCCAGCACTAATAAGCGAGGATAACCATTATTATTTCAATAGGAATGTTATTCTATTTTTGCTTTGACTACACATTACAGCTAGATTCCTTCAGCCGAGCTCCACTGCAACATGCTCTTTTACCTGTTATTATCAACTAATTAGAATAATTATCTCAGGTCACACTAATATTTTCCCTGCCCTACAATTTCTGAATAAAAATTAGGTCAAGGGTCACACTGAGCCATAAACCACTACATCTTGGCTGCTTTTATGGGTATAAAAATACAAATTAAAATAATCTGATAAATATATTACTGCTGCATTCGTCTGACTAACTAACATTTATTTAATGTAAAGAACTGAATCAATGTCAAGTATTTCTCTGAAGTACATTTGTATTTCGAATCAAATTACTTTGCTCCACAAAGCAGATCTAGCAATTAACATGCTCACACAGATCACTAAAATGTATGCCCATCAATTGACTATTGCAGAGAAAAGTATAAATAGCGAGTTACTCTATCACCTTGGCAACGCCGACGTGCCATTCATTTTGGGATTTAAGAACAGTTACATTGGTGCACCAATAGGGAAACCAGCTAACAAGCAGTATCACATTCGCCTAGACAATGAAGTGTAATGTAATAGATTGCAGTGGAGAGAAGAACCAGGAAGCCTCAGGGGATTTAATGGCCTGCTTTCCAGATGCAAGGTAATTGCCCAAGTGTCCAATACTGAGGTAGAGCAGCACACTCTTTCCTTGTGAGATTTCCCACCACTAAATCTTTTTCTTTGGATAGGAGGAGGAAATTGTCCTGCTTTCCCCGTAATCTTTTCTCGCGGATACATTGTCCTTTTAACCCATTTCTGAGTGACTGCTCTGATAGCCCTTTTAATCCTTTTATCATTAGGAAAGAATAACCAGTGTTTTTCTTTACTCCTTTGTAAGGGTTTTGTGAAGGTTACCCAGACTGTTGCTCTTTGAATCTCATTCCTTGTGCTTCAACGTCAAACTTCTCCTGCGATCCTTCCCTAGAGATTGAGGAAATATCAGGGCTTGCATAGTTGGCTTGTATCCACTGTTGGGATCCATCTACAAACCTATGCAAAGTATATGCATCCACTCACGTTGTGTGTACTGGTCATCACATACACATTGGAGATACAAGAACCTGGAGATGCTGGTTTACAAAAATTGACACAAGTGCTGGAGTAACTCAGCAGGTCAGAACACATCTCTGGAGGACACGGTTAGGCGATGTTTCAAGTCAGGACCCTTCTTCAAATGGAAGAAGTCGTCTGAAGAAGGGTCCTGACCTGACACATCGTCTTATCACATAATCCATAGATGCTGCCTGACCTGCTAAAATACTCCAGCACTTTGTGCCTTGGGCACTACCAAGGCCAATGTTTTGAAGGCAAACGTGAAAAGAAGACTTCAAGTACTTTTTATGGATAGATTTTGTTGTTGCCTTGTTTTTATAGGAAAATTTTAAAAACAACAGATAGGTTTATGAGGAAGATAAGTTAGGTTAGGTTTGTTTCTTTTGGAACCAAGTTCGGGTGAGGGAAATGTAATTGCAAAGAATTTGTAGTTTTAAGTAACCTATAACCTTTGCTACTACTTCTTCCATCAACAGTGATAACACTAATGCATATTCATGTATAGTTACTGAAAGGATGAAAGAGCATCCCAGTTTAGATATATAAAGGGCAGTTGTATTATCTCTGTTTGGGAAGATTAATGAGGGCTGTTAGAAAGGGAGAAAAAAAGGAAGGAACACACTGACACTGAAATACAGCCACAAGCTGCTGCTGGGATCCTACACTAAAAGGAGAATGGTGGAATTGCCCAGAATTACTATTACAAATTGATTTATCGATCAATTGATTGATTGAAACTTTATTGTCACATGTACGGTACAGTGAAATTCGTTGTTCCCTCCCTCCCCACCCCCCCCTCCTCCTTCCCTCCCCCCCCCCTTCTATGGTCACGGCACCCCCCCCCCCCTCCCTCCATGCCGGGTCCCTTTTTGTTATTATGCAACAAATAGAAATGGGTAACAATACGGCACATCTTGCCAATTCCGAATCAATCAAGAGGAGATGGATTAAGGGTCTGTCCCACTTAGGAGACCTAAACAGCAACCTCTGGTGACCTTGCCTGCCACCCAAAAAAAAATCAAGGTCGAGGTGACCTGCAACCTCGTACCACCCCCCACGCATATGTTGAAAACCTTCCTCGACTATGAAGAAAACCTCCTTCGACCTACAGCGACCTCCTTCGACTATGTTGAAAACTGGCTTCGACCATACACGTTTTACTCGAGGATGGTCTGTTAAATTGGTCTGTGATTGAACAACACCCCCTTCGACCTCAAACAACCAAACTGAAAACCAACAACGACCAGCGTCGACTGGTTACAGCTCAGATGATCACGATAAAATGATGTCATGAATGCATTTTTTTTTCTTACAATAAAAGCCTCCCAGGTTTTTTTTTAAATCATTCTGAACCATGCGAGCAGGGAAGGAACTAGTTAGGTGGATGTTACAAAAAATACATCTACGACTGTTAGCAACAGCCCTTTTGCTTCATCTGTTCTCCTCTTCCAGGGGTCTCTCATGCAGGGCTATCAACCCCTGTGGCATGTCCTCCTGCCACTCCTCCTCCTGGGTGTGCAACACATGCATGGCAGGCTTTTTGGGGGGTTGTGCCCTACCCCTGCGAGTCTGCCTTTTGGGAGCCATCACTTGTTCAAGTTTCCTCTGCTAAAAGAACTCTCCAACTGTGATTCAGCATGCCCAGGAGTGACAGAGGTCACATGCTTATGTTTACATTGACCTTTTTTTCAACCAATTTTTTTCCACCCCGGAGGTATTACCCTCGACTACCTTCGACCTCCCTTGACTACCTTCGACTAGCATCACAACCGGCTTCGATTAGACCTGCGACTAAAAAATTATCGATTTTTAAAGCGGCAACCTATTTTTAGTCGAGGCCTGTTTTAATCATGATGAAATAATAGCAGCAACCTAGATGAAGCCTCGACCACCGCGGAAACCACTTTCGACCATTAGGGAGAGTGACCAAAACCTCCTGTGACCTCGTGAAAACCTTGGGCGGTGGGCAAGGTCACTAGAGGTTGCTGTTTAGGTCTCCTGAGTGGGACAGGCCCTTAACTATACAACAAATATAGACAATTCTGATCCAATCTGAAGAAGGATAACCTTCCAGCACAATTGGATAACTCTGATCAATTCTGATCCAATCTGAAGATGGGTAACCATACAGCAGATTTGGACAATTCTGATACAATCAGAAGATGCAAGTTATCTCAATGAGATATCTAGTTTGCAATGTGCCTAGATGGAAGAGGAGGTGTTGTTCCACAAGCTTACATTGGCCATTGTTAGAACAATGCAGGAGGCCACAGATCAAATGACCATTTTAATTCTCTATCCCATTTCCACTCTGATCCATCTATCTGCCAATTCAAGCATTGTCTCAGCAAGGCTCAAAGTAAGTTCAAGTTTTAGCATCTCATTTTCCATCTGGGCATTCTGCAGTCTGCAGCACTCAGCAATTATAGGACCTTCTAGACTATAGAGATACAGTGTGGAAACAGGCCCTTCAGCCCACTGAGTCCATGCCAACCATCGATCACCCCATACACTAACACTATCCTATGCACTAGTGTATTTCGTGCTCAGAAGAGGGGGATGGGATGTCTTTCTTTGAAGGACAAAACTGCACCAATTCTCAAAGTTCATTGTTGCTATGACTACTGCTCTATCTATAAACATAGTGTCTGTCAAAACAGTTTCATTAGTTGAACAAGGCAGTTGCTAAAAGCAAATGAATATATACCTTTCATTGTAATACTGGCCTGATGGATTATCCACCCATTAATCTCTGATAAACATTAAGAAGAGAAAAACAATTTTGATTAATCACTTGGCCGTTGCTTTTCCTGATATCCCATAGGACAAGACTACATAATGTTACAAACATCAAAATGATGGACCGATAACAATAGTAAACACATCAATCAATCTGCAAAAGTGGTAACTTTCCATGCAAAATGGAGCAAGGGTCACTCTGACTCTTCTAACTGTCCAGTGATGGTTTGGGCATTCAACTATGAGAGAAAAGAAGTTAACGTATATTAATTTCAAGAGAGAGTTAGATTTAGCACTTGGGGCTGAAGGAATCAAGGGATATGGGGATAAAGCAGGAACGGGATACTGATTTTAGATGATCAGCCATGATCATATTGAATGGCGGTGCTGGCTCAAAGGGCCGAATGGCCTACTCCTGCACCTATTTTTCTATGTTTCTAATGGACCAGAGAGAGAATTGGCAATTATCATAGAAGATCACGGGACGGCACGGTGGCGCAGCAGTAGAGTTGCTGCCTTCCAGCGCCTGAGACCCGGGTTCAATCCTGACTACGGGTGAGGTCTTCACAGATTTTGTATGTTCTCCCTGTGAAAGTGTGGGTTTTGTCCGGATGCTCTGGTTTCCTCCCACACTCCAAAGACGTACAGGTTTGTAGGTTAATTGGCTTCGATAAAAATTATAAATTGTCCCCAGTGTGTGTGAATCACTGGTCGTTGCAGACTCGATGGGCCGAAGGGCCTGTTTCCGTGCTGAATCTCCAAACTAAACAAAATGAAATGACTTGATTAACACCTTGTTAATCTAGTATCAGAGGGATCACAATGCCAAAGTGTGATTAAAATTCAACATAACCTGCTGAGTATTTCCATTATTTCCATTTTATTTCAGATTTCAAGCACCTACATTATAATAATTTTCGATACATTACTACAGGTTCTCCCCAGTTTAAGAGCGCCTGACTTTTTTACAGCCTACAATTATAAACAAGCATTGGGGAAATCATCAGGATGGATTTTCTGGCGACTATAAGACAGCAGGCGTCTACTATCATGTGGGAGCTTGGCTCACAGCAACATTTCCGACTCACGAACTGTTCAGGTTGCGAATCGTTTTCAAGAATGGAAACCTACCGTAACCGGGGAAGGACCTGTAGTCTGGATAACAATGCGGCAACCATTTCTTTGTAATGGATCCATCTTAGAACTCAATGGAGTTACAGCGCGTGCTCAGACAAGCAAGAGGTCATGTCCGACATTGATTAATTACCCTGTACTGCAACTCACAGAGGCACTGATAAAATCTAACAAGAAAAGCCATTCTCAGCAGACCTTATTATGCAAGATCGAAGGGCAGAACATAGGAGTCTCCAGAGAGCTAGATCCTAAAAAGACACACCATGTATTCAGAATCTACAGTTGCTCTAGTTAGGTATGACCGCTTTTTTTTCTTCTTCAGCTCCACGTACATTACCGAACATAGAATAATACAACATAGGAAAAGGCAAGCTTTTCACTGTACCTTGGTACACATGACAAGAAATAATAAACTAAACTTCACAATGTCTGTGCTGAACTTGATGCCATATTAAACCAATCTCCTCTGTCTGCACATGATCATAACCATCCATTCCCTGCATATATGTGTATCTAAAAGCCTCTTAAATGCCACTATTGTATCTGCCTCCACTATCACTCCTGCCAGCAGGTTCCAGGCACCCAACACTCTGTGTAAAAAAGAAACGTGCCCGGCACATTTTTCAACTTTCCCCCTCTCACCTTAAAGCTATGCCCTCTAGTCTTTGACACGTCCACCCTGGGGAAAAGATTCTGATTGCCTCCCATCATTTTATAAACTTCCATCAGGTCTCCCCTCAGCCTCCGATGCTCCAGAGAAAACAATCCAACATTGTGGAGATCCGAATGGTGGCCTGGTTATGGTTAACTAACTCTGCATGGCATAGAAACCAAAATGAGCTTTCTCTCATAGAATCTCATAACTATCACAAGAGTCCCATTGCACCTAACAGTCCATTTAGTATTTGAGAACATAAAGTCAAGTATTTGGTTTTGTCTTACCTTTCTCCGTTTAGACTGTGTTGGCAGAAAAAGAGTTTCCTAAATAGAAAAAGGTAAAAAAAGGCGTGTCATTAGCATTGAGGCAGACAATGAGGTAGATCTTCCATTGCCCCAAACCTGGCCCCATGTAGTTTGCTCCAGTGTTGGCCTTGCCCAGTCTTTAATTGGGAGCCTGGCGGTGAATGTGAAAGAGGCACAGTGGCTGTCACAGGACAGTCAGCTGTACTCACAGAGGCCCCATGCCTGGCCTCACAGCAGTCACAGCTGTCAGTACAAACTGACTGGACGCTAATGTCTTTGACATTCACAAACAGTAACATTTTGAGCAATAGAGAAAAATCAATCTCGTAAAAGCATTGAAACCATTTTTTAAAACATTTTGAACACTAAAAAACCCATTTACACACCAAGTATGAACTTAACGCATTGAAACTAAATGCAGAATAAGACCATGACATTGGAGCAGAATTAGGCCATTCGTCTCTTCGAGTCTGCTCCTGCCATTCAATCACGACTGATCTATCTTTCTTTCTCAACCCCATTCTCCCTACCAATCACAAATCTATCAATCTCTGCCTTTTTTTTGAGAATTTAAAAAACGCAGATATATAACTACATTCCATTTGAATGGGAACTGCTGCAAATGTGGATCCAGTTTAATCCAGTGGAGGCTCAGAGAGCAAATTTGCCAGTCTGAGCTGGTAAATGCCTGGACCATTGTGCTGTCCCAGTGGACTCCTTGAGGAGTCGCTCATCAACACAGGCGCAGCTGCGACAGGGCAGAAGGTGCTGGCACCACTTTTGACTGATGCCAGGACTGAAAACCTGGGATTTTCACCAGATCACCAAGGGGAGCTCTGACGTTTGACATTTCCCTCAATTCACCCTTTTACTTCACTGCTGCTTCTAGATACTTGTGTACACAAATTGGCTGTCACACTTGACTGCATAACAAACATATTTTAAAGTATTTCCTTTTGCAAGAAGCATACTTAATATTCTCTGTTAGCTGCAATGAATGCAAATCTTTCTTTAAGATTACCACAAGTCCACAGTACAGATAAATCAGACCCATATACGTGATTTTGCATTTTTTTTAATACTCAGTAACATGGTCCTCCTACGGTTTTAAATTTTATTGCAGTGATATTGCTACATGATACTCTGATTTATATTCTGTCCACTTGATCAGTGTTCGGAGACCATTAAACTGCTCCCAGAAGTATTCTTTGCCCCTTTGTACTGTTTTTACATCTTCATTAAGGTCTGTTCTATCTACTGGCTTAATGTGATACTGGGAGCAGTGCATTTTGAAACGGCATAGGAAAGGAAAATAATGAGTGAAGAAATAAAAACACCATTAGCGATAAAATCTTATCAAAGAAAATATCTACAGCCCGATGAATGTGTAATGAGGACACGTAGCATAAGAGAGAATCCAGCAGCAGAAAAGGACATCGGTGATAGGAAGAATACATAGCAGAAATGATATACGAGACAGTAAATGATAGCATTAGATATTGTGTATTTAGTTATTTAAAACACAAACATGTGGCGGCTCCCAAGGGTCGTGCCATCATAGTGTCGAACCCCTCGGCACAGGAGTGGTTTAGTCCGGAGGCGGCCCTTAGCCGGAGGCTTTAAAGGCAGGGGTTTGGGTGCCATCCTCCTCTCGTTTGGTCTTCCCTAGAACTGGGAGGACCATAATAAAAAGTGCTTCTCAAAACACGACTTCGTGCTTAATTCCGAGACCTACGCACTACAAACAAAATGTTTGCATTGATATAGCAGTTTTCTGACTCTCAGCATTCATGGCTAGTGTTACTGCTGCTTTTAACTTACAAGACGTATTCTAAAGGCCTAGATTAATTAACCAGAGCCATGAGTTCAAATTCCATCATAGCATCATTGAAAAAAAGTCTAGATTATGCAGTCAAGTCTCAGAATGAAGCTTGAACACAATATTCTGCTTCAAAGGCACGAGTGAGTTTAGTTTATTGTTACGTGTACTAAGGAAGAGTAAAATGCTTTCCCAGCCACAATTATCAAAATGTTCTATTCCTACATTTGTTATATGTTCCAGATTAAGTAATACTCATTTCAGTATTGTGGGTACTGGATTGTTAAAATATCAGGTTCACTAATGGCCTTAAAGGGAGGAAATCTACTGACTTTATCTGCCTCACAACAATATGATTTTCTCTGAATTTGCCCACCAAGATATTCAGTTGTATCCCAGCTCCTACAAAGAGAAAAGATAATAGCAGATAGACCAACATCAGCTTTAGTACCAACCAGTATTGCAAATTTGTTCACAGGTCAGTTGACCTTACAAGTGCAGTATGTCAAGAGTAACACGAGCATGGGTGATCATTGATCGGGGCGGATTCAGTGGGACAAAGTGCCTGTTTCCATGCTGTATCTCTAAACTAAAACATGCCTGAAATGAGATACTAATCTCATACATGAAATAATGGGGAAATTATATCAGTTTTAGGGTACATTACACAGTTCATAGAAGCATAGAAACATAGAAAATAGGTGCAGGAGGAGGCCATTTGGCCCTTCGAGCCAGCACCGCCATTCATTGTGATCAAGGCTGATCGTCCCCTATCAATAACCCGTGCCTGCCTTCTCCCCATAATCCCTTGACTCCACTAGCCCCTAGAACTCTATCTAACTCTCTCTTAAATCCATCCAGTGATTTGGCCTCCACTGCCCTCTGTGGCAGGGAATTCCATAAATTCACAACTCTCTGGGTGAAAAAGTTTTTTCTCACCTCAGTCTTAAATGACCTCCCCTTTATTCTAAAACTGTGGCCCCTGGTTCTGGACTCGCCCAACATTGGGAACATTTTTCCTGCATCTAGCTTGTCCAGTCCTTTTATAATTTTATATGTTTCTATAAGATCCCCCCTCATCCTTTTAAACTCCAGCGAATACAAGCCTAGTCTTTTCAATCTTTCCTCATATGACAGTCCCGCCATCCCAGGGATCAATCTCGTGAACCTACGCTGCACTGCCTCAATCACAAGGATGTCCTTCCTCAAATTAGGAGACCAAAACTGTACACAATACTCCAGATGTGGTCTCACCAGAGCCCTATACAACTGCAGAAGAACCTCTTTACTCCTATACTGAAATCCTCTTGTTATGAAGGCCAACATTCCATTAGCTTTCTTCACTGCCTGCTGTACCTGCACGCCAACTTTCAGTGACCGGTGTACGACACCCAGGTCTCGCTGCACCTCCCCCTTAACTAACCTAACCCCATTGAGATAATAATCTGCCCCCAAAGTGGATAACCTCACATTTATCTATATTATACTGCATCTGCCACGCATCTGCCCACTCACTCAACCTGTCCAGGTCACCCTGCAACCTCCTAACATCCTCTTCACAGTTCACACTGCCACCCGGCTTTGTGTCATCCGCAAACTTGCTAGTGTTGCTCCTAATTCCCTCTTCCAAATGATTAATATATATGGTAAACAGTTGCGGCCCCAACACCGAGCCTTGCGGCACTCCACTCGCCACTGCCTGCCATTCTGAAAAGGACCCGTTCACTCCTACTCTTTGCTTCCGGTCTGCCAACCAATTTTCTATCCATGTCAACACCCTACTCCCAATACCATGTGCTCTAATTTTAGTCACCAGTCTCCCGTGCGGGACCTTATCATAGGCTTTCTGAAAGTCTAGATACACTACATCCACTGGCACCCCTTCATCCATTTTACTTGTCACATCCTCAAAAAATTCCAGAAGATTAGTCAAGCATGATTTCCCTTTCATAAATCCATGTTGACTTGGACTAATCCTTTTGCTACTATCCAAATGCCCCATTATTACATCTTTAATAATTGACTCCAGCATCTTTCCCACCACCGAAGTCAGGCTAACTGGTCCATAATTCCCCGTTTTCTCTCTTGCTCCTTTCTTGAAAAGTGGGATAACATTAGCTATCCTCCAATCCACAGGAACTGATCCTGAATCTAATGAACATTGGAAAATGATCACCAATGCGTCCACTATTTCTAGAGCCACCTCCCTGAGGACCCTGGGATGCAGACCATCAGGCCCAGGGGATTTATCATCCTTCAGTCCCATTAGCCTACCCAATAATATTTCTCGCCTAATGAAAATTTCTTTCAGTTCCTCTACCCCCTTAGATCCTCTGTCCTCCAGTACATCTGGGAGATTGTTTGTGTCTTCCTTAGTGAAGACAGATCTGAAGTACCTATTCAACTCTTCTGCCATTTCCTTGTTGCCCATAATAATTTCACCCGTGTCTGCCTTCAAGGGACCCACATTTGACTTTGCTACTCTTTTTCCCATAACATATCTAAAGAAGCTTTTACTGTCCTTCTTTATATTCCTGGCCAGCTTCCCCTCGTACTTCATCTTTTCAGCCCGTATTGCCCGTTTTGTTTCTTTCTGTTGTCCTATGAAAGTTTCCCAATCCTCTGGCTCCCGGCTACTCTTTGCTGTGTTATACATCTTTTCTTTTAGTTTTATTCTATCCCTGACTTCTCTTGTCAGCCACGGTTGCTTCCTACTCCCCTTAGAATCTTTCTTCCTTTTTGGAATGAAATGATCCTGCGTCTCCCGGATTATGCCCAGAAATTCCCGCCCTTGCTGTTCCACCGTCATTCCTGCTAGGATCCCTTTCCAGTCTACCTTGGCCAGCTCCTCTCTCATGCCTTCATAGTCCCCTTTGTTCAACTGCATCATTGCCACTTCCGATTTAACGTTCTCCTTCTCAAATTGCAGATTAAAACTAATCATATTATGTTCATTTACATCGCGTTCATCGCGTTTCCATTGATTATCCTTGAGATATTTCTACAACTTGATTGGAGCCCACCTATGGTAAATTAAATTAAGTTCAATTTCCTAATAGACAGGTTTATTTTCAAAAAAATATGTACAACACTTCAGAATAGGCATCAAACTTGATATGTACCAGATATGTATAAAAAAGGTGTATATTTATAAACACGCCCTATCTCTGACTGTTGTCCACAAACAAACCAGTTGCTGGATATTTCAGTTGTGAGGAAAACCACT
The DNA here is from genome assembly GCA_038087875.1 of Malacoraja senta. Lineage (NCBI taxonomy): Eukaryota > Metazoa > Chordata > Chondrichthyes > Rajiformes > Rajidae > Malacoraja > Malacoraja senta. Next base: position 246,980,314 of record CM075977.1, on the reverse strand, counting down.
GTTCATGCCAGCATTATCTAGCATTATGTTTACATCCTAATTCTCTGCTCTGTAACCTTTCCTTTATCACTTTATCCAATTCCTTATTGCACATTTATTTTCCAGCAAAATTACTGTTGTTGTGCAGCACCTTTCTATGGTCTATGTCCAATGTTATAGACATTGCTAGCAAAAATAACCAGAATTTCATTGTATCTTCTTGTTCAGATGCAGAAACGTAGTTTACTCCAACATTCCCACGAAAAGGAAACTTAAAATGATAAGTCCATGCTGGATGTCATAAGGTCATAAGGCATAGTAGAATTAGGCCAATCGGCCCATCAAGTCTACTCCGCCATTCAATCATGCCTGATCTACAGTGCATTCAGAAAGTATTCAGACCCCTTCAATTTTTCTACATTTTGTTACATTACAGACTTATATTTAAAATGGATTAAATTCTTTTTTTTTTATCATCAACCTACACACAATACCCCAGAATGAAGAAGTGAAACCAGGTGTTTAGAATTTTTTGTAAAGTAATTAAAAATAAATAACTGAAACATCACAATTACATAAATATTCAGACCCTTTGCTATGGTTCAACGCGTTTCCATTGATTATCCTTGAGATATTTCTACAACTTGATTGGAGCCCACCTGTGGTAAATTAAATTGATTGGACATGATTTGGAAAGGCACACACCTTTCTATATAAGGTCCCACAGTGCAAGTCAGAGCAAAAACCAAGCCATGAAGATGAAGGAATTGTCTGCAGACCTTCAAGACAGGATTGTGTCGAGACACAGACCTGGGGAAGGGTTTAAAACTATTTCTGCAGCATTGCAGGTCCTGAAGAGCACAGTGGCCTCCATCATTCTTAAATGGAAGAACTTTAGAACCACCAGGACTCTTCATAGAGCTGGCCACCCGGCCAAACTGAGCAATCGGGGGAGAAGGGCCTTGGTCAGGAAGGTGACCAAGAACCCGATGGTCACTCTGACGGAGCTCCAGATTTCCTCTGTGGAGATGGGAAAACCTTCCAGAAGGACAACTATATCTGCAGCACTCCACCAATCGGGCCTTTATGGTAGAATAGCCAGACGGAAGCCACTCCTCAGTAAAAGGCACATGGCAGCCCGCTTGGAGTTTGCCAAAAGGCATGAGAAACCAGATTCTCTGGTCTGATGAAACCAAGTTTGAACTCTCTGGCCTGAATACCAAGTGTCATGTCTGGAGGAAACCAGGCACTGCTTATCACCTGGCCAATACCATACCTATGGTGAAGCATGGTGGTGGCAGCATCATGCTGTGGGATGTTTTTCAGTGGCAGGAACTGGGAAACTAGTCAGGATCGAGGGAAAGATGAGCGGAGCAAAGTACAGAGAGATCCTTGATGAAAACCTGCTCCAGAGTGTTCTGGACCTCAGACTGGGGTGGAGGTTCACCTTCCAACAGGACAATGACCCTAAGCACACAGCCAAGACAACACAGGAGTGGCTTCGTGACAAAACTGTGAATGTCTTTTTGGCCCAGCCAGAGCCTGGACTTGAACCCGATCAAACATCTCTGGAGGGACCTGAAAATAGCTGTGCATCGACGCTCCCCATCCAACCTGACAGAACTTGAGAGGTTCTGCAGGGAAGAATGGGAGAAATTACTCAAATACAGGTGTGCCAAGCTTGTAGCATCATACCCAAGAAGACTTGAGGCTGTAATCACTGCCAAAGGTGCCTCAACAAAGTACTGAGTAAAGGGTCTGAATACTTATGTAAATGTGATATTTCAGTTGTTTCTTTTTAATTACTTTCCAAAATTTTCTAAACGCCTGTTTTCACTTTTTTTATTATGGGGTATTGTGTGTAGATTGATGATAAAAAAAATGAATTTAATCTATTTTAGAATAAGGCTGTAACGTAACAAAATGTGGAAAAAGTGAAGGGTCTGAATACTTTCTGAATGCACTGTATCTCTCCCTCCTAACCCCATTCTCCTGCCTTCTCCCCATAAACCCCGACACCCATACTAATCAAATATGTGTTGCAATAGCTGCAATATTACTATATCATTGCCTTTGAGGCCATGTAGCATTTGATATTATGTAGGAACTATCCTGCAGAACACCGATTTGTTATAGCACCCATGGTATTGATAGATTGAAAGATAACAAAATGCTCCTTCATTTCATTTAGTTTAAAGATACAGCATGGAAACAGGCCCTTCCCCCTTCCGGGTCTACACTGTCCATCGACCGCCCGTTCACACTTGTTCTACATTTTCCCACTTTCTCATCCACTCCCTGCACACTGGGGGCATTGCATTTTATAGAAAACAAATTAACTTGATCTCACAGGTACACAAAAATGCTGGAGAAACTCAGCGGGTGCAGCAGCATCTATGGAGCGAAGGAAATAGGTAACGTTTCGGGCCGAAACCCTTCTTCGGACTGATAGGGGGTGGGGAGAAGAAAGGAAAAAAGGAAAAAGGCGGAGGAGGAGCCCGAGGGCTGGGGGAGGGGAGGAGACAACCAGATGGCTGATGAAGGGGAGGGGACAGCAAGGGCTAGCAGAATTGGGAGAATTCAATGTTCAAGCCCCCAGGATGTAGACTGCCCAAGCGGAATATGAGGTGCAAACCCAACTTGATCTCACACGTCTTTTAGATATGGGAGGAAGCTGGAGCGCCTGGCGGAAACCCACACAGTCACAAGGAGAACGTGTAAACTCCACACAGACAGCTCCCGAGGTTAGGATTGAACCCAGGTCCCTGGTGCCGTGACGCAGCAGCTCTACCAGTTGTGCATTTGAATGTCCATTTTGGAGTAAGAATGCTTAGGTCTGCTCAGGTTGCGCACTGCTGTGTGGAGAACAGCTCCACCATTGTTCCTGCAGTAAGGAGTCGCCCATGGCTCGGCATGGAGACTGCTTGTGAGGGTTGGTGTTGTGTGGCCTGGGTGAGTGTTGATGTTGCCCAGAACTGAGATATGTAGTTGTGGGCTGTACACGAGCTGGCACAGTGAGTGTGGGCCATTGCTGTGGACCACTGGCAGACCCACTTACATTTTCTCTCACCGCTCAGTCAACACATGGAACGGGTGGTGATAATCCCCAGATATGACCCGCACTCACTGTGCTGGCCCCAGATGCAGCACCATGTCCCATAGAAGACAAGCAGAAGCCTGGGCAGATCAGCCATAACCATAATGAATGGGGGAGGCGGGTGGGAGGACAGGGGAGCAGACGTCAGAGGGCTCCTGCTCCTATTTTCTTATGTTCATAAGCTCATAAATGATAGGAGCAGAATTAGGTCATTCGGCCCATCAAGTCTACTCCACCATTCAATCATTGCTGGTCTATCTCTCCTTCCTAACCCCATTCTTCTGCCTTCTCCCCATACTAATCAAGAATCTATCTATCTCTGCCTTGAGATGTTCACATCTCACTGGTTGCCCCATGCTCCAGCCTTTACGGCCATTATTTGCAGAACTGAGCCATGGGCAATTGTTTGCTGCAGAAGCACTGGAGGAAGGTGGGTGTTTACCACCTTGCAGGGACCTGGTGTAAACCTTTGTAAATATACGCAGTGAACAGTAGGGCTATGGGGAGTGTTATAGAGCAGAGGGATCTAGGAGTGCAGGTACATAGTTCGTTGGAAGTGACATCATAGGTAGATAAGGTGGTCAAAAAGGCATTTGGCACATTGGCCTTCATCAGTCAGAGCATTGAGTATACAAGTTGGGAGGTCATGTTGCAGTTGTATAAGATGTTGGTGAGGCCGCATTTGGAGTATTGTGTCCAGTTTTGGGCACCATGTTATAGGAATGATGATGGCAAGCTGGAAAGGGTGCAAAGAAGAATTGCAAGGATGTTGTCAGGACTTGAGGGCCTGAGCTATAGGGAGAGGTTGAGCACTCTAGGACTTAATGCCTTGGAGTGCAGGAGGATAAGAGGTAATCTGATAGAGGTGTATAAAATCATGAGAGAAATAGATTGGGTAGATGCACAGAGTCTCTTGCCCAGAGTAGAGGAAATGAGAACCAGAGGACACGGGTTTAAGGTGAGGGGGGGGGGGAATTTAATAGGAATCTGAGGGGTAACTTTTTCACGCAAAGGGTGGTAGGTGTATTGATCAAGCTGCCGGAGGAAGTAGTTGAGGCAGGTACTAAAAAACATTAGACGGGTACATAGATATAACAGATTCAGAGGGATGTGGGCCCAACGCAGACAGGTAGGACTAGTGTAGATGGGACATGTTGGCCGGTGTGGGCAAGTTGGACCAAAGGGCCTGTTTCCACGCTGTATGACTCTATGACTATGATGTTACACTGACTGCTTTTGTTCTTGGGAAAGAATCATCAGCACGAAATGAGGATCATTTCACAGATTATCAAATGTGGATAACATTCAAGCTGTATGCTTTGTACCTCTGGTAGCTTCGAGCTCGTGCTAGCCTGAACAGTAGGTGTAAGGCGGGGCTGTACTGATACAGCCTTATGTTGCTGGCAATTCAGAAATGGGACATGAACCTTCCCAGAGACCAGTCCATTGACTCCAACAGTCTGGACGCTGACTTGAAATGGCACACTTAAGTCAAGACCTTCCAACACGACCTGTAACATATGAAGGAAACAATTTAAATGCAACAAACAGTCTTTAGGATGAACTCAGCAGGTTGAGCTGCATCTGTGGGGATGGTTTAGCTTTAGTTTAGCACGGAAACAGGCCATTCCGCCCACCGAGTCCACACCGACCAGCGATCCCCACACATTAACACTAACTTACACACACTAGGGATAATTTACATTTATACCTAGCCAATTTACCTACAAACCTGTATGTCTTTGGAATGTGGGAGGAAACCAAAGTTCTCGGAGAAAACACACGCAGGTCACAGGGAGATTGTATAAACTCCAAACAGACAAGCACCCATTGTCAAGATCGAACCCGGGTCTCTGGCGCTGTAAGGCAGTAGCTCTACCACTGCGCCACTGTGCGGCCCACGTGTCCGTGCTGAGGAAAGGGATCATTGAGTTCGTCTAGCAGATTATTTATTGTTCCAGCTTCCAGCATCTGCAGTTCCTTGCGTCTCCAAGTTAATTTAAGTTACATCTTTTTTTATATATGAATGCACTAGCAAAAAAAGCATATTTAAAACTTTGAAAATGATAGTAAACTCAAAAATGTAGCAAGCAATTAGGATGGTAACAGACATTCAGAGCAGATAGCAGTGAAATGGAGACACAAGGAACTGCTGGAATCTTGAGCAAATCATAAAGTGCCAGATGCAACTTAATGCAGAGAATTATAAAAGCTCTCCTTTTTAAAAGAAGGGTAAGTTAAGTCATTATGAATCACTTGGCGCAATTTTAAAGAGGGCATAGGAAGAGGGAAACCTGGAGATTTATGTGCGTCATTTTTTAATGTTTATGGTACTCGAAACGTGGCATATTCACAGCATTAATTATAACTGGATATGTCTAGCTGCTTATCAGATATCGTCAAATAATTTACCATAAAATGATGTCCCCACTACTTTATACAGTTAAAGGTAGACACAAATAGCTGGAGTAACTCAGCGGGACAGGCAGCATCTCTGGAGAGAAGGAATGGGTGACGTTTCGGGTCGCGACCCTTCTTCAGACCATTCCTTCTTTCCAGAGATGCTGCCTGTCCCGCTGAGTTACTTCAGCTTTGTGTGTCTATCTTCGGTTTAAACCAGCATCTGCAGTTCCTTCCTACACTTATACAGCTAACCTGCCCAGTATAAGTTTTCTTTCCACTATGGACATGTGCACACAGTGCACCAATGTTCAAGTAATCCTTATAGCCCGAGTACTTTATACGGAGAAGAAACAAACTGTAAAGATACCTTGCACATCAATGCACAATGCCCTGGTGGCATGCAAATACCTGAAGATGATAGGACAAGGACAAGAGGCTTCTAAGAATTAATCTACGAGTGACCAGTAGGATGCCAGAGAAGTACGTCTTCAGCTATGTGGAGAGACTGCAAAAACAGATTGTTCTTTTTTGCAGCAGAGATTGCTGAGAGCAGATTTATGGAGCTGTTCAAAATCATGAAGGTTTAAATTGAGAAAAGCCATTTGTGCTGGCAAATGAGTCAGATATCAGGGAATTTTTAGAAATGAGATGAATGGAGTATTTTGGTTAAAGCTGCATTGTAACTTATGATAATTTTAAATGAACAGAATGAGTAATAATTTGACAGGCAGGAAACCATCCATCTTGATGAGTTGTTTTGTGAAACCCTGTACAGTGTTGTTGCTGATTGTTGCAATCATAGTCTTGGTCCACTGTGTCTGAATTCTTGCAACCACTCATGGCACAGTGGCACAATGGTAGAGTTGCTGCCTCACAGCACTAAAGTCCCATGTTTGATCCTGACTACGGGTGCTGTCTGTACAGAGTTTGTACGTTCTCCCTGTGGGTTTTCTCCGGGTGCTCCAGTTTCCTCTCATACTCCAAAGACGTGCAGGTTTGTAAGAATTGGTTTCTGTAAATTGTCCCTGGTGTGCAGGATAGAATTGGTGTGTGAGGGATTGGTGCGGATTCAGTGGGCCAAATGGCCTGTTTCCACGCTGTATCTCTAAAATGAAAAACGAAAATTCTTTGTTGAAAAATCAAAATCTCTCACAGGGAGATATCTGGAATATAGACTACAATTTTAAGACACTTGTCCTGATTAAAATTAAGGATAAACATCTTTAGAGACCACACTGCAAAAAATGACCTGAAGTTCAAAGTGAAAGCTCACGATAGAATTCTTTTGAAATATTCATGCTACGTGGAGGTGGAATCCCCAATATGAAGGCCATAATTGATATCTTTAAGACTTTTGCCTCCATCACAGTGAGGAGGTGCCTGGTGAACTCACTGTGGTGGATGTTAATTTGTGTTTATTGTGTGTTTTGTTATTTATTATTATATGTATGACTGCAGGCAACGAAATTTCGTTCAGACCGAAAGGTCTGAATGACAATAAAGAAATCTAAGTCTAAGTCTGTCCCCTTCCGGATGTTTGTGTCTGATATTTCAAAAGGCAAATTAGGACACCATCACTCACTGTTTAATCATTCTTTTCATTGCAGTATTAACTGTCCCAGCTATTCTTCGCAATAAGGAGGCTCATTTATTTTCTAGTCTTCAGATGCAGTATCCCTTGCGTTCTCTTTCCCTTGTGACCATAATGAAAGAAGATGTTTAACTTATTTTATGTATGACTACATTGGCTTTTAGTTATTTAACCCTATTCTGCTGCAGTTCTCGATGGTGGGGACAATTAAAAGGCCAGTATAGAATTTTAGAAAGAGCACAATGAAACCAATGGTGCTCATCAGGAATTCATTGAAAATGGGACAAGACTACAGACGAGCTAGGATGCGTGGTCATGCACAAAATCCTAAAACGCACTCTGAGATGCATAGCTCTGTTTTTACCTTTGATTTACTCCTCACTGGTTACATTCTATCCACAGATGCTGCCTGACCTGCTGAGTTCCAGCACTTTGGGTTTTGCTCAAGATTCCAGCATCTGCAGTTTCTTTTGACTATCTGAAAATTAACACCTGTTCATTTTGGGCCTAAGCACAACAGTGTTAAATTGTTATCAACTGAACAATGGGATCACTCTTTTAGATTTGAAAGGACAACATATAAAGCACAAATTTTCAATCTTCCCTTCTGCCTCCTTCTGTGTGGAAACAATCATGTTTTTTTTCCTCTATTTGTCTCCCACCTTGTATAATAATGAATTTAAACTTCCTTTCCATGCTCTCAATATTGCATTTCCTCAGTCTGCTTAACCTGCTCACTCAGGTGTCAAAAGCCCGGTATTAATCTTTACTGTTTTTTATCACCTCACTTTTGCAGCATCTAGCAGTTCCAAATCTGTGCAGTTTCTGTGCAAGTATTGGTTTAACAAACAGGTACGCTGCAAAATTTTGAATTTCAAAATTCTCTTATCTTCTACAAGGAATTAATATATTTTGAAATACAAAACGTTAATTTGTAACTACAGTGGTAACTTTTTAGCAACTTATCTCTTTCAATATCTCTTTCAATCCTAATTTTAGCAGTAACTTGTTGGGAATGTATTAGAGTTTTAGTAGACTGCGGTATCAAAAAAATGTATCAATTTTATGCAATAAAGTTGAATTACTTTGATTTTGTGTGACATTTTGTAAACAAGATATGGTGATAGATTGATAAATATTAATAACAAGGAAAAGCATATCCTCTGTTTATCATAAAAATGATAAATATGCCTAGTTTGGCATCACTTTGAATAAAAAAGGATTCTTCAATATTCTCACGGGAGAAAGGCCTATAAGCCATTCCTACAAATACTTTGGAAATCTCCTGATGACTTATGGCTAGTTCAAAATGTAACTTTGTACAGCACAGCATGTATGCTTTGGCAAATAATTGAGAATGACTGGAGTCTATCACCTCAAAACAAGAACCATAATGCAAAAATGAACAATTCCTTGGAAAGAGGGATTCAAGGTAGCGGGACTGTGAAATGAGTCTGGATTTCAATTTACAGAGAAATTTAGGGAGGAGACTAAAAAAGAGCATGTAGGAACAATAATTTGAAAATGACAACCATAATGGCACAAATAAACATAGACATGTTTGGACTGTTGGATTTCACAGTACCAGGACAGACAAAGATGTAATTAGATCTAGCTAGATAAGATGACAGCTAGTCAGCATATTACCCTGTAATGTATTAAAAAAATACTGGATTACTCAATTACAAACAAGTTTGTAAGTTTGAAAACCACCATTTTATACTCTTCTTCAAATATAATTTGTATTTTCATTGACTATTGACCTTTGTTAATTATAAATTCAGATATTTTGTGTGATGCTGACCAAAATGTATTTCTGAATATATAATACTTTATATCCAACAAAGTAGATCCATAATTATTCAATTATATACTGTAATAATACAGTACAGTTTCAAACATAGTTTATTTTGATGACGCTTTTATTGAAAAACAATTTTGACAGAATAACATTGCAGAATTGAATGATTGAAAATACATTTTAGGAGTACTCTCAGAAATAAATATTTAATTTAAGGATGGAAAAATGGAGCTCTCTTAGACATAACAGTGAGCTTGTGGGTGAATATGATAGCTCCTTACCTTTGTGCAAACCGATCTTGTTACTGACTTGTGAAACTCTCTGTCGATGAATATCTGCCAAGGAAAATAAACATCACAGTTTGAAAGAAATGTTAACAACTTATTGCAAGATTGAAAATCACATGTAATTAATGGAGTTCCATGACACAGAACACTGTAGATCTTGAAAAGAGAATAACTCCAGAATTAATTTTAAACTCCTAAAAACTTGGGAGGAAAGGAGGGCTGAGGCATTAAACATTTTCAAATTGCTGGGGGAAAAAGGTCAAGTTAACAGACCATGCAATTAATCTTCATTTCAACACATTGAGGAATGCTTGGAAGAGCTTACATGAAGGGGGTAATGTGCAAAAATGGGATAATCGGGAGGAATAGTTAGAGAAAGAAGGCCATAATGGTGCTGATAAAAAGTAGGCTTGAAAGGTGATTCTCGATGGTATTCAGCTAATACAGTATGACTAATTTTGCATCTAAGCATAGACTAACCCTCTTGCGAGGTCCACCAGTCTTGCTTGGGCAGTTGCCTTGTATGCCCTCCCAGCTTTGGTTTTTTAACTATAAGCTACAACCGCTTGCCATTTTCCAAGGTTACATTACTTGGATAAGGTACCAAAGAACTGATAGTACCAATGGAACTGTGCATCAACATAGATCCTGGATCTTTATGAGGGAAGGAATAAAGAGGTCAGATCATGGAGTAATGATCATTTGCCAGGTGGAATGTCACTTCAATCAAGTGGAATGTGCTAGCAGATGCTAATTCACCAACCATTGCGGTCAAAGTCTTCAGAACATTAGTTAACCTCTGCAAATAAATGGTACATAGTCAATAAGGCAAGGCAAGCATAGGAATGATGCAAAGGAATTAATCATGCCCTGGGATCCAAGTAATTGGAAAGACATTTGGATGTAAATGGATAGGAAAGGTTAATAGCGATACGGGTCAAATGTGTGCAAGCTGGGCATCTTGGTCAGCATAGCTCAGTGGGGCTGAAGGGCCTGTTTTTGTGCTGTTTACCCCTATGAATCACTGAGCCCATTATTGTCTTCCATGCAGCTCACAATTTCCATAATCTATCTATAATTTCCCCTGCAATAGTTTTAAACAGCACAGCTAATATTTGGACAAAATGATGAAAACTATTATTTTGCATGTAGTTCTATAAAGCAACAGGTTTCTACCTCTAGAATACTGATCTAGTAACATATGGCAACAAGATATAAATAGCTCTTTACATTAAAAACATTAAATTCCAGTAAAATGTACATGGGTATAACGGCAAATTCCATATGTTAAACCAAAGATAGACGCAGAATGCTGGAGTAACTCAGCGGGACAGGGAGCATCTCTGGAGAGAAGGAATGGGTGACGTTTTGGTTGAGACCCTTTTTCAGACTCAAAGTGTTAAAGTTTGATTTTATTTTAAGTTGCCATATTTATGTAAAGATTGTGTAGGTAATCTAGCATTTGGCTGGAATATAGCATTTAGGATTCAAATTGAGATCGGCAACATAAGATGCATCCTTCTCGGTACAGGCAAAGCTCCTACATTATTATGAGCCAGTAACGATTATTATACTGAGCACTGGATCATACCCTATCTCAAACTTAAAGCTAATAAGTTAGCTGTACTGAATTAAAGGTAATCCCAATTCATTTTCATCGGCAGTCTGCTGTCTTTTCTTAAAACGTCAACGATCAGAAACACCACAGGTGCGACGGTGGCACAGCTGGTAGGGTTGGTGCTTCACAGCACCAGAGACCCAGGTGCAACCCTGATCTTGGGTGCTGTATGAAGTCTGGACATTCTCCCTGGGACCCCGTCAGTTTCTTCTGGGTGCACCGATTTCCTCCCACATCACAAAAATGTGCAGGTTTGCAGGTTGGCCGCTGAAACATTTCCTCCAAGTGCTTCAGGAGTGGAAGAGAAAGTGGGATAACATAGAACCAGTGTGAACGGGTGGTTTATCATCTGTGCAGACTCGGTGGGCTGAAGGCCCTGCAGATCTCTAAACTATCTTTTGCTTTTAAAATACCAAGTAGCATTCAATTATTTTACACATCGCCATCTCCTACGCACCCTGTAACCTTGAACAAATGTTCCATTGCTGCAGCCCATTTCATCCATCGATGGCTTCTCCCAATCAACCAGTAGGCCATTCTGGCCGACTATGCCAATAATACGCACTGAATCAACTGGTGCAGGAGGTTCTGCAGGAAAGAGATGTTAGCACAACATTTACAAATAAAACAGCTGCGCTATTAAACAAGTAAACTGTTCCATACCCAGTTGTCTGAGGAATATTAGAAAAAATATCCACATGATCTCAAGCATTGATGCTATTTTCCCAAGCACATCATTAGTTTGGTCTACTTTTTGTACTATCTGATCCTTTTATCCTAACATAACACCTACTGATTTGATTTACATATACCAGTGTGTGGAGCTAACAGCTAGGCGACCCTGCTGGGTTTGCTGGATTAGTGGGGCACTTAAAGTGCAGGGGGGCAGAAAGTGCTCATACCTCCTGAATACTTCTCCAATGCTCATCTGCAATTGCAGTATTGATTAAGGGTGGGATTGTGCAGCTCAAACGCGTCTAAAGTGGAAAGGGACCAACATTGATTTCCCAAGGTAGACAGTCAGCTTCCTTTCTCCAGTTGGAAACATCAAAGACTAGAGTCATAGAAAGTCAGAATCATACAACACAGAAACAGGCCCGTTGGCCCAATTTGCCCACGTCGACCAACATGCCCCATCTACATTAGTCCCATCTGTCTGCGTTTGGCCCATAGCCCTCTAATCCTATCCTATCCATGTACCTGTCTAAATGTTCCTTAAACGTTACAATAGTACCTACCTCAACTACCTCTTCTGGCAGCTCATTCCATACATCCACCACCCTTTATGTGAAAAAGTTACCCCTCAGGTTCCTATTAAATCTTTCCCCCATCACCTGAAACCTATGTCCTCTGGTTCACGATTCCCCTACTCTGGGCAAGAGACTCTGTTGGTTTATTAATTGATTGACAGAAACGGCACAGAAACATTTCCTTCATTCCATCGAGACCACGCCGATCATCGATCACCCGTTCACACGAGTTCTATGTGATCCCACATTTGTATCCACTCCCTACACACCAGGGACAATTTGCGGAGGCCGATTGAACCACAAATACGCACGGGTTTGGGATGTGGGTGGAAACCGGTGGAAACTTCACAGACACCGCCAGAGATCATGATCAAACTCAGTTCTCTCGCACTGGGAGCAACATCTCTACCAGATCGCCACTGAGCAACCCCTATCACCACTGTGCTGCCACATAAATAACCAATTGGGAATTACTGGAAATTGCCAAACTAGTTATCAAAAATTAGGAAGTGGTTAGATAATTAAAGCGTTAGAAATAATGAAAGTTATCTGAAGATGAGAATGAATCCTTTACCTTGTGCCATCTTTGATGGTCTCCATTTTCCAGATGGACACTTCCTGCTGTGACCGTTAAGATTTAATGCAAATCTACCTGACATTCCCAGATGTATGTCGCTCTCTCCAGAGTTCCTTCTGCTTTTTAAATCACTTGCACAATTGCATGCTTGGGTGCATGGGGATTCACTGCAAACCTGGGAAATGCCGTAAAATTGCTCAGCAGATTTTGACGAGCGCAGTTGCTCCTTCACCTTTTCTGTCGCTTGCATTAGGGCCTTAATATTGGAATGCTCCAATTCATTGTGTAACCTGGACACACTGGGCTGGAAGGCATCACTGTGACTTGCAGAACGAGTGGACAGTGAATCATTGCTTGCTTCTGCTGAGGCAACCTGCAGAGTGAATATGATTCACATTTGAACATAAGAAATAGGAGCAAGCTAACTAGCTTGTCAAGCATGCCATGCCGTTCAATAGATGTGTGACTGATCCAGTCTTAGCTCCAACAGAATGTTTCCCCAAGCCCCTTGGGCCTTCAATCAATGAAATAAGATTAACTAAAATAATATTAATTAAGAAATAATATTAAGAAGTAATATTAAGTAAGAATATAATCCAGCAACAAGACCTTAGTTCCTAACCTGATGACATTACACATATATGATGCACCTTAAAGATAATTTGTTGCAGCAATTAACCATGCCTTGCCTGCTTCATTCAGAAAGAGGTGGCAACAGTCTTCTTATCCTTGTAAGCACATATGCCTAATTTCAGTCATCATCTTTATTACTTTAGCTGTGTTAACTTGATCAGCTTCTGGTGAGGATTTTAATTATCAAGTGGATGTAACAGCCCATGTTTATCTTTGATATCTTGAAGAATTCTTCGGGATGTCCTCACTTTAAGGATCACGCTGCAAAAGCTTTTGCTGCATAAATTTCAATGGCATCCTGAGGTGCCGTGCAGTAAGAGGTCGTCTCTAGGTGCCACGGCCATTCCTGCGAGCAGACTTCCCTCACCCGCCTGGAGAGGGAAGTCGCCGAGCCCGGCTCCTGCTCGCCACGCGGACCGGAGAGGAGGGAGTCAGAACAGAGGGCCGGTAAGCAGACCGGCTGAGGGAGGCAGTGCAGTGCACCTTGACGGTGGGGTGGGTCGCTGAAGGCCTGGCAGCAGCTTGAGCGCATGGACCAGACGCGGCCTGCAGCTGCATGGTGCTTTGGAGCACGTAACACCAACTGGGACTTGAAAATGGTACCTAATCGGGCGACTCTGTATACTCAGTGTACTATGTTGTACACTTGTACTGTATCTGGGATGCTTATCTAAGATGTGTCTATGTGCGTATGTATAGTGATACCTGTTGTGAACTGTATACAAAACTGAATTTCATTGTACCTTGGTACATACATTCATAAGTGATAGGAGCAGAATAAGGCTCATTCAGCCCATCATGTCTACGCCGCCATTCAATCATGGCTGATCTAACTCTCGCCCTCAACCCTAATCTCCTCCCTTCTCCCCATAACCCCTGACAATCTTACTAATTAAGATCTATCTCTGCCTTAATATTATCCATTGACTTGCACTCCACAGCAATGAATTCACTACATGTGACAATAATGTACCATTGAACAATATTTGTCTCTGCATTCTTTATACCTCCAATCAAAGCAACCCACAAGCCACTTCCTCTGCTCATGATATACTCGCTCTTTCCTCATGCTTGTCTATCTTCCCCCAATCCTCTCAACTTAATCCCAACCACAACAGCTCAAACACTGCCAACTTCATTCCTCCCATCTTCCCTCTCTCCATCTCATACATACCACTTCCAAACCTCTATCAAATCTTGCAAAATTACAACCATCACCATCACAAAAAGTGTTGCCCATTTTTAAACCTACGTTTTCTACAAAGCTTTTAAGTCATTACAGTCTCATATATAGACTCTTACATTCCCAGTACATCCCACTCAAGACATTCATCCCTTCCCATGGCAGCAAGGCTGGTCAGGCTTGTAAAGAACATGCAGGATGATTGTCACTCAGCTTGACTGTGTCTACTACTAGTTAAGTTTAGTTTAGAGATACAGAGCGGAAACAGGCCCTTCGGCCCACCGGGTCTCTGGCGCTGTAAGGCAGCAACTCTACCGCTGCGCCACCATGCCGCCCTCTTTGCCACGTTTTTGTGGCACGACGGATGGTATCACAACAGATGACTATGATAGCAAACACATATCAATGCTGTTATAGAAACAGACTTTTGGCTTTTTTGATCACATTCATGGGTTGGTTCTTCATACTTCCATGTCTATTAACTAAACAGAGTTATGTCCTACTATGAGATAAACCATTCCATCTGCTCTATAATATCTAGTCCTCGGCTATTTCTTGCAATGCAACGAGGAGAATTTACTGTTCCTACATTATCTCCCAAATTAGCATCTTTACCTTAAGAAAAAGCACACAAAGCGCTGGAGTAACTCAGCAGGTCAGGCAGCATCTCTCAAGAACATGGATAGGTGTTGTTTTAAGTTGGGACCCTTCTTCAGACCCAAAACGTCACCTATCCATGTTCCCCAGAGATGTTGCCTGACCTGGTGAGGTACTGCATTGGCAGTTCCTTGTTTCAGCATCATTATCTAACCTTACCTTGATTAAGCCTCGCATTGCTGTTCTTCCTAACATTCCCTTTCTTATTTCTTCAGCTCACCCCTCCCATTTCTGCCTGCGATGTCCCCCAATAAGGTATTTCCACTGTCTCTCTTATCTTCATGCATGAAGCAATGCAAATATTGTGTGTGATGATGATGATGGAGAGTGTGGCTAAACTGTAATTCGGAGATACAAAAATAAAATGTCTGTTGTTGAGATGTCTAAATCGCAGACAAGGACTTTCTGCTTTCACATCATTCACACACCAACAACTATATCATTGTCTTTCACACATTATTTCATTCCATCCATATGTTAGAATTGCAACTGTGACAACAAACACCATTGTTACTTGTATAACTCTGCACTTTATTTAAACAAGATTTACAGAGGCTAAGACTAATCCCCTGGCAGCCTAGAGTGTCATTGTGGAGACTATTGGGGTCCTGGGACATGGGTTCAGATGCCTCACTGGTCAGCAGGGACCTGCCGTACTCTGGTAAAGCAGTGAAGGGTTTTATGTTGACTCACTGCTTGCTCCACAATCTAGTGATGATGATACGCTGGATTCTTCCATTACAGGAGCTAGGCAAAGAGGGGCAGTGTGAAGAAGAAGTAGAGGGAGAAGAGGAACAGTACAGAGATTTCTAGATAGATGGCCTGCACATGGAACAGGGGTTTGTTGCCGTAAAATCAAGGTGCATTTTTTGACAGATGTAATCTACCATCTGATCCCATGGCTGCAACAGGAGGTCACTTCTGCTGTTTAGGATGCATCAGATAATCCATCATTGATTCTCCATCTTTTAACAAGTTCCCCATGGAGATCACAGTAAACAAAATAACCAGCTGCATTGCTGTGGAAGAAAATCTCTATACAACACAACAAGCATCCATTTTACTTCGGTCCGCAATAACCAACCTGAACTCCCGGTGGCTCAGCACTTCAACTCCCCCTCCCATTCCGTATCTGACCTCTCTGTCCTGGGTCTCCTCCATGGCCACAGCGAGCAACACCGTAAATTGGAGGAAATGCACCTCATATTCCGCTTGGGCAGTCTACATCCTGGTGGCCTGAACGTTGAATTCTCCCAATTCTGCTAGCCCTGGCTGTCCCCTCCCCTTCATCAGCCCTCTGGTTGTCTCCTCCCCTCCCCCAGCCCTCGGGCTCCTCCTCCTCCTTTTCCTTTTTTCCTTTCTTCTCCCCACCCCCTATCAGTCTGAAGAAGGGTTTCGGCCCGAAACGTTACCTATTTCCTTCGCTCCATAGATGCTGCTGCACCCGCTGAGTTTCTCCAGCATTTTTGTGTACCTTCCATTTTACTTCGTTGTATTCTTCTTCCAAACTTGAATACTGTAGCACATAAAAATTGTTTCCTTGGGGTCCAATTTACTAGTTTTGTTATGCGAATAGCTGACCAGCAAAGCCACCCATATATTTATGAAAATTAAAAATCAGACAAATTAACAAAAAAAAATTAAAGTTCCACCTATGCCGTAAAAATTTAAGAAATCTCAGCCTCCAAAGTGGTTCAGTATTAACCTCCAATTGTTCTCTGCTTGCCCAGAGAGGGCAGGCCCTGTTCAAGCCATGCTAGTGTAGGTGAGCACCAATGATTAATGACAAGGTGCGGTCAAGTTGCAGTCTTGCAATTTTGTTACGTCCTAAAACAGGGGGAGGTGGAGGAAATAAAATGTGAATCACTCCTTCTTTTCAAACCGCTTTTGTATTTTTCTTTGTTTATGAAAGGTTTTGACATTGCAGCAAAAGTCATTTGCAAACTACTGACCTGGCAATTGTTGCACTGTGCTTGGAGGGGCTGCTGCCCTTGTGCTTCACACCTTTCTGGGTGGCCCGTTCTGGGACTGGGTGGGACGTCACTGTGTGGTGTACATAGGTGTGACATTCCTCTATCTCCTCTACAAGTGCAACCGGAACAAAGCCCGGCCTCCCGTTCACTTCAGCGGGATACATCCCATGGCTGTCTGCCTTCCCAGTGACATGCACTATATCTCCAGCAGATAAAGTCAGCTAAAGGAGAAAGATGTTAACATTTTATGGCCGGTCTCATAATAAAAGCCATTATGATATTCACTGAAATGCATTCAATCCATATTTGCCCGGAGGTTAAATTTTATTAAGATCTGTAAGCTGCAGCTGAGAGAAACTGATGTTTCCCTTTTGTGGAAAATTTGTCTCATAAAAATGGCTGAAACTTGTTTTGAGAGTCAGAAGAAAAATATCTGCATCGTTCTGAGCAACCCATATGGTTTAAGGCTGAATTGGGTGCTGGGAAATGAGGTGTTAATGCAGGATTTGAACAGTGAAGACTGAATTTTAAGAAGTTATTCTTTCAGGATCAAACATTTTTGTGTGAAAGAATCTAATCTAGAAACCCAATCACTAAATCTGAGCTCATTCTTTGGAGCAAAGGGACGGGGTGACATTTCGGGTCAGAACCCTTCTTCATACCCGAAACATCACCCCTCCTTTTTCTCCGGAGATGCTGCATGGCCTGCTGAGTTACTCCAGCATTTTGTGTCTATTTTCAGTATAAGCCAGCATCTACAGTTCCTTCCTACACATTTTGTTAGCTCATCCTTTGTTTGCAGATCGCGTATATTCCAAAATCTGTCCTAGGTTAGGTAAGGGGGAGGTGCAGCGAGACCTGGGCTTACAGGTACAGCAGGCAGTGAGAAAGCTAATGGAATGTTGGCCTTCATAACAAGAGGATTTCAGTATAGGAGTAGAGGTTCTGCAGTTGTATAGGGCTCTGGTGAGACCACATCTGGAGGTATTGTGTACAGTTTTGGTCTCCTAATTTGAGGAAGGACATCCTTGTGATTGAAGCAGTGCAGCGTAGGTTCACGAGATTGATCCCTGGGATGGCGAGACTATCATATGAGGAAAGATTGAAAAGACTAGGCTTGTATTCACTGGAGTTTAGAAGGATGAGGGGGCTCTTATAGAAACATACAAAATTATAAAAGGACTGGACAAGCTAGTTGCAGGAAAATGTTCCCAATGTTGGGCGAGTCCAGAACCAGGGGCCACAGTCTTAGAATAAAGGGAAGGTCATTTAAGACTGAAGTGAGAACAAACTTTTTCACCCAGAGAGTTGTGAATTTATGGAATTCCCTTCCACAGAGAGCAGTGGAGGCTAAGTCACTGGATGGATTTAAGAGAGAGTTACAGTAGATAGAGCTCTAGGGGCTAGTGGAGTCAAGGGATATGGGGAGAAGGCAGGCACGGGTTATTGATAGGGGACGATCAGCCATGATAACAATGAATGGCGGTGCTGGCTCGAAGGGCCGAATGGCCTCCTCTGCACCTATTTTCTATGTTTCTATGTTTCTAAGGCTCTTTGTTTGTACGAGTTGCAAGTGTATGGAGTGCATGGTAGTGTTATGATGACATACACAATACTGATATTCACGTCCTAGTCTCAGCAGGCTTTACGTAATGAGGGCCAGTCTACTAAGTCTGTGGTGAGCAGCTGGGGCAAGGATCTTGTGTGAGGTAGGACTTGTTTCATAATTTGTCTTCATCTTTGCTCCACCCTAGCTCGCATTCCCACCTGCTGATATTATATGCACCTCCAGATTATGCCTCCGACATCCTTTTCACTGGATCCTGGCCCAATTGCACTTCTGGTCTTCCCTTAGCACCTTATGTCCCTAACCTCTGAGGTCTTCAGCTTCAATTTCCTGACTCTCAATCCATAACCCCTGGAGCTCCTATTCCTCAATGTCCCTGGTGTTTGATGTTTCGGTAATTACACACACCCACAATGACGCAATCTTCTGTTCTCTATCCTTCAATGTTCCAAATTTTAATTCACCCATCATTAATGCCCTGACCTTCAATGCCTCCACCACCTATGCCCCCACTATCAATGCCTGGGTTCTAATGCTCAATTGCCTATGTCTAACATCAGCTTCATACCTCACAGAAAAAAACCCACCTAGAACATGTGTTGTTCAAGACGGGTGCACAGCACAAAGATAGTCAAGCAGTGAAAAGAAAACAAATACTGAACACCCAAGGATAAGATGCTAATCAATTAAATCCAAAATTATTCTCAATAATAACAGTGAAAATTAACTTTTCTGCTGGCTCCTTAACCCCTCCAGTCATCTTATTAGAGACTGTGTGAACTGTTTTAGCAGATTTAAATTATAGATAACTAACGTACAAAATACAACCTTATTTATTTACTTCCCCATCTTTCCCCTATGCCCCAGCTGGTTTTACACCCATCTCTCTCCTTTATCTCACTCCATTCCCTTCCACCAATATTCACACCCCTTCTACCCTTTACTCACACCTTTTGTCTTTTCATCTTTGGCCTTTTTCCAAATATCTGCCTTTCAACCTCTCCCCCTCTCAGCTGTATCCACCTATCACTCGCCACTCACTCTTGTCCCACCTCTCTTCCAGCTTTCTCCCCCACCCCACCACATTCAGTCTCAAGAAAGATCCCAGCCCAAAAAGTAACCTCTCCATGTTCCCAGTAGATGCTGCCTAACCCGCTGAGTTAATCCAGCACTTTGTACCATTTTTGTAAACCTGCATCTGCAGTTCCTCGTATCTCAGCTTTTGAACGCTGCAGCCAAAGCACGTACACTTACATCAATACAATCTCACAAAAAAATAATTAACAAGGCTCGTTACATTTCACTTATATTCATTTATAACTATCAAAGAAGAGGCTTCCATTCAATTCTATCTGGGATAGTTCAGAAAGCAAATCCCGGTGAAAGAAGACAGCTTCTAATGCATTCACTTTAATGTGCAGAATTAGTCTGACAGCTTAGAAGATAGAGACGTGAGATACGAAAGTTACCACAAAGGTCGGACTTCGATGAATGATAGTCAAATTTGCAGCTTGATTAATCTTTGTAGGGAGAACTTGCTCACATAGCCACTTTTATGATGATCTTGGGAACACTGAAAACTGATATTGCATGAAGAACAATTTTTGCAAAACATATAACTTTATAGTATTTGGCATTTAAAAATACTTATAAATCCATGCTTTGGCAAATAATATAAAATCACAAACAAAATAGTAGGAAGTGAGCCAGACCAGAGCTAATTTTAACACCTAATTTGGCAACTGGTAACAAATCGTAATCCTTGTACCTGAACATCTAAACATCAAGTCCCAATAGGTGGTCAATAGAAAGAGGGGTGGGGGGGGGGGGGTGGGGAAGAGAAAATAAAAATCTTTTTAACCTGAGTTACAACAATCTTGCTCAGCCCATATCAAATTACCAGCATGCTTGGCCAAGACAGTTTTCAACTCATACACTAGATTGACTTCACAGCTTAACCCCTGGCCTTCCATCTATCCACCTACTGTAATTTCTACTGTAACTGTAATTTTTAATATGTGCAATAACCCATACTGTATATAGGAACCTATTTATTCACTCTATTCACCCATTGCCTTTTTATAGATATGTATATAGCGCCGCAGAACTGAGCACCTTATCCCCCCCCCCCCCCCCCTTTTG
>CM075977.1:246903275-246959356 GCA_038087875.1 Malacoraja senta | reverse complement strand
TGGAGTTGAGGAAATGGTAAGAGAGAAAGAGAGTGAAATATTTCAAACTGGGACTTACTCACCACTGGCAGCACAGTTTGGGGCATGTTAGGATTAGGGCAATAGTCAGCAACGGCCACACATGACCGGTGGATCAAAGATGCTTTGGATTCAGCAAACCCTTGGTTTCCACCAGTGGGATACCTTGGACAACAAGGACTCACACCTATAAAAACATATAAATAACAAATCTTAGTACAAATACATCTTATTTTATTATGTTTTCTCCTGCATATATTCCCTAAATCTTGCTTCGGGTATGAATGAACCCATTTATTTTATGCATTTAAAATTAATAATGAATTCCTGTCTTCTGCACTTTCAAAGTAAGAAATTTGCTGTACTAAGCATGAAAAATACTAAAGTTACCAATATCCAATGGCTCCCTGAGCATTTTAATCAAAGACAAGACTAGTATTTATGAAACAAATGCTAGAAATCATTCAAGCACATCAAATCTCTCATATATATCAATACTTTCAAATTGTTGTTTATTTTGCTCTTACATTTTAACCTTCAAAGTGTCAGAACATAGAAGATAGAAAAGTACAGCACATGAAGAGGTCCTCTGCGCATTATGTCTGGGAGGAACATGATGCCAACACCTTCTCTTGTGTACCTGTGCTTAATCCATATTCTTCTATTCCTTACAAATCCATATGACTATCCAAAAGTCACTTAAATGCCACTATCATATCTGCCTCAACCACCAACCCCAGCAGCACATTCCAGGCACTCATCAACTCTCTGCGTAAAAAAGTTGCCCGTGTAAAAAAAGTTCTGAACGTCTACCATATCTATGCCTCATAATTTTATAAACTTCTCTCAGGTCTCCCGTTGCAGAGTCTGTCCAAGTCTGTCCAACTGCTCCCTGTGACTAATACCCATTAATCTGGGCACATTCTGATAAAACTCCTCTACACTCTTTCCAAAGCCCCCACATCCTTCCTGCAGCGGGGTGACCAGAACTGCACACGGTGCTCCAAATGCAGCCTAACCAAAGGGTTTGGAAATGAAAAAAGCTGACCGTGGATCTGTTAAATGTCTTTCAAATAATATATGGACTTTAAAATGCGATGTATGAAATTCCAGTGTGAGAGAATGTAGAACAAATGGCCATAAATACAAGGGATAATGTTTAACATTTTATTTTAACAGAACAAGTAGCTCCTGCTGCAAGCAGCATGATCTTAATTAATTCTGGACAAATTATGGTGCTTTTGTGCTGTATATAATTAATATCACACTAGGAAATGGATGTGTCCCTGTTTAGGGAGCAAATCATAGCACCATTAAGTAGTCCTGTATTTCCCGTGGTGGCAAGACACTTTGAGTCACCAATGTTTATGAAACAATTTTGCAAATATATTTTGATCAGATTTGTAAATGGGTAAAATCTACTAATGAAGAAAGAGATGTTTGTGTCAAGTTTAAAGCTTAGTTCTGAAATAATGAAGATACAAACTATACTCTAGCTCAGACTGCTCAAAGATTATTCTGCTTTAAGGGCCTGTCCCACTTGGGCGTTATTTGCGCGTCATTTACACATCATTTACGGGTCACGACGCGCGCGTAACGTGCGCCTGGCATGTGGGTGAGACGTGGTGATGGAGGCAGTGACGCGCGGTAGCGCGGGTCGCCCCAGGATTTGGGGATTCTCAAAATCCTCGCTCGCCACCTGCGTGACGCGCAAATGACGCCCAAGTGGGACTGGCCCTTTAAGCTTCACTTAAACAAATGTGCTCATCATATTTCAAGGGATGGTTTAAAAAGAATTATTCCATGAATAGTATAGTTGTACAGTATGTCGGCATTTCAACTCACTGATCATAGAATGATAGAGCCTACCAGATCTGATATTCTTTCGTGAAAATTTTAATCGGGATGCTGCCATCTACAGTCCTTCACTGGTAGGGAGAATATCGGTGTCATTACAAAGTGCCCTCACATCGAAGTATGGGGACTTGAGGGAACAGATGCCCTCCTGGCTTGGTATTCATAAGATTATAAGACTTAGGAGCAGAATTAGGCCATTCGGCTCATCAAGTCAGCTCCCCCATTCAATTATGGTTGATCTATTTTTCCCTCCTTTTATTTTTCCCTCCTGCTTTCTCTCCACAACCTCTGATGATGTTATACTTTAGACTTTACAGATACAGCATGGAAACATGCCCTTCGGCACACCGAGCCTGCACCAACCAACAATCACCCCGAACATTAAATAATACACAGGGACATTATTTTTACAACTTACCGAAGCCAATTAACCTACAAACCTGCACATCTTTGGAGTGTGGGAGGAAACCGGAGCACCCGGTTACAGGGAGAATGCACAAACTCCATACAGACAACACCTGTTGTCAGGATTGAACCCGGGTCTCTGGCGTTGTAAGGCAGCAACTCTACTGTGTCACCCATGTGATGTGGCATAGTGGCAGTAATTGCAGTGAGGGTGGGGGGAGTGAGATAGAGCAAAATCAGCCACTCACTGTCATTCTCAAAGATGATTTAAGACCCCAATGATTTCTTCTGAATTATAACTTGATTAAGCTTTTACCTACAGAAAGAGGATCTTTCTTTATTGCAATTAAAATCCCATTACTGACCTTGATATGCATGGATTCCAGTTGCATTTATATTATTGTTCATGTTCCCCTAAAAGAAAGGACCATAATTAAGTTAGGGAGGTTAGATGTCAAACTGAATTTTTCCTCAAAATTTGGGAGATTTTATACAGAATTTGGCCCTTTTCCTAATATATCCTGGGTTGATAGGATGTAACTATTTGGAAAGAAAAAAAAGAATCTGCATTTACATGGCATCTTATGCATTGTTTTTCCATTACAAAGCACTTTACAGATATGAAACTTTTGAAATGTCAACTATTCTGCCAGATAAAAGATTTATCAGAATGCAAATCTTTCCTCTGGAAACTTGAAATTGAGCAGGAAACTATTTATAGTTTCTAAAGCTGTACAGAGGCCATAGACTGCAATGTGATGCCTGGATTATGCTACAGTGAGAGGTTGGACAAACTTGGCTTGTTTTCACTGGAATGCCAGAAGTTGATGGAAAACAAGGCAGTAACTAAACAGACACAATCAGGAAAAGTTACTTCACAGAGTGGGGAGAATGTGGAACTCACTGTCATATGCAATGATTGATGCAGATAGAAATAAGGGATTTACAGGGATCTGCTGACACTGGAATCCTGAGCAAAAACACAGACTGATGGAGGAACTCAGTGGGTCAGAAACCATTTTTCAAGAAATAAACAATGACGTTTCAGGTCAGTACCCTACTTCAGGCTGATGGAGTAGGGGGGGAGAAATATAGAGAAAAAAGGTGGGGATGGGAAAGTCTGGCAAGTGATAAGTGGATGTAGGAGAGGTGTCGCGTCTGGGTCAGAACATGGTCAAACAGCAGGAATCACAGAAAGAGCAGTGCAAGGGGTTGTCAGATTCCTGTCAGTTAGAGGGGATGAAATCCTTCAATGAAGGCATACCTGGAGGACATTTTGCAATGGAGCAGTAAAATAATTGGGAGGCATGGCACTTACATTGGAAGATGGAAATAGATGGACGCAATAGCATAGTGGGGTGGTGTTCAGTATGTGAGGAGGCTCTGCAAGATAAAATTATTCAAGGATCTGCGTTTGTGCTCCAGATACGTTAAGGAAGAGCAGGACAATCAAGAGCTAGAGGGAACCAGGACTGAGGCTCAGCGTGGATGATGGTGGAGGATGTGATGAGAGGAAGGATGAATGAGACAGGACTTATGGGCCTGTCCCACTTTGGTGACTTTTTAGGTGACTGCAGGAGACTATGCAGGAAATCGCCTTCATGGTCGGGTAGTCGCCTTCATGGTCGTGAGGAGTTCCCGCATTCTGGGAACTAATCGCGGCCTCATTATGGTCGCCGCAAATTTTTCAACATGTTGAAAAATTAGCGGCGACCAAAATGAAGCCGCCATGGAGAGTAGCGAGAATTCTCGAGCCGTAGGTGGGTCGCCAGGAGGTCCTAGTGGGTTGCCAGGAGATCGAAGGTTCACGTAGGTTCTTGTAGGTTGTAGCTGGTGCTGAATGGTGAATTTCAATGGCTCATTGGGAAAAAAAACTTAAGCAGTAGTTTTCAAAACCAAGGATAACCGACCGGTAATGTTAAATGTCCGCCGAGCTTCACAGCCGTGTATCTCTGGCTTCTTAAAAGTTGTCTCCACTCCTTCTGCCCCTTCTACCCCCTCATTAAAGGACTTACTGTACACTTAGCTTTAGCCGTCTTAATTACAGCACCAACCTTCCTGTTCATCGCGGTGTGTGTCTATCACCTTGGCTCTGCACAGTGTGAATTTCACTCAGACAGCGTTCCCCCCGCTTGCCCTGTCCCCACCTGCATAACGGGGGGGGGGTGTGGGGGGTGTGGGTGGGTGTGTGTGTGTGTGTGTGTGTGTGCGTGCGTGCGTGCGTGCGTGTTCCACTCTGACAGTCGCCTGTGTTAAGGGTGCAAGGGAAAGCAGAATAATTACTGGAGTCTGTGAGAGTTTTGATGGAGGATTGAAGAGAGACGGAAAGCCGGGTGAGAAAGGACCTTCTTGACATGTACAGTTCTTTGAATTCTTCAGAGATGTTCTGTGTGAACCAGGTGAAGTGATGTAAAACAAGTTTCAAGTCATGTACACACTTTACCACACAATAAGGTGAATGAACAAAAATATGGCCAGATTTAAGACCGTTTCTTTTTTGTATTAATCAAAAAAAAACAATGATCATACTAAAGGTGGGCCATTTAGACATGGCAGATCAGTGATGACATTTACATTGCAATTTGGATCATAAGACTGCTGCTCAATCAATCCCCCTTTCCACCCACGTAGTCATTGAGACCTTGTATCTGCAAAAGGGCCTTCCAAATCCAATTGTGAAAAGCATAATCTAGGATTAAACAGTTGTTGTGGGTTCTAGTCTGAATCTAAAAAGATCTCAAAGGCCCTTGATGTTCACTAAACAACAGCCTGTAACAGACCGAGGCCCATTAACAGGAAATAACTCATGAACAGCAAACAGCAAAGCCAATATTATAGGACAGCTTTATACCCCCAAAATAAACAGGTTTCAACTTTAGAGCTGAACAGAGTTCTAGAGCTCAACTACGAAGCTAAAACATGTTTTTAAAAAAGGACTGGTGTTGTCCAATTGTTGCATTGCTAGCTCAGAAGGCTCTTTTTTATATCACTTACTCCTGCTGCGCAATCACAATAACTTGAATTTATAATGTGTCTCAAATGACAGGAATAGTTCAGAGAAGAGATGAATAAATGCATGTTCAGTCTGAAGAAGGGTCTCGACCCGAAACGTCACCCATTCCTTCTCTCCAGAGATGGTGCCTGTCCTCTGAGTTACTCCAGCATTTTGTGTCTAAATGCATATTGAAGCCAGGTTGAATGTTGTGTAGAAACAGCCTCCTACCTGTTGGCAGTTTGCTGACAGAAACATGTGGGTGTACTCCAGGATCGCAGTGTCATTCAACATATCTTCAGCCTCTTCAATCAAACCTGCGTTAGGAAAGCCCTGCTGGTACAGTTCCCTCACTAAATGTATAATCAGGCTGTTCCTGCAAAGGCATTTCTGAATGAGGCAGGACAGTTTTGCCTGTAAGCGGAGCACAACAAATGAAAAGTTACATGCATATTTTGAGGGGTTTCCCACCCTACTGCAACATTTTAAATAAAGAATTAATGCAAGGAACTGCAGATGCTGGTTTACAAAAAAAACCCACAAAGAGCTGCAGTAAATCGGCGGGTTAGGCAGCATCTCTGGAAGACATAGATAGGCAAAACTTTAGGTTGGGACCCTTCTTCATACTGATTAGACAGTCCCAAAACATCACCTCATTTTTTTGAGAGATGCCACCTGACCCGTTGAGTCACTCCAACACTTTGTGGGGGGTTTTAAAAATGAAGAGAACAGGTTTCACACAACGTAAAATTGTGGGAAAGAAAGTCAAGACAAAATGTACAGAGGAAGAGCAGAGATAAATTAAATAATATCTTTCCCTTAGCAAATTAGTTAATGTGATATAAATAAATCTTCAGATGTACAAACTGTTTATTGAACTCATGAGATACCTTGAGTGGAGCTATCAGCAATTTGGCTTTTGCATTTTCACTTTGCAGTCTCTTAAACTGAAAAAGAAACATTTGTTTTAAATTGAATTGCTGAATATTGTCTTAATTTATAACATATCTGTAATGTTCCCAATGTGTTGGATAACAACCCAAAACACTTGCATACAGAGGAGAGAAACTGGTCCCTGACCTCAAGCTAATGATACAGCAGGGTTGCTACACGTGAAGAAAGGGACAAAGGCACAGAGAACCAGCTGAACTTGAAAAGTCTAGAGAAGTCACTTGTGAAATGGACTAGTTGATTATGGCTGCAGTCTGCAATGTTACCTTTAATATTTGAGGGAAGTGCAAAGATAGAAAAGTTTATTATCAGAAAGATTTATATTGTTTTCTCACCAAAACAAAATGGGGGCAGAACTTCATAAATCTTTCTCCTATAATTGAAAGTATCCTCTTGATGCAGGCAGTTACAATTTTTTCCACTGATAACAAACAGAGGAAACTTTCCATTTAAATAATGCTGCTGGTTGTTGGCCATGTGAATGCCAAAATGATGTGGGGCTTGTGACCTCTCAATGCTTTGGTGAAGCTGTACTTTATCAATTACTTCAATTCATATTCTGATCTTTATCCCCCTCCCAGTTCCCATGCCTCCTTGGTACCTGATTAGCTTGAACTCCCATTTGTGAGCCCAGTCACTGGATCTGGTGTCTTGTTTGATGATTGCTTCTTGAAATTCTATCATTTTCTTTTCAAACCAACTATGATTAATAATTCTCTTCAAAATGGCATATTGCAAGCATATGCCACCATACATGGTAGAAATTAAAAACATCTCAAACCTTCTAAAAATATACTGTAGTAAAGTGAATGTTTTGAAGTGTTCACATCATTTAGAATGGGGAATCCAGCAAACAGTATGCATGCAGTAGGGTTGGCGATAAGGTGGATTGCTCCATAAGGAAAGTTTGGAGAGGAAACACTAGGAACTGCAGATGCTGGATTATTGAGCAAAGCTAACTTCAAGAATTGTGGTGAAGTACATGACCCAATCAGCTCTAAATGGCTTAGGAACAGCATATTTTACAGAGTCCCTCCTTCCCTATGCCCCTACTCGAGTGCTCAGTTTTCTGATGCCGGCCTGTCAGCCACTCAATGCCGCAGCAATAAGAAAATTGGTGAAGCAGCCTTTTTCAATTATGCTCCCAAGCTGCGGAATGCCCTACCCAGGGCTATGAGAGATGCCCACTCAGTTGACATTTTTAAACGGCAGCTAAAAACATACCTTTTTAATCAAGCTTTTAACTGACTTTACTTCCTTTGACCTTTTACACTCTCATTTTTATATTTTACTAGACCAAGTGGGACCCGTTGGGTTCCTGTCACACGGGAGGCCTGGTCCCCCAACGCAACCCATTCCCCAACGCAATATTCCACCACTCACCCATAGCCCCCACGGGAGGCCTGGTTCCCAACGCAACCCATTCCCCTTTCTCCAATACAACCCGTTCCCCCAACGCAATATTCCAGCACTCACCCATAGCCGACAAATGCGCAGGGGTTGCTTATTTTGCCTTATTCAGCCTCCCTCATTTTTAAACTTTTAAAAAAATGCATTTGCACTTGCTGGCTAGCAGAACTCAGTGTTCTGTGACTATTAAAAAAAAATGCTTTTGCATTTGCTAGGTCTAGCAGGACTCAGTGTACTTGGATAGCAACAATGTTGCGAGCAGGGTTAAGCACAGGTAATAGATGAAAGACTTGTTTTTTTCTAAGTTTTTAGAGATTTTTGAACATTTTCATAAATAACTTGAGAAATAAAGCATGAACTTTTCAGATAAGATGCTTTTGGACTCTACCGGATAAAACTCTACAGGAATATATAAAAATGTTACCGTCAGGGCGTCGTTTTTTCGAGCAGATGTGATTATACACACACACATCCAAGATCAGAGGTTTAATAGTTATAAGATTTTAATATAAATCTGTGCTTTTATGCTATTAACTGCCTATGTCCTTACTGTTTTAAATTGTATTTTTGTTTAAACCTGTGTATTTTTCTGGAAAGCACTTTGGATTGCATTGGATTGTATGAAAAGTGCCATATAAATACATTTATTATTATTATTTTACCATAAATCTTTACAGATTTGTTTAAAATTAAAAGATACATGATATATTTAAGCCCGTAAACTTAAAGTTCACATTACTGGCTCAAAATTGAAGTTTGAATGTAAGTGGAAAACTGGAGTTACCTTCATGTCAAACTGGTTTTGAAGGAGTCCCAGTTTAAAGTGTAATTCCTGCAGCTTCCTTTCCAAAACTGTCTGATCTTTAAGCTTGGAATTCAATGTGAGAATCTGCTGCTGAAGAGTTACGATGTTCTCGAAGCTGAAGTCTGCTATTTGGCCAATGGATTTCACTGGAACACTCTGACAAAGGACAGACAATTAAAAAATAAGCATGGTATCTTTTTTTACTGGTGATAAGCATTATTCATAATAGAAACATAGAAACATAGAAAATAGGTGCAGGAGTAGGCCATTCGGCCCATCGAGCCTGCACCGCCATTCAATATGATCATGGCTGATCATCCAACTCAGTATCCTGTACCTGCCTTCTCTCCATACCCCCTGATCCCTTTAGCCACAAGGGCCACATCTAACTCCCTCTTAAATATAGCCAATGAACTGGCCTCAACTACCTTCTGTGGCAGAGAGTTCCAGAGATTCACCACTCTCTGTGTGAAAAATGTTTTTCTCATCTCAGTCCTAAAGGATTTCCCCTTAATCCTTAAACTGTGCCCCCTTGTCCTGGACTTCCCCAACATCGGGAACAATCTTCCTGCATCTAGCCTGTCCAACCCCTTAAGAATTTTGTAAGTTTCTATAAGATCCCCCCTCAATCTTCTAAATTCTAGCGAGTACAAGCCGAGTCTATCCAGTCTTTCTTCATATGAAAGTCCTGACATCCCAGGAATCAATCTGGTGAACCTTCTCTGTACTCCCTCTATGGCAAGAATGTCTTTCCTCAGATTTTGAGACCAAAACTGTACGCAATACTCCAGGTGTGGTCTCACCAAGACCCTGTACAACTGCAGTAGAACCTCCCTGCTCCTATACTCAAATCCTTTTGCTATGAATGCTAACATACCATTCGCTTTCTTCACTGCCTGCTGCACCTGCATGCCTACTTTCAATGACTGGTGTACCATGACACCCAGGTCTTGTTGCATCTCCCCTTTTCCTAATCGGCCACCATTTAGATAATAGTCTACTTTCCTGTTTTTGCCACCAAAGTGGATAACCTCACATTTATCCACATTATACTGCATCTGCCACGCATTTGCCCACTCACCCAGCCTATCCAAGTCACCTTGCAGCCTCCTAGCATCCTCCTCACAGCTAACACTGCCCCCCAGCTTCGTGTCATCCGCAAACTTGGAGATGTTGCATTCAATTCCCTCGTCCAAATCATTAATATATATTGTAAATAGCTGGGGTCACTGCCTGCCATTCTGAAAAGGACCCGTTTACTCCTACTCTTTGCTTCCTGTTTGCCAGCCAGTTCTCTATCCACATCAATACTGAACCCCTAATACCGTGTGCTTTAAGTTTGTATACTAATCTCTTATGTGGTACCTTGTCGAAAGCCTTCTGAAAGTCCAGATACAACACATCCACTGGTTCTCCTCTATCCACTCTACTAGTTACATCCTCGAAAAATTCTATAAGATTCGTCAGACATGATTTACCTTTCGTAAATCCATGCTGACTTTGTCCAATGATTTCACCACTTTCCAAATGTGCTGCTATCCCATCTTTAATAACTGACTCTAGCAGTTTCCCCACACCGATGTTAGACTAACTGGTCTGTAAATCCCCATTTTCACTCTCCCTCCCTTTTTAAAAAGGGGGGTTACATTAGCTACCCTCCAATCCTCAGGAACTACTCCAGAATCTAAGGAGTTTTGAAAAATTATCACTAATGCATCCACTATTTCTGGGGCTACTTCCTTAAGTACTCTGGGATGCAGCCTATCTGGCCCTGGGGATTTATCGGCCTTTAATCCATTCAATTTACCTAACACCACTTCCCGACTAACCTGGATTTCACTCAGTTCCTCTATCTCATTTGACCCGCGGTCCCCTGCTATTTCCGGCAGATTATTTATGTCTTCCTTAGTGAAGACAGAACCAAAGTAGTTATTCAATTGGTCTGCCATGTCCTTGTTCCCCATGATCAATTCACGTGTTTCTGACTGCAAGGGACCTACATTTGTTTTAACTAATCTCTTTCTCTTCACATATCTATAAAACCTTTTGCAGTCAGTTTTTATGTTCCCTGCCAGTTTTCTTTCATAATCTATCTTCCCTTTCCTAATTAAGCCCTTTGTCCTCCTCTGCTGGACTCTGAATTTCTTCCAGTCCTCTGGTAGGCTGCTTTTTCTGGCTAATTTGTACGCATCATCTTTTGTTTTGATACTATCCCTGATTTCCCTTGTTATCCACGGATGCACTACCTTCCCTGATTTATTCTTTTGCCAAACTGGGATGAACAATTTTTGTAGTTCATCCATGCAGTCTTTAAATGCCTTCCATTGCATATCCACCGTCAACCCTTTAAGAATCAATTGCCAGTCAATCTTGGCCAATTCACGTATCATACCCTCAAAGTTACCTTTCTTTAAATTCAGAACCCTTGTTTCTGAATTAACAATGTCACTCTCCATCCTAATGAAGAACTCAACCATATTATGGTCACTCTTGCCCAAGGGGCCACGCACAACAAGACTGCTAACTAACCCTTCCTCATCCAATAATCATCCAATTTTCTCCACTGTTGGTTAATGCAGCTCCCAATAAACCACGAAACAATGTACAGAAAAGCATCCTTGTTGAAACAATGATGTAATTTGTCTTTGATAGTAATTTAATGGTTTTCAATTTCATGTTGAAGTAATTGTGAACCAGTACTGACTTGAATGACAAACTTAGCAGGCATTGCAGATTATGCTAAAGTTGTGAGTTCATTAAGATTGGTGAGCTGACATTATAAATTGTACACTCTCTCAACAATACCGGAAGTTTGATCCACAGAAATGCTTAAATGGAAAAGAGAATGAAGAATGACCCAGATAAACCAAATAGTTTTATCATTACTAGAGTTGAACAATTTATTCAAAATGGTTTCTTCATTTGAATACAACTTGATATGATATAATTCATATATTTTGTTTCTTAAGTCATCCATTTTTTTGTTTTGTGGTTTATTACAGGCATGAACTTTATTCTCTTATTCAACATTTTTATATTTTGTGGGCTGGTAGGTTTACTTCAGGAGGACAAATAGCGTGACTGCAAAAACATACAGTATGCAACCGATATAGATGAACATCATCATATTTTAAGATATCAGTCTGAAGAAGGGTCTCGACCTGAAACGTCACCCATTCCTTCTCTCCAGAGATGCTGCCTGTCCCGCTGAGTTGCTTCAGCATTTTGTGTCTACAGTCATATTTTAAGACACCTCAATATAAACACCAGCAACATAGTGCAGGAGTGTATCCAGACTGTGCTTGCGACCATTGAACATATCTTGTACCTCCCTCTGCTGGATGAATTGTCATAAATATAGTCGTGGTTTAAATACGTTCTCAATAATTCACAGATTATTGCTAATGATTACTTACATTCTATGGCCATTTACTTTACATGAACATGTGTTTGCTATTACTTAATTATCCATATTATATAATTGGATTTTAAGGTGTTAAAAAATTGTAAATTTCACATTATCCAACAAAGAACTCAAATAGCAACTAAAACAAAATTTTAATCAAAACATCAGTATATACTGATTACATTCTATGTTTCATGATTATTTAGCAGCATATGATACACTTCACATGTAACACAGCGGCTATAAAATGCAAGACACATGAAATATTGTGTGGCATCAGGTAATGATAAACTTGTTTCTAAAATTGACTGATTTGATAATTTATTATATGTGGATGGATGATATAAAGGATGTCGAGCTGAAGCTTTTCCGTTACAGTAGGTGGGAAGGGACATCTTTTGTTCTCTGTTTCTAATGAGTTATCTGAGTTTGTTAATGTTAAAAGCATCGTAAAGCAGAGATGTTG
This sequence comes from Malacoraja senta, assembly GCA_038087875.1. Lineage (NCBI taxonomy): Eukaryota > Metazoa > Chordata > Chondrichthyes > Rajiformes > Rajidae > Malacoraja > Malacoraja senta. The sequence goes on along the minus strand of CM075977.1, from coordinate 246,947,046 downwards.
CTATTGATTTCAGCTGACTGAAGCCAAAGAACTTGTGCACAAAGAAGAAAAGGTACAAGAATTGACTATTAACCACACTACTGTTGTGCAACACATTGGGTGCTGGCACTCTGCATTACTGGTGATGATCTGCGAGTTGGGAACTGCATTGCATTTTCAGTTAGAACATGGTACCTGACAGGGGGAAGCAACTACAGAAAGACACATTTTAATTTAATGAGGATGATCAGGTCACCCAATGCTAAGTGTTTAACCTGCATGTAAAGGGTCACCAAATCAGAATTGGTGATTAGTGGGAGCAAAATCAAACTGCTAAGCAGGTCAGTCACGGTGGTGCAGCGGTAGAGTTGCTGCCTTACAGCGAATGCAGCGCCGGAAACTTGGGTTCCACATTCTCCTAGTGGCAGCATGCTGTAAAGGTTGCAAACTCGTTTGCTCCCTTAACTTCTAACTTCCACTTACCACTCTTTCAATGTTACTTGTGATTATTTGATTTCAAGACACCGTCTAACTTTTCATAAAGTGTTGATAACACTTTTAAACGCCTTAATCGAAAAAGGGATGGAGAAGAAAAGGAGGCTCCCCAAGGAAGGAGCAGGGGAAAGCCACAACCACAGCTGCAGCTTCTGATTCCAGTATCATAGAAGCAATATCGAAAATGAACGATGAATTGAAAAATGAGCTGAAAAATGAAATGAAAACAAGATTTGGCAGTTTGGAAGAAATGGTGAAAGGAGTTTCGACCAAATCGAAGGAAGTCCAAGGAAAACTGTCTTTGTTACAAGATGAACTTCGTGAACAAAAGGATCAAATTGATACCTTGCAAACCCTGGGACGGGAGAGAGGTTTGAAGATTGAAAAACTGGAACGGAGAATGAATGAAAACACTCGAGCACTTCAGCAATACAAGTCTAAAAATATGGACCTAGAAAACAGAAGCCGTCGTTTGAATTTACGAATTGTTGGTTTGCCGGAAGACCAAGAAGGAGATAATGTTATAAAATATGCTTCTGAAATGATAAAGGAAACATTCAACATTGAGCACAATGAAAACCTTCCGTTTTTGGATAACGCACACAGGATTGGGAAGAAATTCGGTAATAAACCGAGACACTTGATCATTCGGTTTCATTTTTTGCAAATGAAGGAGAATATTCTCCAGGCAGCAAAAAAGTTGGGCGTGGTTGAATATGAAGGATGCAAGTTTCGGTTTGTCTCTGATTATAGTTACGAGCTTTTGGAAATAAGAAAGTCTTTTTATAATGTAATGTCTGATTTGTATAAGAAAAAGCTGCGCCCAGCTTAATTATTTCCAGCTAGATTGCATATTCGACTTTTCAACGGTAACTTTCGATTTTTTAATAGCCCTCAACCCTTTCTGGAGAGCTACGAGGAGGAAGGGGAGTAATTGATAGCTGATTAAGTTATAATTGGAGATTTACTGTTCCTATTTTGACAACATTTCGTTTGGTAATGATTAAGAATTTAACTGGGTGAGTTGTCTTTCTTTTATATATATTCTTTTAAGAATTTCTTTGTTAATTCGTGTTCCCCTGTCGTTAGACAAACTAAGAGAATGCAGTTCTTGTTTTTCATATCTTGACCATGGATAATAATAAGCAGCAGTCGCTCTTTAACTCCATGCCAGTCTGTATTTTTTTTCCTTCTCTCTCAAAGAGATAATAACGAATGTGTTATGACTAGGAGTGGTTAAATATTATTTTCTTTATGCCGAGCGCTGTTACTATTAGAGATGGGGTCGGGGAGGGGATTAGGTAGCTAATTAGGGGTTTAGGTAGCTAATTAGGGGTTCTACAGGGGTGGGAGGGGGGGAGGGGTCTTTTGTTCCCTATTTAGTGTTCTTTATTTGTGCAAACTCTGAACTACAAAAAATTCTGAAATGTCATCACTTCTGGCTCCGTCCTAGATTTTTCTTTTTCCAGTATCATAAACTTTTAGGCTTCAAGAAATTAACCCATTACATCCCACATGATTTTTACAAGCAATATGGATAAAGTTACTAATTTCCTTTCATGGAATGTGAATGGCTTGAACCATCCCATTAAGAGGATTTTTAAAAAAAAAGTTCTTCACAGACTAAATGCTCAGATTATCTTTGTTCAGGAAACGCATGTAAGGCAAGATGACAAGTTACGATTTTTCAAGTTTTGGAGAGGACAGCAGTTTCATTCAAATTCACAGGCTAAGGTGAAAGGAGTCTCTATTTTTATTGACTCCTCAATTCCGTTTGTTCACCATGAAACAATTTCTGATCCATATGGCAGATTCTTGGTGATTACCGGTGTTCTTTATGGGCAAAAAGTCGCTATGGTGAATGTATATGCACCAAATATTGATCACCCTGAGTTTTTTAAACAGTTAATTGCACCCTTTCCTAATTTAAATGAACACTTTTTAATAATGGGTGGAGACTACAATTGCTGTCTGAATCCCTTGATTGACAGGTCTACATCTGATCATGTGCTTCCAAATAAATCAGATAATTTTATTAATTATTTTTTACTTGACTCGGGAATGTTAGAAATTTGGAGATTCTTACACCCAAATGACAAAGAATTTTCATTTTTCTCTCATGTTTATCATAGTATTCTAGGATCGACTATTTTATACTAGATTCTCGGCTAGTTCCATCGGTCATTGCATGTGAGTATGATGCAATTGCTATTTCTGATCATGCACCATTGAAACTATTGATTAAACTACCAGATTCCAAGTTTAGTGCTAAACAATGGCGATTTAATGCTACTTTGCTTCAAGACTTAAACTTCATTAATTTTATGAAAGATCAGATTGCTTTTTACTTCTTGACAAACTCTACTGAAGAGATATCCAATGGTGTAGTCTGGGATGCTTTTAAGGCATATATTTGTGGACAAATTATTTCATACTCCGCGGGATTAAAAAAACAAACACAAAAAGAAATACGCACATTGGCTGACGAGATTTTAAAGATTGATAAAAAATATTCAAAAGTTCCTAATTTAGAGCTCTATAAGAATAGAGTTGAACTTCAATTGAGATATGATTTGTTATTAGTATCACCGATTGAGAACCAGTTACTTAAAACCAAAAGTCAATTTTATATACATGGCGAGAAATCTGGTAAATTACTTGCTAATCAATTGAAAGCAGTGTCGGCCAAGCGTCAGATTACTAAAGTGAGTAAACAGGATGGTACAATAACTGTAGACCATGACGAAATTAATAAATCCTTTCAGGAATTTTATACCTCCCTATACCAATCAGATTTTCCTACTGATTCCAATATAATGCATGAGTTTTTAAAGAAACTGAACTTACCAAATTTACCATATAATGAGTCTCTGTTGTTAGATGAACCCATCACGGAAGAAGAAATACAGAAAGCAATTTTTCAATGAATTCTGGTAAAGCTCCCGGTTTAGATGGGTTTACAGTAGAATTTTTAAAGTATTTTTCAAATTTATTGTCTCCATGGCTATGCAAGGTATTTAAAGAAGCCTTTTTAAGGAATAGATTTACCACAATTTTTTTATGAAGCTTCTATTTCTTTAATTCTTAAAAAAGATAAAGACCCTACTGAAGTGACATCATATAGACCTATATCAATGTTAAATGTAGATTTCAAAATTCTTTCCAAAATATTAGCTATGAGATTGGAAAAGATTTTACCGCAAATTATCTCTGAAGATCAGACAGGTTTTATTAAAAATCGTTATACTTTAACGTTAGGAGATTAATGAATATTGTATATACAGCGTCTAATAAAACCCCAGGATGTGCCATCTCACTTGATGCCGAGAAGGCGTTTGTATAGAGTAGAATGGGAATACTAGAATGGGAATACGCTAATAGAATTCCTCATCGTGAAATGTCGGCCTTTCTATCTGCCGAGGGAATTCTCCGTTGTTTTCGTTGTGGCTGCATATGTTGCTCCAAGTGCTAATGTAAATTCTAAGGCCAACGAATCACTGGGAGCTCTGCATGACGCCATCAGTGAGTTCCAGACCAAACATCCTGATAGCTTCATTGTGATGGCCGGGGATTTTAATCACACCAGCCTTAAGATGGTGCTCCCAAAATTCAAGCAATATGTGGATTTTGAGACCAGGGGAGAGAACATCTTGGACTTGGTTTACACCAACACCCCAGAGGCTTACAAGGCAGCCCCACGCCCTCACCTGGGCCACTCGGACCACATTTCAGTGTTTTTAACACCAGCCTACAGACCTCGGCAGAAACAAGTCAGAGCGGAGAGAAAACACACCAGGGTCTGGCCAGAGGGAGCAGCCTCAGCACTGCAGGATTGCTTCCTGCACACTGACTGGGATGTGTTCAGGACAGCGGCATCCTATGACGACCTCATCAACATCGAGGAGTACGCAGAGACTGTAACCAGCTACATTGCCAAGTGCACCGAGGATGTCACCATCATGAAAACCTTCACTGCACGTGGAAACAAAAAGCCATGGATGACAGCAGAGGTACGCTCACTGCTGAGGGCTCGTGATGAAGCCTACAGAGCCGGTAGCACATCCGCTCTTCGATCTAGCAGGACTGCACTGGAAAAAGGAATCAGGGCAGCGAAACGTGCCTACGCGGGAAAAATCCAGGGACACCTCTGTGACACAGGAGACACCAGGAGGATGTGGAAGGGAATCCAAACACTGACAGGGTACAAGGCAAGGCAGCAGGTAACTGACACGGATTCTTCTCTCCCTGATGAACTAAACAACTTCTTCGCTCGTTTTGATGCAGCAAACACCACACCCAAGGGGAGAGCCAGTCCCCGCATACAAACAGACCAGCCAGTACTGACCATAAACCCGATGGACACACGGAGAATCCTGTCTAAGGTCAACCCGTGGAAAGCAGTCGGACCCGATAACATCCCAGGACGTGTGCTTAAGGAATGTGCTGAGGAGTTAGCATATGTGCTAAAGGACATCTATAACATCTCCCTCAGTCAAGCCATTGTCCCCACATGCCTCAAAACGAGTACAATTATCCCAATAGCGAAGAAACCAGTTGTGGCCTGCCTAAATGATTACCGCCCTGTCACCCTGACCCCAATAATAATGAAGTGTTTTGAACGCCTGGTGAAACCCCACATTACTGCCAGCCTCCCCTCATCGTTAGACCCCCTCCAGTTTGCCTATCGCCCCAACTGTTCTACAGAGGATGCCATCTCTACCACGCTGCACACAGTGCTCATGCATCTGGAAAAAAGTAACACATACGCCAGAATCCTGTACATTGACTTCAGCTCTGCGTTCAACACCATCATCCCACAGAGACTTGTGGATAAACTAACCCTGCTGGGCCTCAACACCACCCTGTGTCACTGGATCTTGGACTTTCTGACAGAGAGACCGCAGTCAGTCCGTGTGGGCAAGAACACTTCAGGCTCGATCACGCTGAGCACCGGCTCACCTCAAGGCTGTGTGCTCAGCCCGCTGTTGTTCACATTGCTCACACATGACTGTGCGGCCAGATTCAGGGACAATATGATCATAAAATTCGCGGATGACACAACAGTGGTGGGACTCATCAGCGGAGATGATGAATCAATGTACAGGGAGGAAGTAAAACAACTAGTGGACTGGTGCGGCAAAAATAATCTAGAGCTAAATGTGGAAAAAATAAAGGAGATGGTTGTCGACTTCAGGAGGGCGCAGCCAAAGCATGCACCCCTTAACATCAGTGGCGCCACAGTGGAGAGAGTGGAGAGCATAAAGTTCCTCGGGGTGCAAATTACGGACAGCCTCACCTGGTCCAGAAACACCACTGGGACCGTCAAAAGGGCCCATCAGCGACTGCACTTCCTGAGGAAACTAAAACAGGCCTCACTCCCCACCAACATCCTCAGTACTTTCTACAGGGGTACGGTGGAGTCTGTACTCATGTACTGTTTAAATACGTGGCACTCAACCTGCAACTGCTCGGACAGGAAGGCTCTGCAGAGGGTAGTGAGGGGAGCAGAGAAGATCATTGGCGTCTCCCTACCCTCGGTACAAGAACTGTTCCTGAGCCGCTGTCGGAAAAAAGCTCAAAAAATTGCCAAGGACAAAATGCACCCCCTCCACATACACCTGGATCTCCTGCAATCAGGCAAGAGATATCGCAGCATCAAAGCCTACAAGGACTACAAGACTGCTAAACAGCTTCCTGCCATATGCTGTGAGGTTGCTAAACAGCCACTCTGTACTCACAGTCACCTGATTCTGCGGCTTGGCACGGACACTATAATAACTGGCACTGGCCACTTCAATAACTGGCACTGGCCACTCAAATCAGCCAGTGCCAGTTATTGAAGTGGCCAGTGCCCGGACATGTTTATGATTAGTCTTACTGTATTTTAACGTTGTTTGTATCTATTTTAACTTATACTGTTCCATCAGGGATTGGATTGTTTTAGTGTTGTTATTATTATTATTATTATTATGTGTGAAATGTTTTAAATGTCATGTGCGATGCTCCGGTATTCCCTGGGAAACGTCTTTTCGTTTTGCACTGCACAACTGTTGCTTGCAAGATGACAATAAAGGAATTGAATTGATTTATTCAATGCACTTGAAAAATTTAAGATTGGTCCAAAATTTATCTCTTGGATTAAGCTGATATATCTTATACCTCAGGCTTCTGTATTTACTAATAATCAGAGATCCCCTTTTTTCAGGCTCTTTCGAGGTACTAGACAGGGCTGTCCCTTAAGTCCTTTACTATTTGATATTGCTTTGGAACCTTTAGCCACCGCTATTAGGGAATCCCCTAATATTTTTGGTATTGTCCGTGGGAATAAGACACATAAGCTATCTCTTTATGCAGATGATCTGTTATTATCTATTTCTAACCCTGAGAAATCTATTCCGGCAATAGTAGCATTACTTAACCAATTTAGTAGTTTTTCTGGTTATAAACTAAATCTTAGTAAGAGTGGGCTTTTTCCATTAAATAATTTTGTTTCGAGTTATGGACAGTTTCCATTTAGATTGACTACCGAAAGTTTTACTTATTTACGTATTAAGATCACCAAGAAACATAAGGATTTATTTAAAACTAATTTTATGCCTTTAATTGACCAGATTAAACATCAGTTTACTAAATGGTCACCAATGTCCTTATCCTTAATTGGCTGAATCAATGCTATTAAAATGTTCATTTTACCTAAATTTCTGTATTTATTTCAGACGATACCAATTTTTATTGCCAAATCTGTCTTCGATAATATAGACTCCAAAATTTCTTCATATGTATGGCAGAATAAAAATCCCAGACTAGGTAAAAAATACTTACAGAAATCAACAAAAGATGGTGGTTTGGCATTGCCGAACCTTAGACTGTACTATTGGGCAGTCAATGTTTGTTATTTAACATTTTGGACAAAAGATTTAGAAGATACCCAATGCCCAGGATGGATGAACCTAGAATGTGATTCCTTACAAGGGCTATCATTGGCTTCTATTCTAGGGGCCTCGTTACCTTTTACAATTACGAGATTGAATAAATATACAACTAACCCAATAATAAGACATACGTTCCGAATATGGTTTCAATTTTGTACGTTTTTTGGACTAAATGATTTTAGCTTATCGAGTCCTATTTTATCCAATTTTCTCTTCCAACCATCTAGTACTGATCAAGTCTTTTTGTTATGGAAGAGGAAGGGATTAGTAGCTTTTCGTGATTTGTTTTTGGATGGTTGTTTTACGTCTTTCGAACAACTCTCCAATAAATATAACTTACCTAATTCACACTTTTTTAGATATTTACAAATTAGACATTTTTTTAAGGCTACTCTACCCCTTTTTCTGTTACCACATCAATCCGAAATTTTGGAAAACATTTTACAGTTGAACCCTTATCAGAAAGGATTAATAACGACTATTTATGAGTTGATTTTGAAATTACAAATAGATACATTTGATAAAATTAAGAATGACTGGGAAAGAGAACTCCAAATTTCTTTATCTATAGAGAAATGGGAGAGGATTCTTCAATTAGTTAATACCTCTTCAATGTGTGCAAGACACGCTTTGATACAATTCAAGGTGGTTCACAGAGCTCATATGTCCAAAGATAAGTTAGCTCGTTTTTATGGTCATATAAATCCTACCTGTGACAGATGTAACTCTGAAGTGGCCTCACTGACCCATAAGTTTTGGTCCTGCCCTCTTTTGGAAAAATATTGGAAATACATTTTTGATACTATTTATGTAGTCTTAGGTATAGATTTACAACCTCATCCTATTACTGCAATTTTTGGACTACTAATGTTAGATTCTATTCATTTGTCCCGCTCCGCCCATCGGTTGATTGCTTTTACCACATTAATCGCCAGAAGATTTATTTTATTTAAATGGAAAGACTCCAACCCTCCGACCACACTCCAGTGGTATTCTGAAACAATATCATGTTTAAATTTAGAAAAAAATCAGGAGTGGCATTGTTGAACCCTTGGTTAAATTTGATAAGACTTGGGGAAAATTTATTGAACACTTTCATACAACATAAATTGCTCCCTCTTTAACCGTTATAAAAATTATTTTACCTCTATAGGGTGGAACGGACTTGACGACAAACAGACTTAAATTGTTGAAATTCTCAGTTCAGATTCGGTTTTGCTTTGCTTTGTTTTTTTTTAAATTTATTTTATTTTTATTCTTACTTTATTATTATCAATTTTTTAAATTTATTTTTTAGTTTAGGGGGGTTTTATTTTTTCCTTTTTTTCTTTTTCTTTTTGTATTTTTATCTTTGTGGTTTTTTTTTAAACATTTATAAGTTTCCTTTTAAAGATTTAGCTATATTTACATAGAGGTCTATGAAATATATTCATTGTGTATTTTGACACTGGACTCATATTAGGTTATACCTGTTATTAATGTAATCCTGATCCCTATGTATCAATACCATTGTTATGTTTATCATTATTCTTTTTGCTCTGTTTTTTATGTTTTATTTTTGGGGTTTTTGGAAAAAAACAACAATAAAAAGATTTTAAAAGAAAGAAAGAAAGAGACTCGGGTTCGATCCTGACTACGGGTGCTGTCTGTACAGAGTTTGTACGTTCTCCCCGTGGGTTTTCTCCGAGATCTTTGGTTTCCTCCCACACTCCAAAGAGGTACAGGTTTGGAGGTTAATTGGCTTGGTAAATGTAAAAATTGTCCCTAGTGGGTGTAGGATGGTGTTAATATGCGGGGATCGCTGGTCGGCGGGGACATAGTGGGCCGAAGGGCCTGTTTCTGCGCTGTATCTCTAAACTGAACTAAATTAACCCTGTGGAGGAAAATAGACAGTTGACGATTTGAATCAAGACCCTTCCTTTGGCAGTCCATTTGCCTCAACAGATGCTGCCTGACCCACTGAGTTCATCCAGCAGTTTGTTTACTGCACTCCAGCAACTGTAGTTTTGAATGTCTCCATTGGTGATTAATTGCTTTAGTTAACTATAATGGGGAAGTTGGCGTCTGAGGGTTTCTTGAAAATGCGTCAAAACAACAATACACATATATTTAACAATTGTGAAAGAATGCGGCTTCACTAACCCATGATGACAGGAGAACATTCACAAAAGATGCAATAGATGCATGCAGGGTCAAAATATGAAAACAGACACACAAGGTACTGCAGATATTTAAATCTGGAGTAACAAACAAACTGCTGGAGAAACTCAGCAGGTCAGGCAGCATCTGTGGAAGGAAATGGGCAGACAACCTTTCAGGTCTGAAGAAGGGTCCCGACCCGAAATGTTGCCTGTCCAGTTCCCTCCGCAGATGCTGCCTGATCTGCAGAGTTCCTCCAGCAGTTTGCTTTTTCACTCACAATATGAAATGCACTTCCTATTCTGCCACCCAGATTGTGGCAGAGCATCACAGTGGGTAGTTCTGCTGCCCTACAGCTCAAGAAACCCGATTTCAATCCTGACCTTGAGTTTATTAGTTTAGTTTAGAGATACAATGTTGAATCAGGCCCTCCAGCCCACCAAGTCTGTGCCAACCAGCGATCCCCATACAGTAGACATTTCCCAACAGACTAAGGACAATTTATAGAAGCCAATTAACCTGCAAACCGGCACGTCTTTTGAATGTGGGAGAAAACTGGAGCATCTGGAGAAAAGCCACAGGGAGAACGTGCAAACTCCATACCGACAGCACCCGTAGTCAGGATCGAACCCGGGTCCCTGGTGCTGTAAGGTAGTAACTCTACCGCTGCATCACTGTACCGACATCCAGCACTGTCTATATATGTCCTCCCTACGCGAAATGAGTTTGCTTTCAGGTGCTCTAATGTCCTCCCACCATTCAAGGATGGACTGTCTGGTAGATTAATTGACTTCTGTAATTACCCTGGGTGTAAGCAAGTAGTCACAGAATCGGGGGTGCTAATAGTTTGTGTGAGAGAATAGATTACTTGGAAATATTTGGAGCAATGCAATTGAAGGGATTTTGTGAGCTGGCAGAGACTCGATGGCCCAAATGGCCTCCTTCAATACCACAGGAAATATGTATATAAGTTTTCAATTTATTTTTCAGCAACAAATAAAAACATTTCATGCATTTTACTAATCTTAATTTATAAAGTATTTATGTTGTTGTCAGAAACGTAGTACAACATAGCAGAGTATGCTAAGATTTGAGATTTTAAGGGATGCAAGAGAAATAGGGTTAGTATAGGAACATGGACGGTAAAGATTAGCCACGATCTTACTTTATGACACAGTTCAAGTTCAAGTTCAAGTGAGTTTATTGTCGTGTGTCCCTGATAGGACAATGAAATTCTTGTTTTGCTTCAGCACAACAGAACATAGTATCAGATCAGTGTGTCCATATATCATTATAGCAGCTGAATGCCACTCCTATATCTTGTGTTCTTATCGATAGACTTAAAGTGTGAATACCCTAAATTTTGATTCTCAAATCTCATTGATGTGTGAGGTGCATAACTAGAACCTACTGTTAACAAATGTACTGGAATTATATTCCACGCTGGTTTATGAACCACAGTTCATAAATTCACAGTAGAGGGCACTATTGCTGCAGTAATTGGGACATATGAGGAAAACTGCAGATACTGTAGCTGCATTTTATCAATGATAATGGGAGATCCAGCCATTTCTAAATGAAGCCTTATTTTTGAATGGTGTTGTAGTTCTTCTTGGCACTTTTTCACAATACATAGCACCATTACTATGGTAATTGGTTCTTGAATGAGGAAAATACTAGATAACTGCATTTATATTAATATTAGAGGGAGATCAAGCCATTTTTAAATGAAGCCTTTTTTTATTGGCAAATACAGTGCTTTAGAAAGGTACTAGTTGTCTAAAAATATGCATGAATTTACTGCCAAAGATAATTTCAGCATTTCTTACAAAACTCCAATCCATTAAACCAAGTGAATGTCAAGACTGCAAAAAAAACCTCATGATATCTCTCTCTGGGTTTAACCCTTGACATCCTGATTGAGCTGATTGCATCGCATGCTTGGGTAAACAAATGGAAGTAATGTCCAATAGCATGTTCCTCTGAAATAAAATAGTCTACATAAACCATGCCTGAGTTCTCCAAATGTTAGTAAGTCAGATGCATGGATGAACTGCAAGGATTATTACAGATAAACCGCTAAGTACGACAAGTTTTCATTTACATTTGATACCTTAATGAAATTGAATCCTGCAGCATATGAAATATGTGGTAGCACACTATCCAATTTCTACGCAAAACTCCTTCAACTGACTTAGAATTGTCAGTGAGGAACCATTGCTCAATCTATCCCACATGAAGAGATTTAGTATAGCTGTAAAAAGCTTTAGAACTTGTGTAAGACAACTTGTCAAAAGATTTTAAATGAAAAACAATAATAAGACCAATAACCTTCAGAGGAGGTTTACAAGAATGATCCCAGGAATGAGTAGGTTAATCTATGATGAGCGTTTGTCGGCACTGGGCCTGTACTCGCTGGAGTTTAGAAGAATGAGGGGGGATCTCATTGAAACATACAGAATAGTGAAAGGCTTGGATGTGGAGAGGATGCTTCCACTAGTGGGAGAGTCTAGGACTAGAGGTCATTGCCTCAGAATTAAAGGACATTCTTTTAGGAAGGAGATGAGGAGACATTTCTTTATTCAGAGGGTGGTGAATCTGTGGATTTTTTTGCCACCGAAGGCTGTAGAGGCCAAATCAGTGGATATATTTAAGGCAGAGATAGATAGGTTCTCAATTAGTACAGGTGTCAGAGGTTATGGGGCGAAAGCAGGAGAATGGGGTGAGGAGGGAGAGATAGATCAGCCATGATCGAATGACTGATGGGCTGAATGGCCTCATTCTACTCCTACTTGTTATGACCTTATGACCTAATTTCCTCTGAGGTGGAAACACTGCTGATGTACATTGACTTTTCAGATACCTTCAGAGCTGTTACAGCAGTGGAAGGAATTTCCTCACTGGGAAATGAACATTTTGCATTACCTCTTCCACAAGTTTTATTTGCGATTGCAAAGGTCTTTGTTCTCTTGTGGTGCTCCTCAGCTTTTCTACCTCAGTTAGACCTTCTTCAAATCTAGCTTCTGCCAAGCCCACCACTCCATGCCATTTCTGGGCCTGGAATTAATCACATACAAGTCATAATGTAATAAATAGAAACTGCAGATGATGGTTTATACCAAGGATAGACACAAATTACTGGAGTAACTCAGCAGGTCAGGCAGCATCTCTGGAGAAATTGGATTGGTAACGTTTTGGGCCGGGATCCTATATGGCATTCTTGGTCTTCTGCAGAAGAATAAGTATGAAGTTATAGAATAAATAGGGTGGCAGACTGGTACAGTGGTAGTGCTGCTGCCTCACAGTGCCAAGGACCTGAGCTTGATCCTGATGACGGGTGTTGTCTGTGCAGACTTTGTATGTTCTCTCTGTGACTATGCGGGATTTCCTTAGATGCTCCGGTTTCCTTCCACATTCCAAAGTTGTTAGATTAATTAGCTTCAGTAAATTACACCTAGTGTGTAGGATGTGAAAGTGGAATAACATAAAACAAGTGTACGAATGATCAATGTTCGGCGTGGACTCAGTGGGGCGAAGGGGCTGTTTACACACTGTATCTACGCCGTAGCTCTAAGCTAAATTCAATTAAATTCTGTCGGGGATGACAGAATTATCATCCATAAATTGAGCAGAGGAATGAAATTCACAGATGTAGTACCTCAGCCTTCGTCTTGTCCACCTCTTCCTGTTTAGGCTCCAGCTCCAATTCTGCTCTCTCAAGTAAACTTTCAAGTGAATGTTTCCCTTCCACTGAAGTCATTAGCACCTGAAATTAAAAATAATTATTTTACGAAGGTCGACACAAAATACTGGAGTAACTCAGCGGGACAGGCAACATCTCCTGGTTTCTCAACACTTTAACTCCTCCTCCCATTCCCAATCTGACCTTTCTCTTCTGGGTCTCCTCCATTGTCAGAGTGAGGCCCAGCGCAAATTGTAGGAATAGCACCTCATATTTTAAATGAAGATGGGTCTCGACGCGAAACGTCGCCTATTTCCTTCACTCCATGGATGCTGCCTCACCTGATGAGTTTCTGCAGCATTTTTGTCTACCTTCATATTTCGCTTGGGTAGCTTACACCCCAGTGGTATGAACATTGACTTATCTAACTTCAAATAGCCCTTGTTTTCCCTCTCTCTCCATCCCCTCCCCCTTCCCAGTTCTCCCACCAGTCTTACTGTCCCCGACTACATTCTATCTCTGTCCCGCCCTCTCCCCTGACAGTCTGAAGAAGAGTCTCGACCCGAAATGTCACCCATTCCTTCTCTCCAGAGATGCTGCCTGTCACGATGAGTTACTCCAGCATTTTGTGTCTACCTTCGATTTAAACCAGCATCTGCACATCTTTCCTGCACATTTTACAAAAGTCATTGGATTAAGAAAGTGATGGAAGACTAATGTCAATATTTTTTAGGATTCTCTTAATATTTACATTGATGCCAGTTTTTGACCTCAATATCTGGTGATTTCCTTTGTAGGCTCTCATAATTCCACTGTGGCATTTCCAGGGATAATCCTCTTTCCTTTTAGTGAATGTGGGATTAATTAATTAAGATATTAATTTATAAAGGAAAGCTGGCATTTTTACCACACAGCAAATTATTCTTATTCAGATATGTTCCAACACTTATTTTATTAAAATATTTGGAAAACAGACTAATGAAGTAACTGGAAAATAATGGGAATAGCATAATTGATATTTGATAAAAAGCATTCTTTTCAGCTTTGTAATTTAGCGAATAATGTCTCCCTCCCACTTTCCCCTCTTAACAATACTTTCTAACAATTTGGTTTTGTCAGAGTAATTAATGGTGTTTAAAACCTCATTTTCTTCACAGCATGCTTCAACGATCATTCTCATTCCATCATCGAGTTGGTTTTCATCATCTGCAATGTCTTTGAGTGCCAAGGTTTTGTAATCATTAGATCTTCCAGCGATGTTCATGGCAGATGTCTCGGTCAATACATCATTAAGTTCAACATTCAGTTCCATCAGGCTTTTGCTTTGTTTCACTTCACACATTTGTTTGGCTTTGAACATCATCTTCCTGTCATCTCCACAGCTAGAATCTTCTTGTAATAAATCATCACTGTGTTGCATTGAAATTGTCTTTAACTTGCCTTGCTTGTTTTTTATCTCAGCATCTCCCTGGGCTTTCAACTCTTTAATTACATTTTCTTTCATATTCATCAACTTAGTGTTTTCATTTTCTAACTGATTTATTTTGTTTTGTGCTGCAGTGTTCACAGTGAAGTAATCCTCCAGTTCATTTTCCAGTTCTTTGACTTTTCCTAAAAGACTTTCATTCTCTCCTGTTAAACAATGCATTGTTTGGTGAATCCTACTTGCCTTTTCATTCTCAACTTTAATTTTGTTCAGCAGGTGTTCATTCTCTTTCATCAACTTTTCAATCTCCTCTTTCATTTCTGTCACCACATTGGTCAGAGTTATTTCCTTGGATTGTACTTCTGATAATCTTCCCTTCATTTCCCCATTTTGCGTGCTCAGTTTTTCAATACTTTGATGACACTCCATTAGTTTCTTTGCATTTTCCTGCTGCATTAAGTTAAATTTGTCTTCCATCTTCCTCTTGTCTTCTTCCAGTTGAGCCATTTTCTGCAAACTTTCCTCACTCCTCTCTTCAAACTCTGCTTCCACGTCTCGCTGGCTGGATTCCAATTTTGCAATCTCATTTAGAAGCTCTTTATTTCTCTTCTCCAAAACATCATTTTCTTTCCTCAAGTTGTTTTTCATTGATTCTTCTTCCTGTATCTTCCCTTTTGCTATCACTTCAAGTTTCTGAACCAGATGGTTCACTTCTCTTCCTGCGGCGTATAATTCATCCTCCAACTTGTTCTTCTCTTCTGCTGCCTCGAATAACCGATTATTCACACACTGCAAGCGATGATCTATCTCTGCCTTCTCTGCCCGAAGTTCTCCTACCTCAGCTTCAAGACGTGCAATCGTTTCTTCAGTCACAATCTTTGCGACTCCACTCCCGGGTTCTCTTTTCATGCTGCAAGGGGTATTTGGTCGCATGCATTCTGCTGCATCACTGTTACTGGAATCCGCATGCTTGGGTGCACGCAGCAAGTTCAACTTTGCAATTTCCTGGCTCTCAGGCCCCAACTGATCAGACTGTGACTTATTAGTAATGGTATCTCCAGGGACGGGAGCATCATCGTCTAATTCCTTGGCCAGGGCTTCTCCACATTGCCTCTTCTCCTGTTTTACTATCAAGGGAGATGATAGGACACAACCTGCCAATTGTCCCACTTCAAGGTCCAGGAGCAGGGCCAGTTCTCTTTGTGTCTCCGGGAGCTGAAGGACTGTTCTGACCTAAGATTAAGACAATGATAAATTAAGTAGTGTTCTCACTATAGCAGGGACAACCAGGGGGAGAGCACATCATTAACATAAAAAGAGTATTCAACAAATATTATATGGGTGATGTAACTTTTCTTCTTGATTTTAAATACCTTTGCAGTTGTACAGTTAAAATGGATTTGGTAGTAGATCTATTAAAAAAAAAGGATGCTGTTTTCTTTAAAGAGCACATCAGACTGATCGGCGTGGGGGAACCGCCATGAAGCAGGGGGAAGAAAAATAGAGGACCTGGCATGTGGGGGACCGCTTCTGGGGGGAAGAAGGGGGGAAGAAATGTGGGCCTGCCGTGGGATATTTTTGTAACTTTGTTAGCACCGTTTATGTTGCGACTATTGCATACCTTGGATATGCAAGCAAAGAATTTCACTTGACTGTGACTTGTCACATGTGACAATAAAGTACTCCATTCCATTCCAGACTGCAGTGGATCGAATGAGGATCATTTAGATTGTGGCCAATTGTACAAAACAATTCGCCTCTTCATGCGTCCTCTTCCCTCCCCCACCCACGGCCAGAAGAAAGGACAGTTAATATGATCTTGCACATGGGCTACTCTTGCCTGGAATTATTACACTACTCACCCATTATTCATTCATAAATTCATACAGCACGGAAACAAGCCCTTCAGCCCAGCTTGTCGACCAAGGTACCCCATCTTCACTAGTCCCATCTACCCGCATTTGGCCCACAGCCCTCTAAACATTCGCTATCCATATACCTGTCCAAATGTCGTTTAAATCTTATAGTTTAGGCTTCAACTACATTATTTTATGGCCCATTTCATATACATGCCAAAATCCCCAAACTATTTCAATGAAGGCCATAATGAGTTGGTAAACTACTAACTCATGCAGTTTGTTAATTGTATATTTATATTTGGGACAGGGAAGAGGTGTGTATTGGAGTGGGAGGAGTTTCGAGCATATTCCCCAAAGAGCTGAGACTGATTAAATCTGAGAGGTGGAGGTTACGGATGGATTGGAGTGGAAGGAGGAGAGGAAACTTCCAAATTATTCAGAGATACAAGGTCATGGAGACATACATCATGAAATCAAGTCTCTTCATTAACCCAATCCACAATGACCATCAATCATTCATTTAGAATTCATTAGAAAGAAATTTGCAGAGAATTGTGGACGTAACCCAGGCCATCACGCAAACCCATCTCCCTTCCATTGACTCTATCCACATTTCACGCTGCGTCGGCAAAGCCATCAGCATAATCAAGGACCAGTCTCACCCTGGTCACTCCCTCTTCTCCCTTCTCCCATCAGGCAAGAGGCACATAAATTGGTTTACACATACATTCAGAGACAGTTTCTTCACAGCTGTTTTCAGGCAACTGACCCATCCTGACCTCCCATCTACCTCATTGAACACCTTTGAACGATCTTTAATCAGACTTTATTTTGCACTAAAGTTTGTACCCTTTATCTGTACACTGTAGATGGCTCGGTTGTAATCATGTATAGTCTTTTCTTTGATTGGATAGCATGCAACAAAATACTTTTCACTGTACCTCAGTAAACTAAACAGTGATCTTCCCTTAATCCCTTTTCTTTAATGTTCCCCATATTCTTTGGGATGTGAAAATGCTATGATTTTTTTTTCTTCAATACATTTCTTATGTATATCACATATATTCATGGGGACACTGATGGTAGATTCGTAGGAAAGAACTACAGATGCTAGTTTAAATCGAAGGTAGACACAAAATGCTGGAGTAAATCAGCGGGACAGGCAGCATCTCTGGAGGGAAGGAATGGGTGACGTTTCGGGTCGAGACCCATCTTCAATCTGAAGAAGGTTCTTGACCCGAAACGTCACCCATTCCTTCTCTCCAGAGATGCTGCCTGTCCCTTTGAGTTACTCCAGCATTTTGTGTCTACCCTGATGGTAGATTTGCTGGTCTCCTGGATGCTGTTCTTATTAATATATTAACACACTTTTAATACCCAAGGACTGTGTGAGTTTTGAAAAGAATGTGAGAAACAGAACCAAATAAGCTTCAATGGAGTGCAGGAGCCAGGGCCCCAGTGAATTAAAGGGAGTGTAGGAACCAGGACTCCAGTGAGTGTAAGAACACGAGAGAACAGGGTGTATGAGAGGGTGCAGGAACCAGGACTCCAGTGAGTGTAAGAACACGAGAGAACAGGGTGTATGAGAGGGTGCAGGAACCAGGACTCCAGTGTGTGTGTGAGAACATGAGAGAACAGGGTGTATGAGAGGGAGTGTAGGAACCAAGGCCCCTGATTTGTGAAAGGGAGCATGGGAATCAGCACAGTGTGAGCCGAATGCTAAACCATCAGGATTTCCGAGTATCGGATACAGAATTCTACTGTCAGTGCTGGGACTATTCAGGGGAATACGTAGGAAGGAACTGCAGATGCTGGTTTAAATCAAAGATAGACACCAAATGCTGGAGTAATTCAGCGGGACAGGCAGCGTCTCTGGAGAGAAGGAAAGGGTGACGTTTCGGGTCGAGACCCTTCTTCAGACATTTTGTGTCTATTGAGGGGAATATGTTAGAGAAGAACAGCAAAACAAGCTTTCTACTTCTGTCTTATTTGTTCATTGTTGAGTTTTCCTTCTCAGCTGCAGAGTGCACAGTTAGTTGTGTAGCAAAATCCTTCTGAGCTGTATGCACCAACTCTTCCTCAAAGAAATAAACAACATTGATCTACTTTCCATTTCAGTCACTGATTTGAAATGAAAACCAGGTCTACATAGTGAAATAGAAAATCCAGCTTTAAATACAGTAACTAAAAAAAATTAAAAATGATACCATAACCACAAATTATACTCTTTATTTAGTTGTTATACTTTGAGAGATGTTCCTCACCTTCTCCACGTCCCCTGTTCTAAGAATCTGAATTAGATCTGCCAACGTACACGAGTTTGCTTCAAGTAGTGGTATAAGACGCCCTTCTTTTACAGCCTCTGATAGTTTAGGGTAACCACAGGCACATTCAGAAGCCAGCTCTATTGGAAAGCACATAGAAGATACACTGATGTATTAGCATATTTGTCAGATTAATTATACCATTTTCTTTCAAAATTTGGTGTCAAGATTTTCACTTTCTTATGATTGGTTAATTTAGAATGAATATCCATGAAATGTTGTTATATATTGTTGGTATGTTGTAGTTAAATTGAATTTAGCTCATTTGGAATTAAATCCATAGACCCTGTTGATTTCAAGGAAAGAAGATTAGATTCAGTTGTTGGTTTTCTGGGATCTCACATCACATTCAGACAGGAAGGTTAAGCAAGATATTCCAGTAGACATTATGCAGGAATGAGAGCAGTGGGAGTGCAGGAGACAGCTGTCAGAAACCCACAACTTGCAGGGCAGTAACAGGGTTAAAAGGTAACACAGCGATCTGTGAAAAGTTTAAAAGCCGTCCTTATCAATTCTGCCTGTTTGAGCCTCAACTGAAAATGACAGCGGGCAGATTAAAAATAAAACAGAAGTTCAGATCACACTTCCAAATTTAACCAAATATATTCCCTAAAATTAGCCACATTGAGTAAATTGCAATAAAATAATCGGAACATGTGGCTGTTTTGTGCCCTCTATGTTTGTAAGGTACTTTATGAAATTCACTCTGAAGAATTCAAACATCTAATGCATATGAAAAAATTAAACATTTGTTCTGAAAAAGACACGTCTTGGAATTGGAAAATTCAACTTCTAAAAGATGGACACCCAAACTGTGAGGAAATGAGTGAAACTGTGGTGTTCAGATCACGCACTGGATAACATCATTAGATCACACAGTTTAATGAATGTATGTGTGAGCAAAAGATCTAAGAAAAATGAATGGCCCAAGGAAATAGATAATGCAGACTCAAAGCCTACAACACTGATGTAATAGGTAAATTATGGACACCTTAGAAGATTTGTTGCTGCAAACTACACTCCTTTCTGCTTTTCAGGAAGAGAAGCATTGGGTTTAGCTATTTAACGTTGAACATCTCAAATGCACAGAAGTAATAACCACATTACAATATTTACATTACATCTGGAATATATTCCTCTTTCTGTCATACACCAATTATTTTACCTATCAATATACAGTATGTATACTAGATCATGGCGAACATGTTCCTTTGTCCTGGGTGGTGGTCCATTTTAGTTAGATTGTGAAAAATCCAAGGCTTCCAAGTATTTAGCTACTGTATATATTAACTTGTTGGCCATTTGCCATTTCAGCTTTATTTTGCATGCCTTATCGTTCAAATTCAATTTGGGTTTATTTTACGTTGATTTAAATTGAAATGCATTGTGGCGCACTGCACATTTATATTCTCGTCGACTGCCCTTCATTATGATCAATAAGCAGCTTTTGCTCTATACACACATGGGGAATGACTGCAAAAGCCCAGCGTGTCATTTCAGACCATTCACTGATTATCGCTCAGACTGATTTATTTCTTGAAAGGAAGGCGGCATACATAAGAATGAACATATCGTTGATCTGAGCAAACTGAAGGTACTCATCAAAGCAATATGTTCACTAGATAGTAAAAGATGAGCAAAAATCAAACGGTAGAATCTGGGTCTTTGGTAAAGTAGATCGTTACCGGGTGTAAATTTTGACAAAGAAAAATGACAACATTTGTTTAATATTTCTGAAAATTCCAAACAGGAAAACTGAACTTAAAAAAAAAAATAAAGCATTCATAAGAAAGAAACTTTCTAACTGATTTATGAGGTATGATTTGTGAAGCAAGGAATAAATAATTCAGCTGTCTGAACAAATCTGTATGGTAACTCAAATCTCACTGTACCAATAAATGAAACATGAACTTGAACTTGAAATCTGAAAACTCTTGCACCAAAATTCTGACAAGATTGGAAATGGTTTTGCTGATGTCATCTACGTCAACTAAAACAAATTCTTATTGAGTCGTTATCTTTGTCAACAAAAGAGTTACTGAGTAAAGGTGTCGAGAGGTTAACTGCAAGCTTTCATAACGCAATGTCTCACTTGCAAGAATCATGGCTTCTTGAACACATTGTCCAATGGAGGGAGTTTGAGTGTTCTTGTTCCGAGCTGAATCAAACACAGCTGTCCACTTCTGCTGCATTAACTCTTCTCGAAATAAGATGTCTCCGTTCTGTTGGGAACCAAGATGTTGAAGTTGATAAATGCATTTTCTCAGAGGTTTAAACTGCACCAATTATATCTTAAATCAAATGTTCTGCTCACCTAATTAACTCAAATAAATTACACTTAGCTAACACTCAAATGATTGAGAAAATTAGCAATCAGGAACAAAGACTGCACAAAAACAAAACCTAGTCAGTCACTCAATCTTCTTCCAAGAGTCTGCCAGTTTCAATGGCCATCCAACAACCTATCACTCAGTTAAAACTGGTTGGAAACAACTTTAGAAATTTCTCAAGTTATGAATATTTGATTTAGAAATTGTCAAACACGACATTTACTTTTTAGTATGCATAACAATAATTATCCACATAATTTTTTTGCTACAGCAAAGAGCACACTTTAGTCTTCTGAAAAATTCCTCCTTTAGTCCTTAGTAATTGACGTCAATGACAATACCAGCAATTATTGCCCTTCCCCGGTTGTCCTTGAGAATCTGGTGGTGGATTACTGTCTTCCTTTTGAACCACTGTTTCATGTTCAGGAGAGTCAATGTCAGTGACAGAATTAATTCTAAATACACAAAAGACTGCAGACGCTGGAAGCTTGAGCAAAAGCCAAAGTCCTGGAGGAACACCACTGGTCAGGCAGCATCCGTGGAGTGAAATGTACAGATGACAATTTGGATCGGGACCCTTCTTCAGACTGATGGAGTTGGGCTACTCTCCAGAGTTCTCCTCGGTAGTCTAACATCGGTAGTGGGGAAACTGCTAGAGTCAGTTATTAAAGATGGGATAGCAGCACATTTGGAAAGTGGTGAAATCATTGGACAAAGTCAGCATGGATTTACGAAAGGTAAATCGTGTCTGACGAATCTTATAGAATTTTTCGAGGATGTAACTAGTAGAGTGGATAGGGGAGAACCAGTGGATGTGTTGTATCTGGACTTTCAGAAGGCTTTCGACAAGGTACCACATAAGAGATTAGGATACAAACTTAAATCACACGGTATTGGGGGTTCAGTATTGATGTGGATAGAGAACTGGCTGGCAAACAGGAAGCAAAGAGTAGGAGTAAACGGGTCCTTTTCACAATGGCAGGCAGTGACTAGTGGGGTACCACAAGGCTCAGTGCTGGGACCCCAGCTATTTACAATTTATATTAATGATCTGGACGAGGGAATTGAAAGCATCATCTCCAAGTTTGCGGATGACACTAAGCTGGGGGGCAGTGTTAGCTGTGAGGAGGATGCTAGGAGACTGCAAGGTGACTTGGATAGGCTGGGTGAGTGGGCAAATGTTTGGCAGATGCAGTATAATGTGGATACATGTGAGGTTATCCACTTTGGTGGCAAAAACGGGAAGGCAGACTATTATCTAAATGGTGGCCGATTAGGAAATGGGGAGATGCAGCGAGACCTGGGTGTCATGGTACACCAGTCATTGAAAGTAGGCATGCAGGTGCAGCAGGCAGTGAAGAAAGCGAATGGTATGTTGGCCTTCATAGCAAGAGGATTTGAGTATAGGAGCAGTGAGGTTCTACTGCAGTTGTACAGGGTCTTGGTGAGACCACACCTGGAGTATTGCGTACAGTTTTGGTCTCCAAATCTGAGGAAGGACATTATAGCCATAGAGGGAGTGCAGAGAAGGTTCACCAGACTGATTCCTGGGATGTCAGGACTTTCATATGAAGAAAGACTGGATAGACTTGGCTTATACTCGCTAGAATTTAGGAGATTGAGAGGGGATCTTATAGAAACGTACAAGATTCTTATGGGGTTGGACAGGCTAGATGCAGGAAGATTGTTCCCGATGTTGGGGAAGTCCAGGACAAGGGGTCACAGCTTAAGGATAAGGGGGAAATCCTTTAAGACCGAGATGAGGAAAAACTTTTTCACACAGAGAGTGGTGAATCTCTGGAACTCTCTGCCACAGAGGGTAGTTGAGGCCAGTTCATTGGCTATATTTAAGAGGGAATTAGATGTGGCCCTTGTGGCTAAAGGGATCAGGGGGTATGGAGAGAAGGCAGGTACGGGATACTGAGTTGGTTGATCAGCCATGATCGTATTGAATGGCGGTGCAGGCTCGAAGGGCCGAATGGCCTACTCCTGCACCTAATTTCTATGTATCTATGTATCCTCCTTACTTCCTAAAAGCCCTGTCCCACTGTACGAGTTCATTCAAGAGCTCTCCTGAGTTTAAAAAAAAATCAAACTCGTGAAAGCACATAGAACGTACGTAGCGGGTATGTCAGAACTCGGGGATGTCTCTTAGCGACTCGTAACGCTAACGGCAGGTACTCGGGAAATGCGGTAAGCTCGGGAAGACTCGTGAAGATTTTTCAACATGTTGAAAAATGTCCACGAGAGCCCCGAGTACCTACGAACACCATTACCATAAATCTCCGAGTTTGAATCAGGGCAAAGTCGGGAGAACTCTTGAATGAACTCGTACAGTGGGACAGGGCTTTCAGAGGGGAATTTAATATTCTGACTCCTGTTACTGGTCACTAGACCAGGGAGGAAGAGCAGTCAAACATCCAATAGTGGTGGAGTGTGAAGCGCAAAATATCACAGAAAGGTAACGCAATTGACATGATCTTTGAGCAAAATAATATTACAGTAATCTGCCAGATTATCATAAAACCTCTGATTCATTTTTATCCCATTACGGGGGAAATCTGTGATCATAACCTAATCTGGCCTAAATGTAATTGTGACCATGACAACGTGGTTGACTCTTAACAGTCTTTGAATAGCTTAGCAAGCTGCTCAGGTGAAGGAACCACCACGAGTAATAATTACACTGGATTAACCACAAGACGGGGCTCATGTTGTCGACCTCCCCGTGGTGAGCCCTGTCAACTGACCTCAGTCAGGCGAATGACAACAAACAGAGACAGCAGCAGAAATGCAACCTCAGCCGCCGCAGCTTGGCTCCAACCCGGAGCATGCGCCCTTTTTAGGGCAGGCACCTACGGATATCGAACCGGATGGCATCACCCTGCTGCAGTCTTATGCTGCCTCAAACACAAGAAGAAGAAGAACCACAAGACCCTCTGCCAACCACTGCCCCACCCTGAGTTTTGATCTCAGGATAGGACTCAAAGAAGACACAACTAGACCTGCTAATCATATAAAAAGCATGTCACTGATATATGATTTGCCAACAAAGTAGCCAAGCAACACTTAGCCATTCACACCGAATCATATATTCCAGCCAAACTCACTTATTTATTGGAGTAGCCTGTCTCATCACAGCATAGTTCCAGCGGAGAATATGGTACTGAGACTTAGTCCTTGAATAATGTACCCTTTGGCACACTGTTCAAAGAATAAGTCTCTGTACCACTGAGACACATATGAGCAAGAAAACCTCTTACTGGTGACCTTATCATCTCTTACCCATTCTCAGCCGACCGATCAATATTTTCCCGAGGTGAATGTTCCTTGGTTGAAGCAATGGGATGCCCTAAATGGGGGACAGGATCATAAATAATGGTTGGAAGCATCACCATCACTGAGGTGGATGGGTGCTCATGGATATGGCTATCAGCAAGGCATTGTGGGAGCAGTACCTGGAAATGAGATGCCAGCCTATTGAGGGTAGGAGATAAAAGTCCAAGTGTGCTAAGAATCAGTGTGACTAATAGAAGATACCATCCTCAAAAAGACAGCAGAGTGGGGCAGCTGGTATAAGCCGTGGCCTCACAGTACCACAGACCCGGGTTCAATCCTGACATTGAATGCAGTCTGTGTGGATTCTGCGAGTTCTCCCTGTGACCACGTGGGTTTCTTCCAGGTGCTCTGGTTTCCTTCCACATTCCAAACACTTGTGAGATCATAGGTTAATTGGGCACTGTACACTGCCCCCAGTCTGTGGGGAGTGGATGAAAAAGTGGGATAACATAGAACTACTGTGAATGGGTTATCCATTGTCGGCATGGACTCAGTGGGCCTAAGGGCCCATTTCAATGCTGTATCACTGAACTAAATTAAACATTCACAACTATCTTTAGCCTCAAGTGCCGTGGAAATTATCCGCCTGGCTTCCTCTTAAGACTAGCACTTTGAACAATGTCAGTTTAGGTCAATCTGATTCATTTTTAATTGTTATCAAGGAATGACTGAGGGTGTGAATGCAACAAAGGCAGTGGCCACAGACAGCATCTCAGACATAGCTCCTTCGTGCAGTGTTCTGATATTAGTCATGCCTCTCTGCAAATTACCAGCAGACCCACAACAATACATTGCTGTCACTGACAGCATTTAAAACACAAATCAATAATACATCACGTGTCTGAATTGTTTAAACATGACAAATGCTTTCTTAAAACTAGAAAGTGCATTGACTGGGTTCAGTGTTGTTTTACCTGGAGCTGAGATCGTAAGTGGGTCAAAGAGTTTTTTAGGTCTCTGTATCTGCCGGGTGAGCTCTCATCTTCCTAAGGGTGGAAAGAAACAGAACATCTAATTAACTGACAATTGAATGCTTCACTCATTATGATTTGCTTCGCCATAATGGAGTAATATAATTTTACTCTTCTAGCTTTCTTTCCCCCACCCCCGCAATCAGTCAGAAGAAGGGTCCCAACTGGAAAAGTCATCGATGCATGTACACTACAGATGCTGCCTGACCTGCTGAGTTACTCCAACATTTTGTGTGTTTGCTTGGAGTAATTTTGATGTTTTAATTTAGTTTACAGTTACAGCGCAGAAACAGGCCCTTCGGTTCGGTACCGAGGCCACATCGATGAATGGTCCCTGTACGCTGGCACTATCCTGCACACTAGGGAACATTTACAAACTTTACCAAAGCCAATTAACCTAAAAACCTGTACGTCTTTGAAGCGTTAAAGGAAACCGGAGCACCCACGGAGAACGTACAAACTTCATACACACAGCACCCGTAGTCAGGATCTAACCTGGGTCTCTGGCGCTGTAAGGCAGCAACTCAATGGCTGTGCCACCCAGTTGCCCAATGTTTTAATTTTTTTTGTCTGATCTATTCAAAGTTTCAGTTAGATATTCTGGAGGAGACATTTGCAAGGCATTATATTAGTGGTAAATACTGATAACTCAGCACAACTCATTTAATATAACTCTGTTTTTCGGCATGCCACACAGTTTTAGAACTTAGAACAGTACAGAACAGGTACAGGCCCTTTGGCCCACAATGTCTGTGCTGAACGCAAAAACAGTCTCTGATTGTACTTATTTAAATTACATGAGAAAGGTACAATGTGAATTAAATTGCTATCGTTATTAATAGTGTGACACTGAGTTGCTTTTAGTAGAAACCGTGAAAACTCATTGGATACAATCTTCCCAAGGGTCTGCCACTTGTATCGCGCACAGCTCCATGTGTGATAGCTGATATATCCGAGGAAGTTTAGACTCTTTCTTCCCGAAGATTTTAAGCTGCATGTTATTAAACTCATGCTAAGCAGTTGTTTGAATGTTTACCATATGTTGAAACACTGCGTTGCAAAGACTGCTCAGGTGTTTATACTTTGAAGATTCCTGAAGTGGAAAAAAAATAATTATTTCAATAATTGCTACTAAAACAGAGAGGGCTGTGCTTTCTCACACAGATCCCTGCGAGAAAATGCTTTACACTTACAAAGCTCATTTTATACATGTATATAAAGCAGCTGTCACTGACTTAAATCAGCAGGACATGAAAGCTTGTTATTGAAATTTGCAACAACCACTCAATACCACTCATCTCTCAGGTTTAACAACAGCCTAATGACCCAATGGGATCCCACTACTGGCCACATCTTCACATCTCCACCCCTTTCTGCTTTCCGCAGAGACCATTTCCTCCGCAACTCCCTGGTCAACTCGTCCCTTCTCACCCAAACTACCTCCTCCCCAGGTACTTTCCCCTGCAACCGCAGGAGATGCAACATCCGTCCCTTTACCTCCCCCCTCGACTCCATCCAAGGACCCCAACAGTCTTTTCAGATGAGGCAGAAGTTCACTTGCACCTCCTCCAACCTCATCTACTGTATCTGCTGTTCCAGATGTCAACTCCTGTACATCGGCGAGACCAAGCACAGGCTCGGCGATCGTTTCTCTGAACACCTCCGCTCAGACCGCCTTAACCTACCTGATCTTCTGGCTGCTCAGCACTTTAACTCCCCCTCCCATTCCCAATCTGACCTTTCTGTCCTGGGCCTCCTCCATTGTCAGAGTGAGGCCCAGGACAAATTGGAGGAACAGCACCTCATATTTCGCTTGGGTAGCTTACACCCCAGCGGTATGAACATTGACTTCTCTAACTTCAAATAGCCCTTGCTTTCCCCCTCTCTCCATCCCTTCCCCATCCTAATTCTCCCACGAGTCTTACTGTCTCCGACTACATTCTATCTCTGTCCAGCCCCCTCCCCTGACATCAGTCTGAAGAAGGGTCTCGACCCAAAACGTCACCCATTCCTTCTCTCCAGAGATGCTGCCTGTCCCGCTGAGTTACTCCAGCATTTTGTGTCTACCTTCGATTTAAATCAGCATCTGCAGTTCTTTCCTACACAGCCTGATGAATTTTATGCCTAACTGGTGACAAGATTGGAAGAGCACAGACAATGAGTCTGCTATATCCCTTACTTGCTATAGTCATTCAAGTCAAGTTTATTTTCATATGCATAAGTACAGTTGGTTTTAAGGAATATCTTAAAGGAGGAAAGAGAGGTAGAGTGATTTACTGAGGAAGGGATTTTGTTGCTGAAGCGTTGACTGTTCATATTGGAGAGTTTCAAACAGAGTATGTGTAAGAGTTTGAGGAATACAGTATCTTGGAAGATTCTAGACAAGCCAAAGGCAAGATGTAGAAACAAAGAACTGCAGAAGCTGGTCTGTACCAAAGATAGACACAAAGTGCTGGAGTGACTTAGGGAGTCAGGCAGCATCTCTGGAGAAAACAGATGGGTGACGTTTCGGGTCGGGGCACTTCTTCAGACAGAGAGTCTGAGAGAGACTGAGAGAGTCTGAAGAGCCTGAAACATCACCCATACCTTTTCTCTAGAGAAGCTGCTTGACCCGCTGAATTACTCCAGCACTTTGTGTCTATCACAAGTCAAAGCCAAGTCAGGTTTATTGTTGTCTGTGCAAGTAAATGGGTTCATGGTTACACCATGAAAGGGACAGTGAATAGGCCACTGCGAGGAACCGGCAGCACCTGTGCCACAAGTTGCCAGACCACACGGGCACAAATGTCTCTCATATCACATCCTGTTGGGATACGAGGGCTGCTCACACTCTCTTTGTTCTGCTGCATGTTCAATGGCCAGCAATCACCATTGAGCCTATTCCTCAGGAGTAGTTTCTGGGCTGGGGAGTGATGGACGGTAAAATGAAAAAGAAGGGGTTTCTGCAGGATTGGTTTCAGCAATAATGTCACCACTATTAGAGCTGCAGCCTCATGGCAACAACGACCCATTCCAATCCAGACTTTGGGTGCTGTCTGTGTGGGGTTTGCAAGCTCTCCCTGTGACTGTATGGGTTTCCTCTGGGTGCTCTGGTTTCCTACTACAGCGCTAAGATGTGCAGGTTGGAAGTTTAATTGCCCAGTGTAAATTGCCCCTAGTGTGCATGTGACTGGGAGAGACTGGGACAGTTGATGTGAATGTGGGGAGAATAAGATCGGGATTAATGCAGGATTCATGGGAATGGGTGGTTGGTGGTTGGCACACACTCAATGTGGCAAAGGACATTCTTCCGTGCTGTATGAATCCACGATTCTCTGCGGAATTTCCAACATGATCGAATGGTCTGTTTGTATACGGAGTAGTCATTGGAATATCTGAGAACATAGGTTCAAGGTGAAGGGGGAAAGATTTAATAGGAATCTGAGGGGTAACTTTTTCACAGAAAGGGTGTATGGAACAAGCTGCCAGAAGAGGTAGTTGAGACAGGGACTATCCCAACATTTAGGAAACAGCTAGATAGGTACATGGATCGGACAGGTTTGGAGGGATATGGACCAAACGCGGGCAGGTGGGACTAGTGGAGCTGGGACATTGTTGGCCGGTGTGGGCATGTTGGGCTGAAGGGCCTGTTTCCACACTTCATGGAAACTTCATAGATACCAGTTCCATTACACATGAGTGTAAAGATTTTACATTCAATCTCTAAAAAAAAGACACTCTAGGTCTCCAGTTGATAAAGAGGATGATTCAGAATTTCAAGAAAGCAAGGATGCCGGTTAAATATGAACGACTACACCTTAACCCTCATGTTATCGAAGGACGGCACAAAGTCTTTAATCTATGACAAGCAAAGGGTTTTCCTCGGTGGCCCAATTATTACATATCTCACAGTTAACATCATGCAGGATGATCAGCTTGAGGTCATTAAACTGTCTGGATTCTCTGATGCCTTAAAAATTGTGCTGTGGCCAATATTAATCCCTCGGTAAACAGCATTTAAACAGATTATTAATATCAGATCATCAGTTGTAGGATAAGATGCCACATTTCCAACATAGCAGTGCTTTCATGACATGTGCCCTTGATAAACAAGATTGAAGCCCGACATAAATATAATTTATTTATTTCATATTGGTGAATAGGAATATTAAAGCCGTTCTTCACTGTGGCAGTTTAGACTTCTTCCTGCCTTGTATTCTATATTTAATTACAGCTCCCAGTACACATCAGATTTGAAGTTGATCCAAGACACAGTCCTTCCCATCTCTTCCTAATATTGTCGAACTGGATAGCATTACAGTAAGATCAACTCACGGACCACATTCAAAAATTGCACATTCCAACATTCATTCATGTAGTTTTAAAATTCATATCCTCAATTTCAAATCCACCCATGTACTCCTTCCTTCTTCCTCTAATTTTCTCCAGCCCTAGAATCTTCCAAGACTCCATATTCCATAAACTCTGGCCTACTCTGTTTGAAACTCCACACTATTAGCAGTCAAGCCTGCAATAACCAAAATCCTATTCTCATTAAATCTCTCCACCTCTCTTTCCTCTTTTAATTCATTCCTTAAAACCAACAAGCATTTTGATCACATCCGAATCTCCTTTTGTGTCTGAATAACACAAATTATCTGACAGTGATCCTGTGAAGATCCTTGGGCCTGTTTAACCAATTTAATTGCAAATTGCTAGGATTTTTTAATCCCATGAAAACATAACTGGAGATTTTGAAGACTGTTATACCCACAATATAATGTGTTTGAACTACAGTACCCAATACCAACCACTGGAGCTAGAGATGCAGAAATCCACAAATTAACCTGCCACGGAGAGAAAGAATTGTTAATCATTGGAACCTATTTTTGCTTGGGAATGCGGAGGAAAGTTTTTGCTCGAGAACATGTAGCAGATTACTTGTGCAGATTAAGAGCAAACAAATGGAAATGTGACAATGAGTATTGGTTTCAGCAAAGGGATAGATATTCATGTTTATACTTATCGTCAGGATAGGCGTAGAATGCAGACAGCCTAAAGGTTTCCCATGTGACATTGGCATCAGGATAGCAGAAAGAACTACTTTAAATAGAGCTGTTCTCTTGTTACATAGATCCATTGCAGTTAAGGTGTTGCTCTTCACTTGTTCATTTTAGTCTGGACCATGTCTGGCTCATCCAATCAAAAAATTTGTTAAATGGCTGAATGAATAATTCCATTTACATTATTAACTTTACGTAGCTAAACTTGCAACGCTGAGCTCTGTATTAGAAACAGTAGTGCGAAATAGGCTTATGGCAAAACTGCAGATTCCCTTACCTCATCCTCAACCTTATTTTCAAGTGACTGAAAATTACAATGTCAGAAGAGATTCTCGAGTAAAAAGAGACGGGCTAGTTGTTCTCACCTCCAGTATAAAGGCCTCCTCTGGTATTACATCTGAACTGAACTGGAGTTCAGAGTTCTGCTAGAATTTAAAAATAAAATGGCAATATGAAAACTCAGCCTTTTTCAGACAGGCAGAATGATTGAGATAGAGGCAGAGATTTGCATGTGTATTGTAAACCTCGCAATTATGCTTCCTTACAAAGACAGTCCCTCAAAACGGAAAAACGAGAGACTGCAGATGCTGGAATCTTGAGCAAAAAACAAAGTGCTGGAGGAACATCAGCAGGTCTGTCAGGCAGCATCTGTAGAGGAAAATGGACAGATGACATTTCGGGTCATCTGACTGATTGAGAGTGACTTGCTTCCAGCTCCAGATCTGTGAGCTCTGTGGTGGCTGAAGAGTTCTCTGTGGGATAGGCAGGACTTGCCATAGGTGGGGCAGACAGTGTTTGACAGGTGGGTGGGAGAATGCTAGGGGTGTTCTGTACTCCTTTACTGCTCGCACAGGATTTCTGCATGTTCCCACCATCTGTGGTCAAGGCACTTGGTACTGTCATGAATGCTCCTTTTCCAGTCATGGGCCATGGATTTGCATAAGTCAACAGGTCAGTCTTTAACCTCTCCCATCTTATAATTCACCACTGCTCCAAGACTTGTTTTTTGTGCGACCCATCTTACCTCATTGATCTGTCACAGCGTAGGTGCAGGAAAATTACTACAGGGGGATCATCATGATATAACAGCATCAGTGGTAGCTTCATGAAGCTTTCAATGGCGTGTCATTCATTTGTCAATGTATGCTGCTACATTTCCTCTTGTTAAAAATTCCCTTCAAGTTCCAGCCTCATATTTTGACCTTAATTAGTTACAAAATTTGTCTATCCTTCTTCCAGTAAATTATTTTGCTATCCCCTCCTTCTGACAATTTCTGTCACATTCCAACAACGCTGGCGGTAAAAAGAAACCATGTCGCAATTAAGACATCTTGGTTTCCAGCTCCTGTTGCCAAGAAGCTCAAATCAACTCAGGGGCGACATAACGGTGCAACTAGTCAGGATGGTGCACGGGATGGAGGGAAGAAGATGACACGTTATTGCCTTCCATCACAGTGCGCTGTGGTGGATGTTTATGTTGATTTTTATGTGTGAGTCATTGCTTTTTTGGTATGACTGTCTGGCAAATCAAATTCCTTGTATGTTTTTACATACTTGGCTAATAAATAAATTACAATTACAATTCACAGCTCTAATGATCTAGATTCAATCCTCAACTCAGGCGCTGTCTGTGTGGTGTTTGCACCATCTTCCTGTAATCAGGTTTCCTCCCACAGCCTAAACACATGCAGGTTAATGGGTTAATTGGCCACTGTAAATTTGTAAATAACCATATAACCCTTAGAGCACGGAAACAGGCCATCTCGGCCCTTCAAGTCCGTGCCGAACATTTTTTTTCTTTTTCCTCCCTTCTTTCTTCCCCCTAGTCCCATCTACCTGCACTCAGACCATAACCCTCCATTCCTTTCCCGTCCATATACCCATCCAATCTATTTTTAAAGGATAAATGACCCTCATGTGTTGAGGTGTGGTGTAATCTGCCACGGGGAGGGGCCTGTTGGGGAGAATTAGAGGGGGCAATTCATTGAATTGTGGGAATATGAAAGAGTAGGATTAAAAGTAAACCTGAAAAAAATGCACCATATACACTATACTTTGGGAGCATCTAATTAGACTATTTCAAGCAGATAGATTTATTTTTCATACAGTGGGATCTAACTAATCCAGGTTATGTTTTACAACCAAATAAACATTTCCATGTGATTGAAAAATAAATTAAAAATTAAAAATAAGAGTTTACCCTGGTTATTTCTAAATTGTATTTTCTTAATGCCATTTGAACAAAACACAACTACTCTAGACTGGGTACTAGAGTACTAGAGGGCATAGCTTTAAGGTAAGAGAGGCAACATTTAAAGGAGATGTGCGGGCAAGGTTTTTACAGAGGGAGCTGAGTGCCTGGAATGCACTGCTGGGGATGAAGCATATACGCAAGTGGCATTTAAAAGACTTTTGGATAGGCATACAGATATGCAGGGGATAGAGGGTATGCAGAAACAAAGAACTGCAGATGCTGGTTAATACACAAAAGGACAAAGTGCTCGAGTAGCTCAGCGGGTCAGGCAACATTTCTGAAAAGCATGGATAGTAATATGGGTTATGTGCTGGTAGATAGGTGCTGGCCTTGGCATTATGTTCAGCACAGACATTGTGGGCCGAAGGGCCTGCTCTTGTGCTGTACTGTTCTAGGTTCTATGTTGTATGCAAACATCCAAGCAAACAGTTTGAACCAAGTTGGCGAATGAACAAGTTCTGGGATGCTATCAAACACCAGGAATATTACAGCAGGTAATAATCATTTCACAAAGATGAGAGACAGAGAGAAACATACAAAATTGTGAATTTAACTTTTTGGAGTCAAGGCTTCCCTTTAAAGTAACAAAAGTTAATTTGAAACATTACAAACAACAACAAACAAATCTCACTTGGAGGTATTTCCCATTTTGCAGCATCGGTACTTACTGATGAGGTTGTATTCATTCCACTCTTGTCCTGCACAATATTCTCCAGTTTATCTTCACTTTCCAGCACATTCAGGTTGTTTTCTTGTTCCTGTAAATCATTCAGTTCTTTTCTGAGCTTCGCATTCTCTTCCTCCAAATCCTCCATCTGCTCCTGCAGGCTGCTCTCCGATAACTTCAGTTCATGGATCCGCGAGCGGAAATCTTCCAGTTTGTGTGTGAGGAAGCTCTCATTGTCTTCGGCACGTTGAAGCCTTTCTAGGAGCTGGTCCTTTTCCTGGTTATTTGCCTCTTCTTTTTCCAAAAGGTTCCTCAGGTCAACCTGGAGGATGAGAATCTGTTCTTTAATTTGGTCCGCTCCACCCAACAGGCAACTTTCCATGTTGGTGAGATCTGGATCGTGCTCTGAAAGATCCTTACTCCTCCCGGAGTGTGCTTTCTCCAGTTTTGTAAACTTTGCTGTAACCTGTTGTAGCTCAGATTTCAGGACAATACTGAGAGCATTTAGATCAATTTTCTCCCTCTCCAGTTTGAAGTGCTGGTTCTGCAAGGACTGTTCACGTTCTCTCAGCTTCACCATTAGCTGCTGCTGCCTTTGTTTGTAGTGCTCAAAGTAGTCGGACTGCTTGTTCATCTCATCCTCCTTCATCCTCAACTGGTTCTGCAAACGCCACACTTTACCCTTTAGAATCTCTTCGGCCCTCTCTTTCTCTGTAAGCTTTAAAGAAGAAGTGCATTATGATTATTGATCATAGAACTCGGCACCAAACATCTGCGGTAAATACCAAACAGCTTGGAAACAGTCCCCTCACCTCAACTTGCCGACATTGACCATCATGGCCCATCTACATTAGATCCATCTGTTTGCATTGGCCCATACCCCTCTAAATCTGTCCCATCCATGTACTTGTCTAAATGTTTCTTAAACATTGCTATAGTACCTGCCTCAACTATGAACTACCTACTCTGGCAGTTCATTCCAGACACCGACCACCCTTCGTGTGTAAAGGTTACCCCTCGGGTCCCTATTAAATCTTTCCCCCTCACCTTAAACCTATGGCCTCTGGTTCTCGATTTCCCGACTGTGGGCAAGAGACTCCGTGTGTTTACCCGATCTATTCCGCTCATCATTTCATACACCTCCACAAGATCACCCCTCATCTTCATGCATTCCAAGGAATAGAATCCTAGCCTGCTCAACCTCTCCCGATAGCACAGGCCCTCAAGTCCTGGCAACATCCTCGTTAATCTTCTCTGCATTCTTTCCAGCTTGACAACATCTTTCCTATAATGTGGTGCCCAAGACTGGACACAATACTCCAGATGTGGCCTCACCAATGTCTTATATAACTGCAACGAGACCTCCCAACCTCTATACTCGTTTTTATACACGTATACATACAGCAATGATACTTTTCATGCTATCAAGGTACTTTGCCTGCACAAGAACCAAGTGATGATGACCATTCTTTCAATACCTTCATGAACTGATACAACTGTTCCTTCATTCAGCTTGGTTCACTAAGTGAGTCTAACTTACTTATTACAACAGAGGAGGAAATTATTTGTTCCAGCAAAACAATCTGATCAGTCCTATTCACCCTTTCCATTTTTTCAGTAGCCCTGCAACCACCACATGCTCCACCATTTACCCTTTGATTAATTTACCACTTACATATGTTAATTTACAATGGACATTGAACTTATGAGAATGTATTTGGGATGTGCGAAGAAACCGGAGCATTTACATAAAATTCCAAAGCCCCAGTAAAAAAACATGCAAATTCTGCATAGACAGCACCCAGGTCAAGATCAACTCTGCTTCAATGCAACTGGGAGGCAGCAGTCCTGGTGCAGTTATCCTCCCTTTAAGTGAAACACTGCAATTAAAAATCCCAATATGAAACTTCAACCAGACCATTGATGCTTCAAATAATAACCCACTCAAACAAAACTTCACATGCTCAACATGTTATGACTATCTATGCCTTTTACATTTGTCTCGCCTTTTCAACTTTTTGTTTGTTTAACCTGAGTTACTCCACCACTTTGAGTATTGTATGTCGATCTGCTCACCCCATTGCAGGAAAGATGTGGAGGCTTTGGAGATTAAGAAGATGCTGCCTGGATTAGTGGGCATTACTTATTAGGAGAGGCTGGACAAACTTGAATTGTTTTCTCTGAAATGTTAGAGGGTGAAAATAGATCTGATAGAACTATATAAAATTAGGAGAGGCATAGACAAGGCAGACCGTCAGAACATTTTTCCCCAGGGTCAAAGACTAGAGGGCATAGCTTTATCTTTAAGGGGCAAGGTTTAAAAGAGATGTACAGGGCAAATTTATTTTTACACAAAGAATGATGGGTGCCTGGGACATGCTGCCAAGGGTAGTGGTGGCGACAGGTATCATGTATAGTCTTTCCTAATAAGTAATGCCCACTAATCCAGGCAGCATCTTCTTAATCTGGACAGCATGCAGCAAAAAGCTTTTCACTGTACCTCGGTACATATGACAATAAGTAACCAAACAAATAAATCTAAACAAATACAATAGTGATGTGTAGAGGCTTTAGGTACATGGATGTGCAGGGAAAGGAAGGATATGGATCACATGCAGGCAGAGGAGATTAGTTTTTAACATGGTATCACATTTGGCACAAACATTGTGGGGTGACGGGTGTGTTTCTGTCATAAGCAGTTTTATCCTATTATTATTGAACTTTGCTTCTGAAGGAACAACCCATGATATTAACAGACCCCAATGTCAGCTGGGCAGTGGGGAGGGGCACATATTTTACTGAGTGTGAGCAAGTGAGGTTTTGTTGAAAAAAACTGATTGGGAAAGATGAATTACCCCTCTTGGCACGATTATTATGAAAACAGCTTCTGATTTATTAAAGCCTTCAAAAGTACTGAGGTTAAAAAGAATGTATGTGCTCATTGTTCCATTTCAACTACCTGGTTACAGGACCTCCTGCAGGGAACATGGAGAAACAACAGACTGCAGATGCTGGAATCTTAAGCAAAGCAAAAACAAAGTGCTGGGGAAATTCAGCAGGTCAGACTGAAAAAGGATCACGACCCAAAATGAGGTTTATCCGTTTCCCTCAACAGATGGTGCCTGGACTGCTGAGTTCCTCCAGCACTTCTGAGTTCATGCTCATTAGATTGAGACTAGATTGACATAGCAGGACAAGCTATTGAACAAGTAATCCAGGCGTTAGAACAATCATCTAGAAATACAGGGTCATAATATCACCACACTTGCACAATGGCATGTTGTCCTTCATAACAAGAGGAGTTGAGTTTAGGAGCAGAGGTCCTTCTGCAGTTGTACAGGGCCCTAGTGACACCACACCTGGAGTATTGTGTGCAGTTTTGCTCTCCAAATTTGAGGAAGGACATTCTTGCTATTGAGGGAGTGCAGCGTAGGTTCACTAGGTTAATTCCAGGGACTGTCATATGTTGATAGAATGGAGCGGCTGGGCTTGTATTATCTGGAATTTAGAAGGATGAGAGGGGATCTTAATGAAACATATAAGATTATTAAGGGTTTGGAGAAGCTAGAGGCTGGAAAAATGTTCCCGATGTTGGGGGAGTCCAGAACTGGGGGCCACAGTTTAAGTATAAGGGGTAAGCCATTTAGAACGGGGATGAGGAAACACTTTTTCACACATAGGGTTGTAAATCTGTGGAATTCTCTGCCTCAGAAGGCAGTGGATGCCAATTCTCTGGATGCTTTCAAGAGAGAGTTAGATAGAGCTCTTAAAGATAGTGGAGTCAGGGATATGGGGAGAAGGCAGGAACGGGGTACTGATTGTGGATGATCAGCCATGATCACAGTGAATGGCAGTACTGGCTCGAAGGGCCGAATGGCCTACTCTTGCATCTATTGTCTATTGTCTAACTCAATTAGTTAAGCAAATCTAGAATTTAAGTTTTAAAATTGAGTAATGATGACAATTGTATTAACAGATAACATCGGGTTCTTTGACACCCCTTGGAAAATCTTTCCTGGTCTGGCCTGTTTAGGACCCCATGCCTATGTCAATGAACTTGTCATTTAACCACAGTCCAAAGGAAATTAAGGGTGACAATAATACTTATCTCATCAATTAATGACATAGACTTTTACTGATTACAATCACATGGAAACAATTTTTCCCTCTTTTCATTAAAGACATTTTCCTATCTCTTCATAGATTATATGTGGATTTTTTGTTGGTGGCTATGACGGGTTGACCAAATAGAGTTACAATGTTTAGAAGATGGAGCATGATTCTGTGCAAGTTATCCCCCTCGATAGCTGGCATTCAATAATTCTCACAGGGTTCACAGATTAGAGGTAGCGACTGCAATGCAGAAACATCAAAGCAGCAGTAATACTGAAAGTCAGGATGTACAACCAGCCTTACCTCGTTTCTGAGGCTTCTTTCTGAAATCTGCAGACACCGGAGCCTTCCTGTGAGTTGTGAATCATTGGTTGTCGATAGTTGAGATTTAGATGTCAACTCATTGAGTTTGTCCAGAAGCTTTTGCTTCGACTGCTCCAGATCTCGAATTCTAGGTAATGAAATAGTAGTACCAAACACCATTGAGTCAAGAAAAAAATCCAATGCAATGCTAGATATTTATCATTGTACATGGTGGCCACCACTGTAACCATTCTCAGCTGCTGGACAATTGAACCAACTTCTATTATTCTGTCCATTCATAATCTTTCCTAATTGCCTCCAAACATAGAAACATAGAAAATAGATGCAGGAGTAGGCCATTCGGCCCTTCGAGCCTGCACCGCCATTCAATATGATCATGGCTGATCATCCAACTCAGTATCCTGTACCTGCCTTCTCTCCATACCCCCTGATCCCTTTAGCCACAAGGGCCACATCTATCTCCCTCTTAAATATAGCCAATGAACTGGCCTCAACTGCCTTCTGTGGCAGAGAGTTCCAGAGATTCACCACTCTCTGTGTGAAAAAAAAAAATCTCATCTCGGTCCTAAAGGATTTCCCCTTTATCCTTAAACTGTGACCCCTTCTCCTGGACTTCCCCAACATCGGGAACAATCTTCCTGCATCTAGCCTGTCCACCCCTTAAGAATTTTGTAAGTTTCTACAAGATCCCCCCTCAATCTTCTAAATTCTAGCAAGTACAAGCCGAGTCTATCCAGTCTTTCTTCATATGAAAGTCCTGACATCCCAGGAATCAGTCTGGTGAACCTTCTCTGCACTCCCTCTATGGCAAGAATGTCTTTCCTCAGATTTGGAGACCAAAACTGTACGCAATACTCCAGGTGTGGTCTCACCAAGACCCTGTACAACTGCAGTAGAACCTCCCTGCTCCTATACTCAAATCCTTTTGCTATGAATGCTAACATACCATTCGCTTTCTTCACTGCCTGCTGCACCTGCATGCCTACTTTCAATGACTGGTGTACCATGACACCCAGGTCTCGTTGCATCTCCCCTTTTCCTAATCGGCCACCATTTAGATAATAGTCTACTTTCCTGTTTTTGCCACCAAAGTGGATAACCTCACATTTATCCACATTATACTGCAGGTTGGTTCAGGCGGGCTGAGCGAAGGTGTTCCGCGAAACGATCACCCAGTTTACGTTTGGTCTCGCCGATGTAAAAGAGTCCACATCTTGAACAGCGGCTGCGGTAGATGAGGTTGGAGGAGGTGCAAGTGAACCTCTGCCTAACCTGACAGGACAGTCGGGGTCCCTGGACAGAGTCGAGGGAGGAGGTAAAGGGACAGGTGTTGCATCATCTGCGGTTGCAGGGGAAGGTACCTGGGGAGGGGGTGGTTTGGATGGGAAGGGATGAGTTAACCAGGGAGTTGCGGAGGGAACGGTCTCTGCGGAAGACGGAAAGAGGTGGAGATGGGAAAATGTGGTAGTGGTGGGATCCCGTTGGAGGCGGCGGAAAATTCGGAGAATTATGTGTTGTAGGTGGAAGATAAGGACTAGGGGGACTGTCTCTGTTGCGATTAGGGGGAGGGAGAGCAAGGGTGGAGATGTGGAGTACCGAGGAGACACAAATGAGGGCCTTATCTTGATGGGAGAGGGGAACCCCCGTTCCCTAAAGAATGAGGACATCTCGGATGTTCAAGTATGGAACACCTCATCTTGAGCGCAGATGCGGTGTGGACAGAGGAATTGGGAGTAGGGGATAGAGTCTTTGCAGGAAGCAGGGAGGGAAGAAGTGTAGTCGAGATAGTTGTGGGAGTCAGTGGGTTTGTAATAGACAGAAGTAGTTGAGGGTGAGGACCAGCTCCACTAGGCGGAGTAGAGTGTGAGTAGAGGAAAATTGGATGGTTCTGCGGTCGAGGAAGAAATGGAGGGCTTTAAGGCCTTCCTTGTGGGGGATGGAGGTGTAGTGACTGAACGTCCATAGTAAAGATGAGGGAGTGGGGGCTCGGAAAGCAAAAGTCATTAAAGAGTCGAAGGGCATGTGAGGAACTAGATTGGGAGAGATTGGACCAGGGGAACCATCCAATTTCCCTCTATTAACACTGTACTCTGCCTAGTGGAGCTGGTCCTCACCCTCAACAACTTCTCCTTTGACTCCTCCCACTTCCTCCAAATCCAAGGCGTAGCTATGGGGAGCCACATGGGCCCCAGCTATGCTTGCCTCTTTGTAGGGTACGTTGAACAATCCCTGTTCCCGGCGTACGCTGGCCTTATCCCCAAACTCTATCTCCGTTACATTGATGACTGTATCGGTGCTACCTCCTGCACCCATGCAGAACTCATGGACTTCATCAACTTCACCACTAATTTTCATCCCGCCCTCAAATTTACTTGGACCATCTCCGACACCTCCCTCCCCTTTCTTGATCTCACAGTCTCCACAGGAAATAAGACTATTGACTGACATCTATTACAAACCCACTGACTCCCACACTATCTCGACTACACCTCTTTCCACCCTGTTTCCTGCAAAGACTCTATCCCCTACTCCTAATTCCTCTGTCTATGCCGCACCTGCGCCCAAGATGAGGTTTCATACTAGAATATCTGAGATGTCCTCATTCTTAGGGAATGGGGGTTCCCCTCTCTCATCATAGATGAGGCCCTCACTCGTGTCTCCTCGGCTCCTCGCAACTCCCCCCTTGCTCCCCCTCCCCCAGTCGCAACAGAGTCAGAGTCCCCCTAGTCCTTGCCTTCCACCCCATCAGCAGTCGCATACAACACAACATCCTCCAAAATTTCCACCATCTCCAACGGGGTCCCACCACTAACCACATATTCCCATCTCCACCCCTTTCCACCTTCCGCAGAGACCGTTCCCTCCGCAACTCCCTGGTTAACTCATCCCTTCCCATCCCCTCCCCAGGTACCTTCCCCTGCAACTGCAGAAGATGCAACACCTGTCGCTATACCTCCTCCCTCAACTCTGTCCAGGGACCCCGACAGTCCATTCAGGTTAGGCAGAGGTTCATTTGCACCTCTTCCAACCTCATCTACTGCATCCATTGTTCAAAATGTGGACTCTTGTACACATCGGCGAGAGCAAACGCAGACTGGGCGATTGTTTCATGGAACACCTTCGCTCAGCCCGCCTGAACCAACCTGATCTCCCGGTTGCTGGACACTTTAATTCTCCTTCCCATTCCTACACTGACCTTTCTGTCCTCGGTCTCCTCCATTGTCAGAGTGAGGCTAAAAGCAAATTGGAGGAACAGCATCTCATATTTAGCTTGGGCAGCTTGCAGCCCAGTGGTATTGATTTCTCTAACTTCAGGTAACCCCGGCATTCCCTCTCTCTCTATCTTTCCCCCACGCAAGTCACCCCGTAAACAGCTTACAATGGCATGTTTCCTTTATCATCGTTACTTTTTTGCATGTCTCTCATTCATTGTTCTTTATCTCTCCACATCACCGTCTATATATCTCGTTTCCCTTATCCCTAACCAGTCTGAAGAAGGGTCTTGACCCAAAACATCACCCATTCCTTCCCTCCAGAGATGCTGCCTGTCCCGCTAAGTTACTCCAGCTTTTTGTGTCTGTCTTAGAAATGGTATAGTTTTTTGTTGATGGGCATTTATCAACCAGATTGCTCAAACCAGTGCACACATTTGTCCGGAATGAGCGACACATTGGTGTGGCTGGTAGAGCTGCCTCCACTGAGTCAGAGACCCAGGTTCAATCCTGGTCTCAGGTACTGCCTGTGTTGAGTTTGTACATTCAACTGGGTTTTCTCTGACATCCCAAAGATATTTTAAATCGGTAGGTTAACTGGCCATTGTAAATTGACCTTAGTGTGTCAGTGAATGCTAGAAATGAAGAGAATGTGGGGAGAATAAAACAATACAAATAAGATGCAATTCGTTTAAAATAGATGATTGAAATGCGAATTCAACAGGCCAAAGGGCTTGTTTCCCTGCTCTGCCTCTCTGTGACTGTGCTGACCCTGGATCCTTTTTCTATAGGACTCTAATATTTCTGTCCCTGTATATCTCCAGCACTATCCTTCCTATTGCAATTTCCCGATATTTGGGGAGTCCAGAACCAGGCGCCACAGTTTAAGAATAAGGGGTAGGCCATTTAGAACAGAGATGAGGAAAAACTTTTTCACCCAGAGAGTTGTGAATCTGTGGAATTCTCTGCCTCAGAAGGCAGTGGAGGCCGATTCTCTGGATGCTTTCAAGAGAGAGTTAGATAGAGCTCATAAAGATAGCAGAGTCAGGGGATATGGTGAGAAGGCAGGAACGGGGTACTGATTGGGGATGATCAGCCATGATCACAGTGAATGGCGGTGCTGGCTCGAAGGGTCAAATGGCCAACTCCTGCACCTATTGTCTATTCCCATTGCCTGCCCCGTGGAGATAGGAACAATGATCAGAGGAAAGGAGGAAATAAATACAGAAACAGAGAAGAATAAAGAGAATAGAGAAAGTAACAGAGAAGAGGAATGAATATCACAGAGAATGAGAATAGAGAACGAGGAAGAGAAGAGATTGTAACATGTGATCTCCGAATCTTTCAGAGGTGCCCGGAGAGCTTCCAGTGATATAGAAACAAGGAACTGCAGCTGCTGGTTAACAAAAAAAGATGCAAAGTGCTGGAGTAACTCATCGGGTCAGGCAGCGTCTCTGGAGAACATGGATTTGGAAGAAAGGGCCTGATCCAAAACGTCACCTATCCATGTTCTCCAGAGATGCTGAGTATCTTTTTTTGCACTTTGTACCTTTTTTTGATATTCCAGTGTTTTTAGTTTAGTTTAGAGATACTGCATGACAACAGGCCCTCAGCATAGGTTAAAGATGAGGGGGGGGGAGATTTAATGGGAACCTGAAGGGTAACTTTTTTTTACAAAGAGTGAGGGTGTATGGAACAAGCTGCCAGAGGAAGTAGTTGAGGCAGGTACTATCGCAACGTTTAAGAAACATTTAGACAGGTACATGGATAGGATAGCTTCAGAGAGATATGGGCCAAAGCATGGTGGTGGAACTAGTGTAGATGGGACATGTTGGTCAGCATGGGCAAGTTGGACCGAAGGGCCTGTTTCCACTCTGTACATCTAATTCTTCCAATATTCAACCAACATTAAGTATAGTAGAACAAAGACTGAACTAGCAAACTTTATGACACTGAGCAACGATGCCTGTTGGGGACTATGACCTCCGATTTACAACTAAAATCTTCACTAACTCTCACCATTCCAGTTTTCAGTTAATTCAATTTTTTTAGCTCTGTTTAACCACCTTATTCTGATGAATAGGAAATCTTTGTGCCATCCAGTGCAATTTTAGTTTAGTTTCGAGAAACAGCGTGGAAACAGGCCCTTCGGCCCAACGGATCCGCACCGTCCAGCGATCCCGCACATTAACACTATCCTACACCCACTAGGGACAATTTTTACATTTACCAAGCCAATTAACCTACAAACCTGTACGTCTTTGGAGTGTGGGAGGAAACCGAAGTTCTCGGAGAAAACCCACGCGGGTCACGGGGAGAACGTACAAACTCAGTACAGACAGCACCGGTAGTCGGGAGCGAACCCGGATCTCCGGCGCTGCATTCGCTGTAAAGCAGCAACTCTACCACTGCGCCACCGTGACCGCCCTATTGTGTCTGACAACTTCACAAAGACACGGAACATAAAGTGCTGGAAGTACTCAGCAGTTCAGGCTCAATGTGTCCTGACCTGCAGATTATTTCCAGCAGTTTCTTACTTTCTTTTTGCTTTCTCGTATCTGCAGGTTTTAAAAAAAAATGATTGTCCTTTTCTTTCTTTTCCAATAATCGTGTTATAGTTACTAAGAATTTCTGCTGGCTCGAGAGAGATGTTATGTATATCTCTATCATACACAATATGTTA
>CM075977.1:246877416-246903075 GCA_038087875.1 Malacoraja senta | reverse complement strand
CTTCCTCAGGACCTTTCCTTGTCTATCTGTAGTTGCTTCCACCTGGTTGTACCTCTCCTCCAGCTTGTGTTCAATATCTTCCTTCTGCTTCGTCAATTGACCCAACTTGGCACAGCGTGAGCTAAGAAGCCTTTGATTCTCCTGGCTTTGCAAAAGTTGGGCTTCAAGATCCTTGATGGTTTCTGTCTGCTCCTTCTCATTCATGTCTTTAAGCTTTAAAAGTCCCTCTAAATTCTTGACTCTTTGAAGAAGCTCTGCTTTGGCACTGTGTTTATCCTGACCTTCCTCGTCACTGCTTTGGGAATCCAGTGATTCTAGCTCCCTCACAGAGGCCAGCTTTCCTTTAAGAGCGTCACACTCAAAATGAAGCTGATGGCACGAAACCTCCATCTCAATCAACTTTTTCTTCAGCGTAGCTGCCTCCTCTTTACTGTCCTCATACTGAATCACATACTCCTTTAATTTCTCTTCAAGAATTTTCTGATTGTCATCAGCTTCACTCCCTTTGAATTCGGGGCTCTGCTAAACGTAGTAAATTCATTAATTTTAAAATATAATCTTCAAGTTTTGCTATTCTGTCACCTCTGCATTTGTTTTCCTCTTTCAATTTTATCAGTACTCTTGTAAAGTTTTTGTATTTAAATCGGCCAATAGTTCCCCTGGAAAAGATCCAGGATGTTCTCTTTTCCCAGGTGATGGGGAAGCCAACAGTTGTTCCTCTGAAGTGTGTAACTCCTGTAATTGTTTCCGGCTCTTGTCTTTAGCATCTTGCTGTTTGTCTTTATCGCTCTGTGATTTTTTAAGTTTGCTCTCCATCATTCCCAAATCAGCAAATTTGAATTTTTTTCTTCT
Source organism: Malacoraja senta (assembly GCA_038087875.1). NCBI lineage: Eukaryota > Metazoa > Chordata > Chondrichthyes > Rajiformes > Rajidae > Malacoraja > Malacoraja senta. The sequence continues at coordinate 246,902,223 of CM075977.1, read as the reverse complement.
AATACTTCTAGGTAGTTTAAAAACTAATTGTCGTCAGAATGGTCTTCCTTCTCATTGAACAGATATGCATTTGAAAAATTTGAATGGAATCTTCCGACATGGATTTACCATATGTGTATATATCGGTTTTCTGCTTGTGTTCCAGTTTGTCTCTAATAGAAGCTCGGAATTTGGACAATGCCTCCACTGCAATGTAATCTTGTTGCTTGTACACTTTGAGATTTGCTCTGTTGGCTTGGCGTTCCCTCTTGTCGCCTAATCACGGAAAGAATGAAGTACAACATGGGTATTAAATGGATGTCAGCATTTTGAGAGATTCACTTTTTTGACAAACTGTACATTTTACTCTTTGAGAATCGGACAGAAAATATTTTAGTTTAGTTTATTAGCTGAGGTACAGCATAGAAACAGACCCTTCAGCCCACTGAGTTCACGCCAAACAACGATCACCAATACACTAGCTCTATCCTACACCCTAGGGGCAATTTACAGAAGCCAATTGACCTACAAACCTGCACGTCTTTGGAATGTAGGAGAAAGCTAAGCACCCGAAGGAAACCCATACAGTCACAGAGCGAACATACAAACTCCATACAGGGCAACACCCATAGTCAGAATCAAACCCGTGTCTCTGTTGCTGCAAGGCAGCAACACTACTGCTGTGCCACTATGCTGCCCAAAAGTTCATTCTTCCAAACGTTTATACAGTTTCCTTCTGCAAGCCATGATACAGTAGCAGCTCTTTCAGTGATCTCATTAAAGTGCATTAGCTGTTCCTTTTTTATCTGTGACTATGTTAAAGAACGTTCTTAATAGGTACTGATAGAGCTCATTTCTAAATTATGTATATGGTTCATTCAACTGAACTCAATACAACAAAACATAAAAGCTTTGCACTGACAATTTAAGATCCCTGATACTTGCATGCAAGAGTGTGTGAGTGGACCAAGAATTTTACAAGTTCAAGGATAAGGATTTCAGAAATATGATTTCCACAATCGAGGGGGGGGCAGAGGGACGTGAAAAGCTATGTGGGGCAGTGGGGGTATGTTTAGAAAGGTTGAGGCCAGAGACTTTCTTAAAAAGCCAGGATCCATTTGGGCTCTTGCTGGCTCCCAGAGTGCTGGAAAAGACATATTCTGTTCAATATTTCACCCTGCTTTCACAACTCAAAGTGATCAATGAATTTTAATTTGGCCTCTCAAATGAGCATTGGAAACCTGACCAAGTGTCCAAGTGCTGCACCTCGTCATAGTGGGACACTGCATGTCCCAGTATCCACTGGCAAATGACTATGAAACGTGCACTTTTTGGACATATATTCTTATTGAAGAAAGGTCTCGACCCGACACGTCACCCATTCCTTCTATCCAGTGATGCTCCCTGGCCCGCTAAGTTACTCCAGCATTTTGTGTCTATCTTTGGTATAAACCAGCATCTGTAGCTCCTTCCTACACACTACATCTTTAATCACCATCCCCACTCCCTGTCAATTCTCACCAAAGCCGACCTCTCCTGCTTAATATAATGGTATCAGTTTTTACAGAGACCTCACCTTTTTGCATTAGAATAACCTGCAATACATCAGTTCTTAACATAAACATTTCTTAAGTAGCTATGCTCATCAGAAGGGGAATTCTGGACACTGGTTATTGGATCAGAAATATTATCCCTGATCTGAATGGGTGGAACACTTAATGAAAATATCAAGAATAAAAATAAGACTCATGGAGAATTTAGAAGGTTTATTCTGGTTGTGATTAATGTAGATCAGTACGCAAGTTCAATAGGAAAATAATTTAATGGCGCAGCAAATGTCCCAATCTCTATTAATGGTGCCGAAGGGGAAATGATTGAGAGCTTCAAGTTTCTTGGTTTGAACATTACCGATGATCTGTCATGGTCAATAGACAACAGACAATAGGTGCAGGAGTAGGCCATTCGATGTGATCATGGCGGATCATCCACAATCAGTACCCCGTTCCTGCCTTCTCCCCATATCCATTCACTCCTCTATCTTTAAGAGATCTATCTCACACTCTTTTGAAAGCCTCCAGAGAATTGGCCTCCACTGCCTTCTGAGGCAGAGAATTCCACAGATTCACAACTCTCTGTGTGAAAAACACAGCCACACTGAAGTGACAGCCAACAAGGCACACCAATACCTCTACTTCCTTAGGGACTGAGGACATTTGGCATGTTTCCAATGACTCTCACAAATTCCTATGGATGCACCATATAAAGCATACTGTCAGTTTGTATCGGGTTGGGAACACCTCTGCCCAAGACCGCAAGAAATTGCAGAGTTGTGGTGTGCTCTAGTCCACCACACAGACCAGATACCCACCAATGACTCTATCTACACTGCACTGTCTTGAAAAAGCAGCCAACATAATCAAAGATATGTCCCACCCTGGTCATTCCTTCTCCCTGCTCTCGTCAGGCAGAAGATACAGAAGCGTGAAAGCAAGCACCACTTGACTCAAGTACAGCTTCCTCTCCTATGTTATCAGGCTTATGAACTTCTTCCATTAACTGGGGTACTGTACGATTCACCTCTATCACATTGCGAACATTGGACTTGGTCTTTGGAATTGACGCACTTCAATGCTGAGAACTATATTCTGCCCTCTGCATTTTCCCCTTTGCTCTACCTATTGAACTTGTGTTTGACTTGATTGTATTTAAATATATATATTATCTAATTTTATTGGATGGTATGCAAAGCAAAGTTTTTTACTGTACCTCAATACTTGTGATAATAATAAACCTGAACGTATTGCGTTATGATAAGTGATATCCACTAACCTGTGCTTCTGAAGACTGGCCTTCAGGGCCAGAGAATAAAAGCTAAGGAGAAAAACAGAAATAAAAACAAAAACTGAAAACATAAACATAAATCAGAACGTAAAGGTAACAAGTGGGAGAAGGGAGAAGAAAGGTTTAAAGAAGAGAAAAATATTAGTACGAGATGAAAGCCTTCTAATGAAAGTAAACAAACTTTTCTTCCTGCAGACGATAATCAGAGAATATTTTAAAGTATTAAATAATAGATTTATGCACAATAACATTACCGCTGAAAAATCCATTTTAAAATTAGCAATTGATTTTATAATAATAAAATTGTAAATTTCTATCACAGGCTCACCTTTTCTTCTATTTCTTTGATTTGCCTTTTCTGGATTTCTATCTTGTCTTCCAGTTCTCTAATTCTCTGAAAGAGATATCAACCTGTTAGGAACTACATCGGCTTGTACTCGCTAGAACTTAGAAGATTGAGGGGGGATCTTATAGAAACTTACAAAATTCTTAAGGGGTTGGACAGGCTAGATGCAGGAAGATTGTTCCCGATGTTGGGGAAGTCCAGGACAAGGGGTCACAGTTTAAGGATTAAGGGGAAATCCTTTAGGACCGAGATGAGAAAAACATTTTTCACACAGAGAGTGGTGATTCTCTGGAACTCTCTGCCACAGAAGGTAGTTGAGGCCAGTTCATTGGCTATATTTAAGAGGGAGTTAGATGAGGCCCTTGTGGCTAAAGGGATCAGGGGGTATGGAGAGAAGGCAGATACAGGATACTGAGTTGGATGATCAGCCATGATCATATTGAATGGTGGTGCAGCCTCAAAGGGCTGAATGGCCTACTCCTGCACCTATTTTCTATGTTTCTGTTTCTACATAGCAGATCCTATAAGTTGCAAATGCCAATATAACAACCAAAAACTATTCCTACATCATCATTACTCCAATAGGTTTACATGGGGAAATATGTTATAAATTTACAATTTTATATAAAATATATTAATTGTCCATTTTCCACATTAACTGCAAAATAATTGGAGATTTCTCAACAGTAGACTATTAATTTACTTGAGAGGTATATTTCCTTATTCAGAGGTATGAAATGTTATTATAAACGGCACCAGAATCAATTGTGAGCAAACATTCGGAAATCCAGTACCACAAATTAGCCTTCAATATGATCAACACTTTCTTTCTTAAACAGTCTTTTATAAAGATCTTTATATTAGTAATAACCAATGCCCAATTTCAAAGGGAAACCATTTAATTAACAACAGAAAGAGCCAAGGGGCTTGCTACCAGGCATACCAAAATGCATTACTACAGGTTAACACAATCGTTGCTGTGCTCTGAAAATTTTAAGATTTAAGTAGATAATCTGTCTGGGAACAAAGGCCAGTGCCCTCACCAGCTGCTTAGCTAAAAACCACTCAAGTGTTGAAACAAATGCAATTGTATTTCAAGCCCCTGTGGGTTTTTTTTCCTTTCTGGGTCTGAAAGCGTGCTAATGCCTTGGACAAGTGGAGCAAACATTACAACAATGTGAATAGCAGCTTCTTCAGGCAAAAAGGCCTTGTTTCTTTTCAAGAGCAGAATACACATCTATCTGTCAGAGTAGTTAAACTAACCGACCTTTCTTGTCTGCTTTCACTCCCTCAGCCTCCAAGCCTCGTGTCCAACGATGATTTTGTTGAAACAGTCACAAGCACAAACAAACTCCTCGTGCACCTCCGGACCAGGAAGCTCATGTGCACAGAGTTGCCATGGGAACACAAGCTTAGAGCAAAGGTAAATAATCACTCTCACAATTGTTACAGTGCAAGGAATGCACTTGGTCATTATTAAGTTTAATGAGAGGTGCGTTCCCATATTCCTCAAAACAGGCAAGTGCAATTCAACAGCAGATGAAGGGTTACAACAATATCTTACTGTAAAATAAGTAAAGAATAAAGAATGGTCCTGTTAATATTTCAGATCTGTATTACAGTAATCCTTATGACATACTTTGTTAAAGTCATAGTCATAGAGCATGGTAACGGGCCCTTCGTCCCAACTTCTCCACGCAGACCAAGATGCCCCATCAACATTACCCCCACCTGCCTGCATTTGGCCCATATCCTTCTAAACCTCACCTGTCCAAATGTTTTTTAAATGTTGTGATAGTACTTGCCTCAACTACCTCCTTTGGCAGCTCGTTCCATATACCCACCACCCTTTGTGTAAAAAAGTTACCCCTCAGGTTCCAATTAAATCTTTCCCCACTCAACTTAAACCTATGTCCTCTGGTTCTTGATTCCCCTACTCTGGGTGAAAGGCTCTGTGCATGTACCCTATTATTCCCCTCATGAACTTATACACCTTTATAAGATCACCCCTCAACAAGGAACAAAGTCCTACCCTGCTCAACCTCGCTCTATAGCTCAGGCCCTCGAGTCCTGGCAACATCCCTGTATATCTTCTCTGCATCCTTTCCAACTTAACAATATCTTTCCTATAATACTTGCAATACTAGAATTAATTGAAGACATCACAAACGCCATTGATAAGAAATTATATGCAGCTGGGATATTCATTGACATAAAAAAAGCATTTGATACAATTAATCATGATATTTTATTAAAAAAATTGGAGAGGTATGGAATTAGAGGAATAGTACTGGACTGGATTAAAAGCTACTTAAGTAACAGGCAACAGTTTGTAAATCTGGGTAGTCATAATTCTACATGTTTGGACATTGTGTGTGGTGTACCACAGGGGTCAGTGCTGGGCCCAAAATTATTTATCATGTACATAAATGATATTTGTAATGTGTCCAATGTCTTGAGGCTGGTTTTGTTTGCAGATGATACAAATATTTTTTGCTCTGGGGAAAATTTAAAAAGGCTATTGGATAAAATAATAAAAGAAATGGGTAAATTGAAAATATGGTTTGATAGTAATAAAATTTCATTAAATCTGAGTAAAACTAAAATAATGTTATTTGGTAATTGTAGAATAAGTCCCCTAGTAAGTATAAAGATAAATGGGGTGGAAGTTGAAAGAGTGCATGAAAATAAATTTCTTGGGGTTATAATTGACGATAAAATAAGCTGGAAATCACATATTAAACATGTAAAATTAAAATTATCAAAAAGTATCTCTGTATTATACAAAGCCAAGCAAGCTCTGGATTACAAATCACTCCGTATTCTTTATTGTACATTAATTTTACCCTACTTAAATTATTGTACAGAAGTCTGGGGAAATAATTATAAAAATTCGATACACTCATTAACCATGATGCAAAAAAGAGCAATTCGTATTATCCATAATGCTAAGTATCTGGGTCATACGAATCCATTATTTTTAGAGTCAAAATTATTAAAATTAGAAGATTTGGTCACATTCAAAACAGCTCAGATAATGTTTAGGGCCAAAAATAAAAATTTACCTGGAAACATTCAAAATTATTTAACGAGCGTGTGGGGGGTTACAATTTAAGAGGAATATTTAACTTTAAGAAACAACAAGTCCGTACGACTAGAAAATCCTTTTGTATTTCGGTTTGTGGAGTAGGAGTGTGGAATAAATTGAACGGGGAATTGAAGCAATGCACAAACATCAATCATTTTAAAATGATATATAAAAAAATAATGCTCAAGGGGTACAGGGATGGAGGGGATGGTTGACAAGTGGGGGTTGATGTTTATCTTGTTTACAATCGTTGATGTTTATCTTGTTAATATTGTTGATGTTTATCTTGTTTACTATTGTTCACTGATGTTGGGTACTTCAAATATGAAGATTGTATGTACATAATAGTTGAATGTATATAAGTGTCTGTATGTATTATGGGAAATTGCCTAGGGCAGTACTATTATTAGTAAGGAATTGATTTTAAATACGATAGAAGTGTTGGGGAAAAGGGGTGAGATTTAATAAGTTATTCTTCTTCTCACTCCTTTTCGAGCTTGTACAGACTCTGAGTTGGACATTGGAACCTTGATTTTGTTCTTCTCAATTGTAAATGTTGATTGCAATGTTCAATTGTTTGATAATTTCGATTTTGTTAATATCAATGTCTTTAATGTCTTTACTTGTTCGGAATAAATAAATAAATAAATAAATAAAATAAATAACAGGGTGATCAAAACAGAATACAATACTCCAACTGTAGCTTCACAAGTGCATTGTACAGCTGTAACATAACATACCAGCTTCTATACTCAAAACCCTGACTGATGAAGGCCAAAGTGTCAAAGCCTTCTTGTCAAGTCAAGTCAGATTTATTCATCATGTGCACATAAAGTGCAGTGAAATGACTACCCTATCTACCTTTGATACCACATTTAAGCAAATATGTAATTGTACTCCTGGATCGACAACGCTCCCCAGAGCCCCGCATTTTACTATGAAGGTCCTTCCCTGGTTAGATTTCCCAAAATGCAACACCTCACATTTATCTGCATTAGACTCCATTAACCATTTCATTGCCCACTAGCCCAACTGACGAAGATCACGCTGTAATCTTTGATAACCATGTTCGCTATCTACAATACTGCTCAATTTAGTAGCAAACTTACTAATCGTACCTTGTACGATCTCATCGTTGATGTAAACCACAAATAGCAATGTTCCCAGCACTGATCCTTCAGGCTCACCACGTCCTCAAGTCCGTAAAACAACCTTCCACCATCACCCTCGGCTTCCTTGCATGAAGCTAATTTTCTATCCAGTCGGCTAGCTCTTCTTGGATCCCATGCGATCGAACCTTCCAGAGCAGCCTACCTTGCAGAACCTTGTCAAATGTATTGCTGAAATCCACATAGACAATGTCTAGAGCTCTGCCCTCATCACCTTTTTTGGTTACATCTTCAAAAAAACGTAATCAGATTTGTGAGACATGATCGCCCACGTACAAAACCATGCTGACTATCCCGAATCAGCCCAAGTCAATCTCAACTCTGAAATTGAAACTCTGTGCAGGCTTCTCAATAACGTTTCTTTCACATACATGTGTACACCACTAGCAGTAGGATCACCATAAAATATCTGCTTCGTGAAACAGTAAAAATGCAATTTTTTAAATATTTCTTCTTTAATTGTTTTTAATGTGTCTGTATTGTTAACTGTTTTGCCACAGCTGTATTTCCACAAACAGTGATTTGGAATGTTTTCAATGATCACTAAGTCAATCTGACCAGTTGCCAGCGGAATAATATTTCTCGGCTTCACTTGAAGTACCCACAGGCAAATGAACATACGTTAATATTGTCCTTGGGAGTCAACAGAATCACACTCTGGAAGTCAGTGTCCGCATTACAACTTCACAGTCCAGCTGACAGCAATGCACATTGCAGTAATAAACAGGCCCTTGGTTCACTGAGTACCTGCCAGCTACCAATCCCCCATTTGCACTAATACTGTGTTAATCATGAATCATTTTTATTTGCCCCACCTTCTCATCAGCAATTTACAAAATCCTTTCCAGGTGGTAACAGGCAAACACTCAACACAAGCCTTGAATCAAATTTGGGGTTAGCCTGAACTGGACTTAACACTCACTCTTTTCAATGCACCCACCAAACCATGTCACTTGGACAGATAGCTTTCAGGCAAACAAAACCAGTTCCCCCAAATAGCACTAAGGTGGTCAAGTGAGCAAAGTATTTTCTTGGGGTATCCCTGTCTCCTGGAATACACACCTGATTTACAACGACACTGATCTGTACCTCATTAACCATCTCAATGTCACAGTCAATGTTTCATTCGGGAGTCTTCAATTCATTATTAACTTGATGTGTTCTGCTTCAAATTGTTAAAGATAATGTCCTCTGTTACCTGACCCTTTTCACTCTCAGTTGAATCAAAATTTGAGTTGCCTTCAATAAAAGTAATCACAGTCATTATGTATCAGATTACAGATACTGATCTATCCCTCATCTGTGCTAATTCCCCATATCCCTCCTCAAATCCCTGCTCTTTCAAAAATGTATATTTCCTTTGCAGACTTGCAGTATAGTTAAATTAAATTAGAGGTAAATTCTGAAGTGTTTATGATTTGGTTTAATTACTTAAATATCTGTAGTTGTTTTCTTGAACAGCACGCCCCCAAGCACAAATCACTGCTGTGCACCACTCGGCAGAGCGAACAAGAGAGGCTAAATAATACAACTGGTGATGGTGCTATCCAAGAGAGAGTTGTATTTTGCAGCTGATGTGGCTGGGGATCTGTCATCTGAAAAGTCCATACAGTTCAGTTTAGTTTAATGTCACATAGTACTGAGGTACAGTGAAAAACGTTTGTTGCATGCTAACCAGTCAGCAGAAAGACAATACATGATTACAATTGCCGTTTACAGTGTATAAATACATGATAAGGGAATAATGTTTAGTGCAAGGTAAAGCCAGCAAAGTCAACTCAAGGATCGTCCAAGGGTCACCAAAGAGGTGGATAGTAGTTCAGCACTGCTCTCTGGTTGTGGTTGGATGATTCAGTAGCCAGTGTTATTTTTATTCCAGTGTTTTGCGTTCTGTCCTTTAACCAATTCCCAGTCCTTTGCAGTATATTCCATGAGCTCTAACCTTTTGTGGGACTTCATTGAAAGCTTTCTGAAAATCTAAATACATAACATTGCCTGGTTCTCTCCAATCTATTCTAGTAACTACATCCTTAAGGAACTCCAAAAGATCAGTCAAACACATCTCCTTAAATGGGAATGAATTTAAGGAGTTCCAATGTGGCCGAATGGAAGTATGAGAAGCCCCACTGTGAGGATTTTCTGCCCCATTCCAACTTTTTACTTTGCAGTTGGATGGGATAAATACTTTAAGTATCAGCCCAGGCCTCGTCTCCTGCATTCTTCCAGATTAGCCACGTAGAGCAGTTTTTAATCAATATAGAGCAGTTTTTAATCTAATATAGAGAAGTTTTTAATCAATTCTCAGAAAAAAATCTTCGTTGATGTAAACTAAAACTCACATCTGCTGCCATCTAGAAGGGCAGAGGTAGCGTGGGAACACCATCACTTCCAGGATGCCCTCCAGGCCACTTACCACCTCAGCTTGTACAAACTCTCCCACTCCTTCTTGGAGATGGGTTAATTTCCCAAAACCCACTCCTTAACACCACATTAGGAGTGCCTTCAGCCCAGGACGTTCAAAAAGCCAAAGGGAGACTTTTCAAGGCCACAATAGATTAACACTAAATGTTTGGCCTTCCCAATGGCATCCAAGATAAATGTTAACAAGCCAAGGGCAGACAGGGCAGGGAAGACAAGGGACAAGGAGGTAAAGTTGAACAACTATTTTTAAGAATTGCTTTGAAAATGATCACGGTGGGTGTGGTCAGCTGTAAATGACCAGCGACACCCAGCTCCATTATCTAGAGATTCAGTAATATTTCACTGGCAATAACATTGCTCAGTGGGATTATCAGGTAATTATTGAAATCCTTCACAATGTCATGTTGTTACATGAGCATTAGCAACTTTTGATTTGGGTTCAAATGTAAAAACAGAAAATGCTATAAACACTCAACGGGTCAGGCAGCATCTGTGGAAATAGACAATAGACAATAGGTGCAGGAGTAGGCCATTCGGCCCTTCGAGCCAGCACCGCCATTTAATGTGATCATGGCTGATCATCCACAATCAGTACCCCATTCCTGCCTTCTCCCCATATCCCCTGACTCCGCTATCTTTAAGAGCTGCTATCTTTAAGAGAAAGAGAAACATAATGTACACTTCAGATGGATGATCCAACAATAGAATGTGAAAATCTGCCAGTGACTAGCGGAGTTCCGCAGGGGCCGGTGCTGGGGCCGCTACTCTTCACATTGCATATCAATGATTTGGATGAGGGAATTGAAGGCTTTGGTGACCAAGTTTGCAGATCTTCTTATCGAGTCCACACACATGATTCGAAAGTTGTTCAGCCAGAGCTGAACACACTTCTCGGCATCTGCATACAATGGTGTCTGTCTTGTCACTTCTTGTGCTTCTTGTGCGTGGTGGTGGAAAGCTTGGTGGAAACAGGGCCGCGACGTGAACGCTCTTTCCTTGACTCTTTGCAGGTGATACAAAGATAGGTGGAGGGGCAGGTTGTGTGGAGAAAGCAGGGACTCTGCAGAAGGACTTGGACAGGTTGGGAGAGAGGGCTGAGAAGTGGCAGATGGAATATAGCGTAGCAAAGAATGGAGCCATTCATTTTGGTAGTAAGAATAAAGGCGTAGACTAATTTCTAAATGAGGAGAGAATTCAGAAATCGGAGGTGTAAAGGGACTGGGGAGTGCTGATGCAGGATTCTCAAAAAGTTAATTTGCAAATCGAATCAGGAGTAAGGAAGGCAAATGCAATGCTAGCTCATATTTCAAGAGGACTGAAATATAAAAACAGGGATGTAATGCTGAAGCTTTATAAGGCACTGGTCAAACCACATTAGGAATATTGTGAGCAGTTTTGGGCCCCATATCTGAGGAAGGATGTGCTAGAGTTAGAGAGGGCCCAGAGGAGGTTTACAAGAGTGATCCTAGGAATTATTGTATTAACATATGATGAGTGTTTGACGGCACTGCACCTGTACTCGCTGGAGTTTAGAAGGATGAAACTTACCGAATAGTGAAAAGGACTGGATAGAATGGATGTGGAGAGGATTTTTCTACCAGTGGGAGAGTCTAGGACCAGAGGTCATTGCCTCAGTAAAGGATGTACCTTTAGAAAGCAAATGAGGAATTTCTTTGTTGAATCTGCGGAATTCATTGCCAGAGAAGTTTGTGGAGGCCAAATCAATGGACATTTTTAAAGGCAGAAATTAATAGATTCTTGATTAGTACGGGTGTCAGGGGTTATGGGGAGAAGGCAGGAGAATGGGGTTGAGAGGGAAAGATAGATCAGCCATGATTGAATGGCGGAGTAGACTTGGTGGTCTGAAATGGCCTAATTCTGCTCCTGTAACAGGAGGATGAACAAAAAGATTTATAAATTAAATGACAAAGTGGTGAGAGGGATGGTAATGGAATAGTAAAGAAAAAATATGGGCACTCAGATGGTATATATGGGAATAGTGGAATCACTGGGCAGGAACACACTGTCAGCTGGGGTGGCTCAGTGGTACAGCAGTAGGGTTGCTACCTTACTGCACCAGAGACCCGGGTTCAATCCTGACTACGGGTGCAGTCTGTAAAGAGTTTGTACGTTCTCCCTGTGACCACGTGGGTTTTCTCTGGGTGCTCCGCTTTCCTCCCACACCTCAAAGACATACAGGTTAGTAGGTAAATTCAGTTCTGTAAAAATTGTAAATAATCCCTACAGCGTAGGATAGTGCTGGTGTGTGGGATGATCACTGGCCGGCACTGACTCGGTGGGCCGAAGGGCCTGATTCCACGCTGTATCACGAAAGTCTAATTTAAGTCTAAAGTCTAAAGCTAATTGATAGATTGGGGAGAACTAGTGGATGTGAGGTATTTAGATTTTCAGAAAGCTTTCAATGAAATCCCACACAAGGTTAGAGCTCATGGAATATATTGCAAATGCTTGAGATTCACTGAATAACTATAGTGAACGCAGCTGGACAAGCATATTTGCACACTGCAGTGTAATAGTAAGGAATGCATTCAAAATTGGATGCAGATGCATCTGATCTCTTACAATGGCCGGAGACCAGGGAGGTTCTGTAATTATCCAGGCTGAGGGACTAGATACATTGCATTCATTGTAACATGGTTGGCCACAAGGGACAACTAGCTTTCAGTACAAAGTGAAGATGGCTCATTTGATTATTATTTATTATGCATAATATTAAAGTTTCAATTACTTAATAGCATTATTTTTAAGCAAGTTTATTTTATTCAGGTTTATTTTAATCAACTATTTTAACGTTTGCTAAATGTCACTGAACACCAGAGTGAAATGGCCTTGCAATGGCCAGTGTTCAACAGGATGGCCACAATGGTGCAGCCTCAAGCCTACTGGGAGGGGTACAACTGGAGAAGGGAGGCACGGTTGTGGGTCTATTGCAGGGTACGTGCTTGACGAGTGGGCCAAGTCCTGCAGGATTCAACATATTATCTCACACTTTATGTAGATTATGTAGATTTACAGAACTCTTTATTTTTACAGATTACAAAGCAGGCAATGCTGAGCCTGCAGGATCGTAGCGTGTTGTTCCTTCAATGGAACAATGTACGAGACCAAAGGTGGAAAGGTCAGGCAGAGAGGAGGATGGAGAAGTAGTGACCGATGGCTGGAAATACTCAGGGTCATACTCGTGGTCCGAACAGAACTGTTAAACAATATATGTATAGGAAGGAACTGCAGATGCTGGTTTAAATCGAAAATAGACACAAAATGCTGGAGTAACTCAGCGGGACAGTCAGCAGCATCTCTGGAGAGAAGGAATGGGTGACGTTTTGGGTCGAGACCCTTCTTCAGATTGATATGCAGAATATAGATGTCCAATCTGCATATGGTCTTCTCGTCAGCCTCAACGGGACATTCTGGTGCAATATTGAATGTATGTTACTTATCAGGTACTAACATCAAGGAACTCAATGAAGAATCATTCAGTGTTATTTTGTACTGAGGGAAACAGAACAATGCCTGCTTTGTAATCTGTAAAAATAAAGAGTTCTGTAAATCTACATAAAGTGTGATCTGTTAAAATAAAGAGTTCCAGTAACTTTTTTACGATGGATTTTTAATTGTAACTTGTGACTTGTTATGGGAAAATACAGCTAGTATTATTTAGATTGATCCAAGTATCAACTTGGCAGCACGAGAAATTACAATTCTCTAATTGATTTTTTTTTATTTTTTTTATATTATATATATCTCATTTATTAATGAGGGAATTATAATTACTTTTGCTTTACAAGTCAGCATAATAATGTGTCTGATTGTACTTGCTATTATTTATGCAAAAAAGATGCAGAAGTTTCAATTGGGTTGAAGTGCAAGTATGTGGTTAAAATTATATTTACAATCTCAAACATTCAAGTTGAATGTCTGCTCCACTATTTACTTTAGGTAAATATATCTTGCAGTGTGAAGTGAATGGAGAAGCATTGCTATTGTATTTGTGAGGCAGATACCAATTAAACTCATGATAAATGAAACATTTTGCTTCCCTCTAGACATGTTTTGAATGAAGTTTAAGTATGTATTATTGCCAAATATATTTAATGGGATTTTAAAAATTAATTAATGTAAGTATAGTGTCTCATTCCTTTGGGTATCAATTGTTGGAAATTTCAGAATTATCAATTTTTTTTGAACTTTTCCTTTCTCTTAACTGAATTGCTTTATCTCTCTATTTTCTTCGTCTGATAGGTCTTGAAATCACCCAACCTACTTGATACTCCATGATCAATCCTTGCAATATTAATTTACAAGCACCTCAATCCAATTGAGTGTGGGGAGACAGAGGTGCTGCCTTCGCTCCCACTCACATCCCAGGCATCCAGTTGCTCTTTCTGATTTTCAGTGGCTTACTTAAAAATTAAGCACCTCAATTTGAAGGCTCAAGCCTTGCTCCTGGCTATTACATCTGGGTTACCTGCCTCATGAAAAATTGATCAATGATTCAATGTAATTCATAAATGTATTTAGTTTTGCTCGTAACCTCACTGTTAAAGAGTAGCATTTCAAGAAAAATGATTCCGAAATATTTTCCCTCCATTCACTTACAAATAGGCGACACAAGTTGCCTTTAAAATAACTGCTGTATCATGTTTACCGATACCACAACTAAAATGACAGCCTTTCTTAAATAACATTTACTGCAAAGATTTGGCACCCTCAAGCAAAATCAAATCAATTATTTCACTGCTGAACCATAAAGGAACTTGAAAAAGGCATGATTCATATTTGAAGGGGGCACAGTGTCAGGATAATGGGATTGTTGATTACAATGAAAAGTCTGAGAGAGGAACTTGTCAGAGTTGGCAAAATGCTCGCTAGTTCATGCGGTACTTTAATTGTGGGTTAGCGGCAGAGCAATCAATCCAGCTCCACTGATTTCCGTAGCGGCGTGCGCGATACAACTGCTTAAGCAGAACTTGGACTAGACTTGTCTTTCATCACCAAATCAATGAAAGTGCTCAGTACACAACACTGCCACTGGAAAGACAAATTATTGTTCCGGCACAATTTGGATGAAATAAAAGTCCGTCATCAATTTGACAAATGACAATCTGGCCAAGACTTTGAGTTCTTGCAGCCATTTGTCATCTATAGAAAAAAACATGAAAGGGCAGGTTGTCAAGCTGAGCCATAATGATAAGAGCCCTTTGGTTACTGTGCTCCTGCTATTGAAATCAAAACAATAAGAACTATGAGGTACACTGACAATGCAATCAGGTTGTAATGATGAGGCCATTGACAAGCACAGCCTTGCGGATCTGGAATTAGCCAGAGATGTTTCTTGTGAATAGAATTAATGTTATAACTTATTTCATTAAACATGGAAGATGTTGGAGGTGAGCAGCCTTTAAGGAAGTACAGAGGAAAGGGAAGTCATGGGGTAATGCAGGGGTTTATTTGTGGGACAGGGTCTACAAGGCCAAAATGAAGACCCATGTGTTGAACAGCTCCACCTTTAGTCCTGCCCTCCACCTGAAAACACAAGCCCTCACATTTTGTTATTTCTAATTCCCCCCTCTCCCAAGCTTATTGCATTGTTAAAGACTTACATATTAATTTCCTCTTTGGCCAATGGCCACCATAGTGTTAATTTGGCCACAATTGAGAAATAAATGCCAAGACAAAATGAACTATCCAAACCAGATTTATGAATCAAAGCACGCTGAACTGCGCAGGCAACCAGCTCATCTCCCCAGTGCCTTTACCTTACTCCAGTAGATGCAGCACACTATCATTTATTTATCAAACATCCTGATGTCCTCCAGAGATGCTGCTTGACCCGCTGAGTTACTCCAGCACTTTGTGTTCCAACTTTCACGTCATCTGCAGACATACCATCTCCTTCATTTACATCCAAGTCAAAAATATGTCACGAATAACAAGGCCCAACATTGATCCTGCAGTATACCACTGGCCACAGATTTTCAATCAAAAAACATCCTTTAACCATAACTTTCTACCTTCCTATGACCAAGCTAACTTTGGATCCAATGAATCACCTTGCCTTGGATCCCATGTGCGTCAACCTTCTGGTCCAGCCGACCATGCAACTTGATCCCACCACGTGATCAACCACAATGTCATCCCACCACGAATCACATCTTCCCATCTCCAGTCCTTTCTGTCTTCCGCAGAGACCGCTCCCTCCGCAACGCCTTGGTTCCCTCAACCCTTCCCTCCCAAACCACGCCCTCCCCTGCAAGCACGATACTTTCCCCTGCAAATGCGCGAGATGTAACGCCTGTCCCTAAACCTTCTCCCTCGCCTCCATCCAGGGACCACAGCAGTCCTTCCAAGTGAGACAGAGATTCACATGCGCCACCTCTAACCTCATCCACCGCATACGGTGTTCCCGGTGTCCTGTGCATGGATGGGCAAGAACAAACGGAGACACGGAATATTTCCACTCAGTCTACAAAGGCCTACTGGATTTCCCAGTTGCTAACCATTTCAACTCCCTTTATCATTCCCACACTGATCTTTCTGTCCTGGGCCTCCTCCATTGCCAGAGTGAGGCCACATGCAAACTAGAAGAACATCACTTCATATTCAGCTTGGACAGCAAAGTTTCACTGTCACATTTTGTTAGAAAGATGGCATCTCTGACACTGCTGCTCCCTTCCCTCAGTACTACACCCAAGTGACAGGCCTGACTTGTACTCAAGTATATGGAGTCGGGGCACCGAAGTTCCCAATGATTAGAACAAGAGCTGGCCATACAGATACTAAAGAAGGAACCGGGAGAGATTACAATTCATATTCATATTCATATTCAATTACATTCATTCCCGGGATGGCGAGACTGACATATGATGAAAGAATGGATCGACTAGGCTTATATTCACTGGGATTGAAAAGGATGAGAGGGAATCTTATAGAAATATATAAAATTCTTAAGGGATTGGACAGGCTAGATACAGGAAAAAATGTGCCGATGTCGGGGGTATCCAGAACCAGGGGTCACAGTTTAAGAATAAGGGGTAGGCCATGTAGGACTGAGATGAGGAAAAACGTTTTCATCCAGAGAGTTGTGAATCTGTGGAATTCTTTGCCACAGAAGGCAGTGGAGGCCAATTCACTGGATGTTTTCAAGAGAGAGTTAGATATAGCTCTTAGGGCTAATGGAATCAAGGGATATGGGGAGAAAGCAGGAATGGGGTACTGATTTTGGATCATCGGCCATGGTCATATTGAATGGCGGTGCTGGCTCGAAAGGCTGAATGGCCTACCCCTACACCTATTTTCTATATACATCGGCAAGACAAAACGTAGACTGGCTCAGTCTGCCTGGACCTACTTGATCTCCCGGTTGCAAACACTGTAATTCCCTCTCCCATTCCCACACTGACCTTTCTGTCCTGGGCCTCCTCCATTGTCAGAGTAAGGCCAAATGCAAATTGGAGGAACAGCACCTTATATTTTGCTTGGGCAGCTTACAACCCAGCGGTATGAATATTGATTTGTCTAACTTCAAGTAACCCTTGCATCCCCTCTCTCTCCATCCCTCCCCCATGCAAGCCGCTGTTCTAGGTTCAATGTTGTCTCGTTGAGAATCATTGTCTTTGAGTCCTGAAAAGCGCTATATAAATAAAATCTATTATTATTATTATTATTATTATTGTCTGTAACTCTTTTTCACCTAGCCCGCAGCTAATGGCCTGTTTCCTTTATCATTATTATTTGTTTGCATATCTTTCATTCATTTGTTCCATATCTCTCTATATCACTGTCTATATCTCTCCTTTCCTGACTCTCAGTCTGAAGAAGGGTCTCGACCCGAAACGTCACCTATTACTTTTTTCCAGAGATGCTATCTGACCGCTGAGTTACTCCAGGTTTTTGTGTCTATTTACAATTAAGCACAGTTGAACAAACTACAATCAATAGACATCAGCCAACACTTTCATCTTTGCTTCACAAAAGCTTCATGGAAAGAAATCGTCTAAGCAGCAGTAAAGGAGGAAAAGACATCAGTGACAATGAAGGCCTGGTGATAAACTTGATGGTGTATGTAATGGAGGAAGCTTTGGGTGGTGGTGCTCACATGCATCTGCTGCCTTTGTCCTTTTTGGTCACAGAGGGAAAGAGGTAAGGGCAAAATAGAATTTCTGAAAGTGCTGTACTCATTGGCTCGGCTATTAAACCTGGCTCGGACATAACACTGAACTTTACTAGCCAATACTGTTATTTGCACTTTATCAGTATATTGACCATTGTGTATATATTTATAGAATGCCTTGTAGTAAATGCCTACTATGTTCTGTTGTGCTCAAGCAAAGCAAGAATTTCATTGTCCTACCAGGGACACATGACAATAAACTCACTTGACTTGACTTGACTTGACTCATTGAATATGGCATTGGATGTTCAGGTTAGATGTAAAGTGGTACATGAATCCACAACATTCCAACTTAGAAAGTTGTAGGGCTGCACAGTGGCGCAGGTGGTAGAGCTGCTACCTCACAGCGCCAGAGACCCAGGTTCGATCCTGACCTCTGGTGCGGTCTGCGTGTAATTTGCCCATTGTCCTTGCATTTCCTCCAGATGCTCTGATTTCCCCCCACTTCCCAAAGATGTGCAGGTTTGTAGGTTAATTGACTTCTGCAAATTGTCCCCAAGGTGTAGGGAGTGGATGCAAATGTGGGATAATATAGAACTAGTGTGATCGATGGTGGAAGGTCGAAAAATACAACATGGATCTGGTGGGCCGAAGGCCTTGTGTCCATGTTGTATTTTTCAGTCAAAATGAAAGTGCCACCAAATCAAACATGACTGACACTACCACTCTCTGATAGCATTTGCTGTTCCCATAAGGTCATAAGGAACAGGGGTAGAATTAGGCCATTTGGCCCATCAAGTCTACTCCGCCATTCAATCATGGCTGATATATCTCTCCCTCCTAACCCCATTCACCTGCCTTCTCCCCATAACCTCTGACACCTGTACTAATTTCTGTACAAAGATCTGCCTGGTCTGCAATTAAGAAGCCTGGTTCAATGAGAACAAAAAAATATAAGAAATAGGAGCTTACTACACTATTCATCAAGATTACAGCCATTCACATTTTCCAACGCTACCTGCATATCCTTTGATGCCATTAATGCCCTGAAATTCCTCAATTTCCTCAATGACTGATCCCTCGAGGACACTTGAACAGGGTTCACCTCACCTCCCCTTACACTGCTCACCTAACACTGAACCAACCCTGCGTTCATTTTACAGCTCATTTTGCTGAAACAGATTCAGTACTGAAATAACCAGTGAGAAATATGCTGTCTATATTTTCACAAAGAGACAAACTTAATGATTGTATTAAACCACTAAAAGGCAAATTCTGAATGTCGCCTTTTTGGTATGGAACTGTCAATTATTTTCTGCTGAACTGGAAGTAGCCTGATGCATTAATAGATACTGCTCTGAATGAGGAAATATAAATACTGGATTTTAAATGATTTTAGTCCCTTAATGATTCTGAAAAATAACTCCATAAAGGCGAAAATAATCAAAAAATTGAGTAAACATTAATGGGGTAATAATCAGTCTATTAGCATTACTGCCATCAAAGTATCAGTTTCGAGAAGGAGGTATGAAAGGTGAATTGTAACTAGGCTGCCCGAGTGGCATGTGTAGTACCTGATGCGCATGTTGCAGCAGTTCCATGCGCTCCTGCAAGATCTGACCGTCATACTCCCGGCTCTGCCTCAGGACCTGACGTCGCCACTTCTCGACTGCCAATTTCAACTCTTCCTTTTGCTTCTCATTCAGTGCTTCACTTACTTTGTTTCCAGGGCACTGCTGCAAGGTGTTGTACAGTGTGGCTTCCAGCTCCTGGATTTGCTGAGGAGTAGAATGTACATGTTACAGGTAGAACCACTGACCCATTACAAGAAAACGACAAAGTAAAACATTAACCGTGTTTGGCAAATTGCAAGGCATTATTCCCGAGCTGGTGGGCACTGGATCAGACTTCACTTAAGTGTCTGCCAGGCTCTGGTGAGGCATGAGCATCCAGAACAGTTTGTGCTACTTTGTGACGGGTCACAACACAGGAGAAGCCCCGTGGAATGTCAGCCTTTTGTTTGAAAGTTTACAGTGCTCTCCAGTTGTTATTAGCAACCAACCAGGCACAGGTAGCTGGTGTTAGATAACAAAACTTGAAGCTTCTCAATTTATAACAAGCAGATCCAATTCCGCACTGGAGGCTGGAGCCCAGAATGCACCCTATTCCACCGATAACAAAAGCAGATTTGATGTAGGAAACCCATTCACCACAAGCACGTTTGAAACATTCGGCCCTGAAGGTTCTCAAATGGTCTCTGTGTTTCCGCCAATGTTCCCATAGTAACTCAGTAAGAAGAGCGACAGCAAGAAAGCCTTGGCAACCGTTACTACGCCGACAGTCCGCAAATCAAAAGTCCTTCTTTCAACACAACGCTGCACATTAGCAAGAGATCAGATGCATCAGCTCTTGAGCAATGTATTTTTATTTTCTCAATAAGAGTGACACAGCCAGTTTATGTTTCAAAAATATTCGACTGTAAAGCCATCATTTCTGATTTGTAATGATCGGAATCATTTTGTTAGATTAAAATAAATATGTACTTCAATGCAGATCATTTCATTTAATATATAGCAATATCAAGACTGTTGAATCAGGAAGGTAGCTATGATGGAAGTATGTCTAACTGCATTTTACCGTGTTTGGTTAAGAGTTTCAAGACTGGACATTCAAAAACATTCCTTACTGCGTCTGTTCGATGCTGAGACACAAGTTTAATCAGCTGGAATCACCATCGTTTTCCGAGCATATCCAGCATTTCAAATGCGATGACAAACCTCATACCAGTTTTTGCACAGGATTTCGTCTCACAACGCACATCTGGTCGGAAGCAATAAAAAGCTAATACGGCATCAGTTCATTGTCTCTTTCAACTGATATTCAGTTCCACATTGGGGTTAGTGGAATGAATATCCGAGGCAGAATACAGTGTTTAATTTATTTTAGTTTAGTTTAGAGATACAGCATGGAAACAGGCCCATTGGCCCACCGAGTCCGTGCCGACCAGCGATCACCCTGTACACTAACCTGCACACACTAGGGACAATTTACAATTTTACCAAGCCAATTAGCCTGTCTGAAGAAGGGACTCGACCCGAAATGTCACTTATTCCTTTTCTCAATACAATACAATACCGTTTATTGTCATTTGAACCTCAAATGAAGTTCAAACGAAATTTGGTTTCTGCAGTCATAAGGAAAAAAAAACCAAGACACACAATGAACACAATTTACACAAACATCCATCACAGTGAATCTCCTCCTCACTGTGATGGAAGGCAAAGTCATTGTCTCTCCCCTGTTTTCCATTCTTCTCCCGATGTTAAAGCCCCCGGCGGGCGATGGCAAGTCCCGCGGCCATTAAGGCTGCGCCGGGCGATGTAAGGCCCCTGCTCCGGGTCTTGATGTTGGAACCCCCGGCGGGCGATGGCAAGTCCCGCGGCCGTTAAAGCCACGCCGGGCGATGTAAGGCCCCGCTCCGGGTCAGGGTTCTCAACTCCGCAATTCGGGCGGGAGAAGTTGCCGTTGCAGGAGCTGCGAAAAGCGGTCTCCCACCAGGGACCCGCGAGCTCCCGATGTCACTGTCCACTGGGCCTGCGGCTGGAGCCTCCGAAGCCAGGTCACAGAAGCACCACCACAGCTCTCCACGCTCCGAAGCCGGCCAGCTCCATGATGGTGAGTCCGCAGGCTCCGCGACTGGAGCCCCCAGGTCGTTCTGGTTGGAGGCTGCTCCACGGTGCTAGGCCCCAACGACAATGGAGACCCGACAGGGAAAAGGTCGGGTCCCCCGTACAGGGAAGAGATTTAAAAGTTCCCCCGCCCCCCACATATACACAGCGAAAAACAATATATAAACTACGACCAAACTATACACTCAACAGGACAAAAATTAAAAAAAGATAGACGGACTGCAGAGGCTGCTGCCGCGAGGCGCCGCCATCTTGTAATTTGTAAATCTCAAGAGATGCTGCCTGACCCGCTGAGTTACATGTCTATCTTTAGCCTACAAACCTGTATGTCTTTGGAGTGTGGGAAGAAACTGGAGCTCCCGGTAAAACCCCATGCAGGTAATGGGAAGAATGTACAAACTCCCTACAGACAACACCTGTGGTCAGGGTCGAACTCGGCTCTCTGGCATGTAAGGCATCAACTCTACCACTGCATCACTGTGCCACCCAGTGCTTTATAGCCTGTTCAGTATTTTACCAACGAAAAAAGAACAATCAGACAGATGTTTTCAGATGGGTTTTATAGTGAGTTGGCATTCGCCAAAATACATCAGTTCTAAATTTTTCAAATATCTGCATAAATGGGTACACTAACTGCAGTAAATGATAAAAATAGCAAAACTTGCCAACTCGATTTTGACCCAGTCACCAAACCAAATTTCAAGGTACAGCAAGAAAGTTGGATGTAATTTTTGTTAGAATATTTACTTTCTTCCCAGTTCTGATGAAGGATCCCAGAAAGGTTAATTCTTTCTCTTTCTACAGACGTTGCTTGATCTGCTGAATGCCTCTAACATTTTCTGCTTTTATTTCAGATTTCTAGTATCGGCAACTTCTTTACTTTCTTCTATGTTTACCTCTGGATTTAAAACCGAGCCGAAGGATTCTGGATGAGAATACCATTACTCAGATCCTAGTGAAGCCACACAAAATCTTTCCAAACAGACAGTAAGCTACCGTCTCTCTGTTCAGTTGGTATGAAAGAAGTGTGCAGGAGATGAAGTTCTAGTGAAATTCCAGATTTCTGGCCTAATGTAAAGCGAGCTGATGATACTGCATGTGATAAGGAAATGATAGATGTTGGCAGTGTTGAACATAACAGGAGGTTCACAAGAATCTTCTACTCACAACATTAACATTGAATACATTTTTCTATTATACAATATAAATTTCAACAATGAACTTTTCTTCATAAGGAACAGCAAGGACCAATGTAGAGTACAGCTGGAAACAAGGGTGAATTCTCTGATAAAGTGCTGGGGTATTGGGAAAATCACCATGTACTTTGGTGAGAAAAATTATCAGCTTCCTAATATCCTATTTATAACAATGAATATATGTATCTGTTCTGAAATATAACTTTACACTTTCCTGTCTATTTTTGTGTCATGATTTAGCTAAACAACCAGTGTTAATCCCTCTCAAGAAGTCATTAATATATTTGTTACATGCCCATCCCTATGGCAAACATTTAATTTTGCTACATTTTGTCAACCATGGGACATCTTGGTTAGCATGGGCAAGAGGCCAAAAAATCTTTTTTGTCCACTCTGTTGCATATTAACTTCAATTTTCAGAAAAAGCCAGTATGTTGACACCTACACCACGGGATTCTGTTCTCACAATAACCACTGATGCTGCACCTTATTAAGAACCTTCTGGAAATAACATACATAGTCCACTGGCTCTCTTTTATTCACAGTACATTTTTGCTTCAACAATTGCCAATAAATTGACCAAACACGATTTCCCTTTCACAAAACTATGTTGACTTTACCTCATAACCCCAAGTATTCTGCTGTAAAATCAGTATAAATAGGCTCTAGCATTTTCTCTATAGCAGACAGCTCAAAGCTCCTAGGTAGCTTCCAGGTAATAGTCTTCTAAACTAAAATGTCCTTTATTTGTTCCTGCTTTCTGTCTCCCTACTTCTTTGATTAAAACAATTACATTTGTTATTATACCAATAAATCAAAATGTTCATGATTCTTGGGAAGTTAAACCCAACACATCAACTGCCTCACGAATCACTTCTTTCAGGACCGCTGGAGGAAGTCCATCAGTCCCTGGATATGGTCAGCCACATCTCCAATAATACTAAAAAAAAAAAATTTTCCTTTATTAGATCTCCAATCTCATTTACTATTGGACCAATGCTCATTTTGGGAACTCACATTTAAATATCCATAAATATCCACATCTGCACCCAGGATGAGGTGTTCCAAACCAGGGCATCGGAGATGTCCTCATTCTTTAGGGAACGGAGTTTCCCCTCTTCTACTATAGATGAGGCTCTCACCAGGGTCTCTTCTATACCCCGTAACTCTGGTCTCACTCCCCATCGCCCCACTCGTAACAAGGGCAGAGTCCCCCTTGTCCTCACCTTCCACCTTACCAGCCGTCACATACAACAAATAATCCTCCGACATTTTTGCCACCTCCAACGGGATCCCACCACTGGCCACATCTTCCCACCTCTTCCCCTTTCAGATTTCCGCAGAGACCACTCCCTCCGTAACTCCCTGGTCAATTCGTCCCTTCCCACCCAAACCACCCCCTCTCCTGGCACTTTCCCTTGCAACCGCAAGAAATGCTACACTTGTCGCTTTACCTCTCCCCTTGACTCCATCCAAGGACCCAAGCAGACTTTCAAGGTGCGGCAGAGGTTCACCTGCACCTCCTCCAACCTCATCTATTGCATCCGCTGCTCTAGGTGTCAGCTGCTCTACATTGGTGAGACCAAGCGTAGGCTTGGCGATCGCTTCGCCCAACGCCTCCACTCAGTTCGCAATAACCAACCTGATCGCCCGGTGGCTCAGCACTTCAACTCCCCCTCCCATTCCGAATCTGACCTTTCTGTCCTGGGCCTCCTCCATGGCCAGAGTGACGCCCACCGTAAATTGGAGGAGCAGCACCTCATATTTCGCTTGGGTAGTTTACACCCCAGTGATATGAACATTGACTTCTCCAATTTTAGGTAGCCCTTGCTTTCTCTTTCTTTCCCTCCCCTTCCCAGCTCTCCCACAGCCCACTGTCTCCGCCTCTTCCTTTCTTCTTCCCGCTCCCTCCATCCCCACATCAGTCTGAAGAAGGGTCTCGAT